>CM065816.1:76427597-76834628 GCA_033398695.1 Orobanche coerulescens | reverse complement strand
TCATGAGGACAGAAAGCATCACATGAAAATGCTTGACGATGCGTAAGAACTTCTTTTGTGTGGTTAAGGATGAGTGCCATCCCAAAATTAGAGTTGGAGTTTCTCTCTTTGAAAATTCGCAGAGAGCAGGATGACACATGGACATTAATGTAGTGCTGAGAGAGAGCGTGAGATGTAGAGCAAAGAACACTAAAGATTGTGTCTTTGATAATAAATGACATTATTGCCATTCCCCGATATATTCGGGGAATATTACGGGCGCCATCCTCAGCTACATAAGGATTTACAAGGCTGAAGAATTGAGCAGAGACGCATTAGAAGTACTAAAGAATGGAAATATCGAAATTAAGATACAACTTGATTCGACCAAATCTTGAAAAATACAATTGTTGGCAGGAACTTAATAATACATCACCAGAATTCAAATTCATCATAAATGACTTATTACTCAGTACTTGTGCCAAATAACCAATAAACAACGAGGACAATTAAACCCAGTGGAACATCACTCTGCGCACCCTCGTCGTCATGCGGCTCGGTGGTTGTTTTCCGCTCTCACGAATCCACGAACATAAACAAAATGTTCACCCCAAGTTGTTAGCTAGCTTGATGCTAGTACAAATACCACAACATATTTATTCATATGTCACCTGTGCGCGGAATAATAATAATAACGTAAATGATAAAATGTCAAAGCGGAAGTCTTCTCCTGCGAGAAACTCATACATAACATACTGGCAATGATAATCACAACGCATGATATCATAAAATACACATAGTAATCAAACGATCCGAGCGTTCTTTTGCCTAGAACCCACGATGATCGTGGGACAACCAGAAGTAATTGGTGGAAAAACCCGTCCGATGATCCGGCGCACGCTAGCATAGATCCCCGATGATCCCGTCGGACTATGCGAGGTGGACATACAACAACAATAATACATGCCACGACAAGTATGCCTATAACATCATTACATAAAACAAATAAGGTACTTGCCTCGATTTGAAGGCAAGAACAATACTTCACGGGCAGCTTGAACACTACGAAGGTCGTCCCCTCCAATCAATCACGTAACAAGCTCAAACCTTAACAAAAGAAATAATATAGGATTTATCTCACGTCATTATGAATGTCTAATAATTCGATTTACCATGCCAAAGATCAAAGAAAATGAAATATATGCGAACTGTACTTAGCGCACGCTAAGTACTACGTATATTGTCGTTAAAGTGCAGCTTGATAGCGCCGCGAAACAACAAAGCCTAGCGTCGCTAACTATGCATGGTCGATACCTCAGCGATCAGCCCGAATGACGCTAGATCTACGATGGCCTAGCGATACGTTAAGTACCCAGAAAGCGTAGCGTACGTTAACTCATGCCTGATAGCGCACGTTAATCTGCACGGCTTAGCGTGCGCTAAGCTATGCATAGCGATTTTACCTCTTAGACTGATGAAGCGACCTCAATATGATCAAACCAAATAAATCCTCATTGTAAATTCATGTTACCTCCATGAATACTCATGTCTATATGGCTATGAATGATCTTACGGATAACAACAACTTGAGTTCAAGAATATACTTATCACTATCCAACACCTTTATATCCATGAAAACTATCACTCACGAAGTTTGAATAACGTTCCATCTATACAAAATAAATACGATTTCCATGATCAATCCCTTAGATTCATCTAACAATAATGATGTTAAAGTCAAGTCCATGATTGCTATGAAGTCATCTACTAGATTTTGAATTACCAGCCAGTGATAGAAGCTTCCTCTACCATTGTTCATTGTAATAAGATTCGAATCATGATGTTCATAATCAAGAGTACTTAAAAGGCCTATTCATCTCAATATTCCAAACACTTGATGTACTTTGGATAATTCACTAATGAAAATCAATATCTCGATAACATGATCATCAATTCTTTAGAATCCCGACTCTAAGTGCAGGAATGGGAGATAGGTTGAACATACCTTAATATGGCGAATCCTTGAATCAGACGTAAGGTAGAATCCGACTCCTAGATTTGGTTGTATTCCACTCAGGTGCTACTCCACTTCAATGATCACTCACAGAAGTGATAACCAATATACAAGGATCAATAAGATGTGTTCTAAGTGTGTAGAAGGATTATGCCATAGCTCTCTGGCCTCTCAAGAATGAAGAATGGGCCGAATGAAATGTAAGCGAAAAGCAGGTTGTTGTCTCATTTATAATATTACACTTTAGCTAATTAGCATGCACGCTACTAAGCATTCCTTAGCGTGCGCTAATAAGAGATTGACTTCAAAGCTGTCGATCGGGTTGGTCGCGGGAATCTTATCCGGACCCATGTCCCGAGTAGGCGCGCCTCTTTGGCCAGTCGATTCAAATAATTGAGTGCTTAGCGCACGCAACTCCTACATACATAGGCGTGCGCTAGTAGTAGCTCGATAGCGGCGTTAAGCTACATTCTTAGCGTGCGCTATCACGAGTTGCATGAGAAATTTTGCATGTTGTTATACTTATGTACAAAGATATCAATGTAAGAAATATGCATACTCCGATCAATCAAGATCCATGATTCGAATAATACGGGGTTCGAATACGGGTAAAATACACATTAATAAATCCGGATATTACATACTCTCCTACTAAAAAGGAGTTTCGTCAGAAACTCAAGGCGAAAATAACTCGGGATATCTGGACTTCATACGGCTTCCATTTCCCATGCTTCTTCCATTAAAATGGTAGCGTGACCATTGAACTTTGACCAAAGCGATTGGTTTGTTCCTCAAGCTTAACTCGACTCTCGAGTATCTTGGCCGATCTTTCTTCAAAGCGTCCCTTTTTGCACGACTTGATCTCGCTGAAATCAATGATATGGCCCGGGATTTGGTATATACCTCCATCAGCGGGATCGTGGAACACGTTATGAACATAACACAATGGCGGCGGCAATGCAATCTGTATGCCAACTCCCCAACTCTCTCAAGGATCTCAAATGGTCGTATATCTCGGTTTCGGCTTTCCCTCCTTACAAAGCGAAAAATTCCTCGAGTAGGAGAAACTTTTAAAAGTGCGTGGGCGATCTTTTCTCAAGTCTGCATGATCAACTGCAGTTGCTCCCGATTAAGTCGATGAATCGTCCCAACATAGGGCGATCTACATCTCCTCCGTATAATGCCTCAAGCGGTGCCATCTTAATGGAAGCATGCCAACTATTGTTGTAGGTAAATTCAATCAGCGGTAGATGAACTTCCCAATCGATTGACCAATCTAAGCCTTTGGCCCTCGGCATATCTTCCACCGTTTGAATGGTCCTCTCGGATTGCCGTCGATCTGCGGGTGATAAGATGTCTTGAAGTTCAATTCGGTCCCCAAGGCCTTATGAAGCTGCTTTCCAAAAATGAGATACAAAGCAGTCGTCTCGATCGAAACAATGGTTTTCGGCGTGCCATGAAATCGAAATATCTCAAAAATAAATACTCGTGCTAACCTCTGGTCCCCACGTGTCCTTAATGCGTAGAAAATGAGCTGATTTGGTTAAGCGATCAGCTATCACCCAAATCATGTTCATTCTGTCTGGTTCTCGGCATACTAGTGATAAAGTCCATCGATATGTCCTCCCACTTCCATTCGGGAATGGGAGTGGCCTCAACGATTCCGGGCCGTTGATGCTCGATCTTAACTCTGACAAGTCAATCATTTGAAACATAGTCGCTTCATCTTTCTTCATGTTGCTCCACGAAGTCTGTTTCAAGTCCTTATACATCTTCTTGGTGCACAGGTGGATAGAATAGAGCGGCTGAGCTTCCTTCATAATTATGCATTTGAGAACATCAACGCCGGGGAATGCGGAGTCGGTTAGAATCTCAAAACTCCATCATCAAGAATTATGAATCCGGGGGCCATTACATTGATCACTTCAACACGTAACCGAATCATCGAGAGGATCATCTGCTGTCTAGATTCCTGGGTGATTTCTTCGGTTAATGATGAAGTTATTTCCATCACGCCTGATTGTCCTTGGACTCTTTGTAACCACACTTCAATTCCTTCTCGAATCATCTCTCGTTGAAGGCTAAGTTGGGAGGTCGGTGTCTCCGGCATGCGAATAGAAGCAGGCTTGCGGTGAGTGCGCCGGCCACTACATTCGCTTTGCTGGATGATACAAAATCTCCAAGTCATAGTCCTTAATCACTTCTAACCATCTTCTTTGCCACATATTCAACTCTTTACATTTGAATATGTACTTGAGACTCTTGTGATCCGTAGAATCGCGGTGAGTCCGTCTGAGATAATGCCTCCAGATCTTTAAAGTAAAAATCTGCTGCTAGATCCAAATCATGTGTTGGGTAATTCACTTCGCAAGGTTTGGTGTCGCGATGCATTAGCGATCACCTTATCATTACGCATCAATACGCATCCGAGCCCTTGGTTCGAAGCATCAACTTTATAAACTATAAATCCTCCGATTCCTGTGGAAGTGATAGAATTGGTGTCGTCGTCAATCTCTTCTTCAATTCATCAAAGCTAACGACACAACTCATTCCACTCAAACTTTTTGAGTTTTATGCGGGGAGTCGAGTAAGTGGGCGGGAGATTTTAGAAAACCCTTCCACGAATCGACAATAATATCCAACAAGTCCTAAGAAGATTCGGACTTCTTTCCTGCGTTCTTTGGAGGCTTCAATACATAATTGCTTCGATATTCGAGGATCTACTTGGACTCCTTTAGCGGACACCACATGGCCGGGAACATTACTTCCTTTGGTGAATTCACACTTAGAATGTTTGGCGTACAATTGCTCGCTTCTCAAAGTTCCGATACAATCATAAATGTTGTGCATGTTCTTGAGCTCTTAGAATACACGAGAATGTCATCAATGAACACGACCACAAAATTCATCCAAAAATTAGATGAACACTCGGTTCATCAATTGCATAAATATAGCGGTGCGTTAGTGAGACCAAAGCGGCATCACTACAAACTCATAATAATCCGTAGCGAGTTAAGAGCTGATTTGAACATCAGATTCCTTAATCCTCAGCGTGATACCGATCTCATATCGATTTTAGAAAATACTTTTGCCCCTTGCAATGGTCAAGCGAGATCATCAATCCGTAGCAGCGGATACTTGTTCTTAATCGTCATCTTGTTCGGCTCTTGATAGTCGATACACGGTCAGGCGATCCATCCTTCTTTTAGACAAAAGAAGCTGGCGCTCCCCACGGCAGCAGCTTGGCTGAATATAGCCTTTGTCCATTAACTCCTCCAGTTTTCGGTTCGTACATCTCGGTAGGTGCCATACGATACGGCGCCTTAGAAATTAGTGTAGCTCGGGTTCGGCTCAATGGTAAATTCTACATCCCTTTGTGGAGGTAGTCGGAGTAACTCGTCGGAAATACATACGGAAATTCGTTCACAACGGGAATGGATGAAAGTTCCACAATTTCGTCTTATTTCTTCATTGCATAGCACGATTATCCGATCTGACCTGTTTCAACAATTTGTGACTTTCATCGCCTTGATCAATTTTCACAGGCTTCCGGTTTCCACCCCTCGAACAATATTTTGGAACCATCGTGATCGGCGAGATATTCCTCCTTGGTAGTTTACAATTGCTCCATATCGATTAAGCCGATCGTCTCAGAGTATCGGAGTGCGTCTCCTTGCATTTCTATTACAATCAAATTTGAGAGCCACTCTCTGCCTCCAAATAATCTGGGAAATTTTAGTTTCTTAGTTCAAACAATCCTCTCTCCACTTGGTAAACCAACAACATAAGGTTCACAAGTATGAATCCGAAATATTCAAATGATTTACCCAGACAAAGATATAAAAGAATCGTAGCTCTGTATCGAATAAAATCTTGCCAGGGAAAAGATGCGGGCCGATGCACGATCACGGCAATGACATCACGATCGTCTGTCCTCCTCATCTCGTACAAATGTGGGGAGCAGTTAGGCACTCGATGTCCCCTTTCGGTCCTATTGTCCTCTGCCTCGTCATGGCCAAAACTACGAGACATCTGAACACTTTCTTTGCGTCTGTTGGATCTTGGCTTCATACGGGTATTTGGGTGTACGGGCTATAAAAGACTTTCGTCTCTTCACAGAACAACACTGGTGTCCCTCTCGTCCACAATCAAAACAAGTCACGGCGGGTAGGGGCAATTCCTTGATAGTGCCCGTCAGGCGTAGTTAAAGCATTTCTGGTAACATCGATAATAGTTGATGTCGCTCAGAAGTTATTTCCGCTCCTAGCTGGATGCGGAGGTTTCTTGAAAGAGTGAAAGGATATTTGGGCCTTATAGGGCCCATTGTTCTTAATAACTCTGTAAAAGTACCAAAGACTTTCTGTTTCTTGGATTAGAAATTTCTCCATAGTGCTTCCTTGATCTCATACGCCCAACGCCTTATCACTGGTATTGTGAGTGTGGTACATTCAAATCCGGACATGTACCTCTGGATTTACAGTTTCATCCTCATATCGAAATGGATCATCATTTCTACATCTGTTTGACCGGATGTCGAACAAATACCCATTTCTTTGGTTAAACGTCTTAATTGCACAGGATACGCACATCAGAAGGCGGCGGAGAAAAACTCCCGAACCTTAGCTTCCCTCACGGGACGAGGCGTCTTGAGCTTCCATCATCAATCTAAACTCTGTCAATTAGCATCATTGTCTAGAGGCGGATGGCTTCCACCATTGAATGCTTCCTATCGAAAATATTGAGCTATAGAGGCTCTCAGGTCGTCTGCAGGCGATTAATTCCGGCAAAGATTTTCTCCAGTTCCTTAAACAATGGTCCCGGTGGGAGTCTCGGAAATCTGTCGAATTTGGGTGGTTGCATCTTAGCTACCTCCTGCGGCCACAGTCACCTCGATTTTCTATATGCCATGATCCCTTCTTTGTCTCTCTCCCTGTGTAGTCCCACCGCCACTTGCATTCGGTCCACGACTTGGCGGCCAGGTCATCTGGTTCACCACTTGTGAAGGATCTCGTACAGCGAGTTCGGTTCGTTATTGATAGATCGTTGTGGCTTTCATGAGCTATGGTAGCTTGATTTGAAGGCGATGCTTCCCTTTCTACATTCCTTTGTCGCGTCGCGACCGTCCACGTCAGCCTATCAACATCTTGTAAGCACAAATACTCAATATCTGGAAACAATACCATTTAAATGCTCAAGTACAATGGAATATAACATGTAAAAGATGAGATAGAGTTTAGGAACTTACAACCACCGCCCTTACGAAGGCGTGGCGATGCGGTGATGTTATTCGCGGCCGGTTACCTCAAAGACATAAATGACCCTATTTTAACCCAACGGCTAAGATATCCATAATCTTAGCTCGATACCATATTACCTTAACACCCCGATATATTCGGGAATATTACAGCGCCGTAAATCCTTTACATAAGGATTTACAAGGTGAAAATTGAACAGACATTAAGAAGTACTAACGAATGGAAATATCGGAATTAAGATACAACGATTCTTACCAAATCACGAAAATACAATTGTTCAACGGGAACTTAATAATACATCACCAAATTCAAATTCATCATAAATGACTTTGTTCTCGAGTACTTATTAAAATAACCATTAAACAACGAGACAATTAAACCCGTGGAACATCACTCTGCACCCTGCGTCGTCATGCGGCTCCGGTGGTTGTTTTCCCGCTCTCTGAATCCACGAACATAAACAAAATGTTCACCCCAGAAGGGGTTAGCACAACGATGCTAGTACAAGTACCACAACATGTTATTCAACGTCACACGCGAGAATAATAATAATAATGTAAATGATAAAATGTCAAAGCGAGTCTTCTCCTGCACATGGTAATTGACGATCCAGGCGTTCTGCCTAGAACCCACGATGATCCGTCGGACCAACCGTGGTGGAAAAACCCGTCCAGATGATCCGGTAGCGCTAGCATAGATCCCGATGATCCCGTCGGACCAACACGAGTGGACATACAACAACGACATACATGCTGCGACAATATGTATAACATCAATACATAAAACAAATAAGGTACTTGCCTCGATTTGAAGACAAGAACAATACTTCCGCAGCGAACACTCGAAGGTGGGTCCCCTCGATAAATCACGTAACAAGCTCAAACCTTAACAAAGAAATAATATAGGATTTATCTCCGTAAATGCAGATGTCTAATAATTGATTTACGGCCAAAAGCTCAAAAAAATGAAATCTATCGAACTTCTTAGCGCACGCTAAGTACTCTGTGTAGCGTCGTTAAGTACGCTTTCGATAGCGCACGCAAACAACAAAGCCTAGCGTACGCTAACTATGCATGGTCAGTACCTCAATGATCAGCCGACTGAATCGTCTGATGGCCTAACGTACGTTAAGTACCAAACGTAGCGTACGTTAACTCATGCTCGATAGCGCACGTTAATCTACATAGCTTAGCGTGCGCTAACTGTGCATGGCAGTTTACTACTGGACAGTAGACGGACCTCAATATGATCAAACCAAATGAAATCCTCAGTGTAAATTCATGTTACCTCCATGAATATCATGTATATACGGCTATGAATGTTCTTATGGATAACAACAACTTCGGATTCAAGAATATGTATACTATTATAAAACCATATTTCATTTCAAATACCATTCTTCATGCGATAATTCGGAAGGCTTAACGGTTGATATCAACACCTTTATATCCATGAAAACTATCACTCTGAAGTTTGAATAACGTTCCATCTATACAAAATAAATCCTTCCATGATCAATCCCTTAGATTCATCTAGCAATAATATGTTAAAGTCAAGTCCATGATTGCTATGAAGTCATCTACTAGATTTGGATTACCAATGATAGAAGCTTCCTCTACTTGTTCATTGTAATAAGATTCGAATCATGATGTTCATAATCAAGGTACTTAAGGCCTATTCATCTCAATATTCCAAACATGATGTACTTTGGATAATTCACTAATGAAAATCAATATCTCGATAACATGATCATCGATTCTTTAGAATCCGACTCTAAGTCTGGAGATAGGTTGAACATACCTTAATATGACGAAAATCAGAACCGTAAGGTAGAATCCGACTCGGTTGGTTGTATGCCACTCCAAGGTGCTACTCCACTTCAATGATCATTCACAAGTCATAATATACAAGGATCAATAAGATGTGTTCTAAGTGTGTAGAAGGATTATTATAGCTCTACGGCCTCTCAAGAATGAAGAATGGGCCGAATGAAATGTAAGCCAAAGCGGGTTGTTGTCTCATTTATAATATTCTGCACTTTAGCTAATTAGCGCACGCTACTAAGCATTCCTTAGCGCGCTAATAAGAGTTACTTCAAAAGCTGTCCCGAGGTTCGTCGCGGGAATCTTATACGGACCCATGTCACAGTGGCGCATGTGCTAGCCGTCGATTCAATAATTGAGTGCTTAGCCCACGCAACTCCTACATACATAGCGTGCGCTAGTGTAGCTCGATAGCAGCGTTAAGCTACATTCTTAGCGTGCGCTATCACGAGTTTGCATGAGAAATTTTGCATCTTTGTTATACTTATGTACAAAGATATCAATGTAAACATCATACTCAATCATCAAGATCACAATTCCGAATAATACGGGGTTGAATACGAGTAAAATACACGATAATAAATCCGGATATTACATTTATAACAAGGAATATAGGTTCGAGCCTAGCTACCTAATTTTGAAAAAGTCTTGTGTCGCTTGTACTAAGGATTAGTTCAAATCGAAATATAATTATACATACTAGCACTCTTGGTTCTTCTTGTGGATTCTATTTTGTCTTTTACGAACAAGTGGGGATTGTTGGAAAAGCTAAAAAATTAAATTAAGGATTTAATTTTTTAAAGCGTTTTTTAATTGTTCATTAAAAGACAAAATAGTGTGTTTTGTGAATGGAAAAGAGTCCCACATGGAACTAACACAAAGGAATTGAGCACCTTATAAGTGTAGCATTTAATAACCATTAATAAACATGTGGTAGTGGAGGGAATATGCCATGTGGATGTGAGGTGGAGGTGAGTTGGCAAATCTATGACATTTTTCACTCTCACATCGCCGCTCGCCGGTGTTGCCACCAACGACAGCGGAATCCGGCTCTGGCTCCGGCTCGGGCTCGGACACGGGCTTAGAGGCTTTAGTGGCACTTCGTAGGCGCACTTTGGTACTTCGGCACACCGATCACGTGGGCTTGTGGCGAGTCCGTGAAGCAGTGTGGTCGCGGGCTTCGCGGCGATTATCGCCAACGATTCGCCTCTTCAATTAGTGGTTATTTTTCTTTGTTTGAATGGAAAGTCATGTCGTTTGAAAATAACCGTTGTGTGGCCAGCGGCCGTGTCGTTTGAGCGAAATGGTGCTCCTTTTAGCGAATAGGTATGATTTCTTTATAAAAGCGGAGTTCGGTTTGAAATCAATCTGATTTTCGAATCAACTACTCTTATTTCCTTAAACTATATATCAGAAAATTGTTCTTGTCTACTTTTGGTTTCCTCTGTCTTAGCGAAGTCGAATTTAGATTTGTCGTATCCTGCGGTATTCATGTTAGTAACCTTAAGACACATTTAGGTGCGAGAAATACTATAAGGAAAAGCGTTTCCATGCGTGATTCAAGCCTTGACATCTTTAGTTTTGAAGAATTTTATAACAATATTATAGTATACATTGCAATGGCGCGAGGCCCTTTGTTATAGTGTAGAGAAATTCTAAATTGTTAGATCTTATACATTACGATTTATGTGAATTTAATGTGATGTTAATCCGTGGAAATAAGTATTTTATTACCTTTAATGATGATTGCTATAGATTTACATATGTGTATTTATTAACACATAAAGATGATGCTTTTAATGCTTTTAAGATATATAAATTTGAAGTTCAAAATCAATTAGGAACTAAAATTAAAGTTCTTAGAAGTGATAGAGTCTTGAATATTTTCTAGTGATTTGATGCCTTTTGTAAAGAAGATGGTATTGTTCATGAATATTCTGCGGCACGTATACCACAACAAAGCGGTGTAGCCAAACGTAAAAATATAACACTTCAAGATATGATAAATGCCATGTTAATGCACTATGAATTACCTTTTAGTTTGTGGGGTGAAACTTTACTTTCTGCATGTCATGTTTTAAACCGCACTTTAAAGAAGACCCAAATTTCTCCATACGAGGTATGGAAAGGCGAAAGCCAAATCTTGGGTATTTCAAAGTGTGGGGGTGCCTGGCCTACTATAAAAACATGGATCACAAAGGACCAAGTTGGGTCCTCGAGGATACGAAGTGCTTTTATTGGCTATGCTCTGACAAGGCATATAGACTTCTAAATTTAGAATCTAATGTCATAGTAGAATCCGAGATGTGGAATTCTTTGAGAACTCTAATTCTATGGGAAAGGAATCTCAAAATTCCACAAATGAAGAACCTCAAGCGGAGAGTTCTTCTAGGGTTGTTGTAGATTAATCAAAACCTCGGATTAACAAGAGAGTCGAGACTAAGGATTTGGGACACGATGAAATAGATTCTCAACTTATTTCCTTCTACCTAATAGAAGGAAATAGAAGAATTGCCGAAAGATTCGATTATTCTTCTTGTTGAAGATGGTCCTAAGACTTATAATGAAGCAATGGCTTCTCGGAACCCCGCCTTTTGGAAGGATGCTATCGAGGCGAAATGGATTCTATTATGGCAAACCACACTTGGGAAATTGTCGATCTACCCAAAGGGTTGAGACCCATTGGATGTAAGTGGGTGTTTCAAAAGAAATATTACAGAGATGGTACTCTTAACACTTACAAGGCTAGATTAGTAGCCAAAGGATTTCGACAACGGGAAGGAATCGATTATTTTGACACATATGGACCGGTAGCAAGAACAACAACAATTAGAGTGTTGCTTGCCTTGGCTTCTTTGTATAACCTGAATGTTCATTAAATGAATATCAAGACGGCATTTCTAAATGTAGAACTCGACGAGGAGATTTCCATGGAGCAACCGGAAGGCTATGTGCTTCCCGGTAATGAACAAAAGGTTTGCAAGCTTGTCAAATCCTTACATGGATTAAAACAAGCAACCAAACAATGGCATCAAAAGTTTGACTCGGTCATACTTTCGAATGTATTCCTAACATATGTGACAAGTGTTTATACACAAAGGTGCGTGGTAACCTTTTGATCTTCCTATGCCTCTATGTTGATGATATGTTGATCATTAGGAACGAGATGGAAGGAATATTAGAAACAAAGAGGTTTCTATCTTTCACTTTCAAAATGAAATATCTTGGACAAATTGATACTATTTTAGGTATCAAGGTTCGTAGAATTAGTGGGGGTTATGAACTTAGTCAATCACACTATGTTGAAATTATGTTTGACAAGTTGAAACATTTAAAGTTCGAGGAGGTGAACACCTCTTTTGATCCAAGTGTAAAACTTGAAAGAATGATGGAAGAGATGTGGCTCAATTGAAATATGCTAATTCTATTGGTTGTCTTATGTACTTGATGCAATGTACTCGACCCGGACATAGCATTCGCCGTTACTAAAATGAGCGGTTACTAGCAATCAGTGCGAGCATTGGAAGGCCATTGGAAGAATTTTGGATTTCTTTAAAAACCAAGAATCTTGGACTTCAATATGGTAAGTTTTCTGAGGTACTAGAAGGATATCTTGATGCAAGTTGGATATCAAGTGCCGGAGATAATAAATCTCTGACGGGATGGGTGTTTACACTTTCGGAGGAGCGATTTCTTGAAATCAAAGAAACAAGCGTGTATTACTCATTCGACCATGGAATCGAGTTCGTAGCTCGGCTTCCATGAGTCAAGAGGCTGAATGGTTAACGGATCTTCTTTTAGAAGTTTCATTAGCTAAAGACAACATATCAACGATGTCGATATATTGTGATAGTCGATCAACCTTAGCAAGAGCATACGGTGAAGTGTATAATGGAAAGTCTAGACATATTAGTCTTAGACATAATTATGTGAGAAATTGATCAAAGATGGAATCATTTCACTCACGTGTGTGAGATCAAGCTTTAATATTGCTGATCCGTTCACTAAACCTCTTGCAAGAGATTTGGTGAAATCGACCTCAAGAGGGATGGGTCTTAAACTCCTTGAGTAGTGATCCGACTATGATGGCAACCCAACCTAACATTAGGAATTTACTAACATTCGGTTCAATGGGTAAGAACAAGTTATTGATTTGGATGTTCACAACATTATACGATAATGTTGGTTGTTACTATTGGAGGTTGAGTTTTCTTAACTCTTAATGAAGTTAAGTCATGAGGACAAGCATCTGTAAGTAACAGAGATGTTGTAAGAATTTCACCTATGTGAATTTAAGGATGGTGCCATCCCAAAGTGAGAGTTGGAGTTTCTCTCATGAAAAATTCACGAGACAGGATGAGCACATGGACATTAACGGTGCTAAGCTTGAGATGTAGGCAAAGAACATTAAATATTGTGTGCTTAGTAATACCAACTTTATCACAAGGAAAATACGTTCAGAGCTTAGCTACCTAATTTTTGATGAAGTCTTGTGTCACTTGTACTAAGGATTAGTTCAAATCGAAAGATAATTATCTGTACTAACACTCTTGGTTCTTCTTCTGGATTCTATTTTGTCTTTTCTAAACAAGTGGGGGATTGTTGGAAAAGCTAAAAAAATTAAATAAGGGATTTAAAGTTTTAAAGCTTTATTTGATTGTTCATTAAAAGACAAAATGGTGTGTTTTGTGAATGGAAAAGAGTCCCACATGGAACTAACATAAAGGAATTGAGCATCTTATAAGTGTAGCATTTAATAACCATTAATAAACGTATGGTAGGGGAGGGAATATGCCAGGTGGATGTGAGGTGGAGGTGAGGTGGCAAATCTATGCTATTTTTCACTCTCACATCGCCGCTTGCCGGTGTTGCCAGCGGCAGCGGCGTCGGCTCAAGCTCAGCTTGGGCTTGGGCACGGACTTCGTAGGTGCACTTTGGCACCGGCACACGATCACGTGGGCTTTTGGCGAGTCCGCGGCTTGGCGCGGTCCGCGGTCTTCTTGCGGCGATTATCGCCAGCAGTTACGCCTCTTCAATTAGTGGTTATTTTCTTTGTTTGAATGGAAAGTCATGTCGTTTCGCAATGAGCGGTTGTTTGGCCAGCGGTCATGTCATTTGTATGAAATGGTGCTCCTTTTCGTGAGCAATTATGATTTCTTTATAAAAGCTGGTTTGGTTTGAAATCAATATAGATTTTCGAATCAAATACTCTTATTTTCTTAAACTATATATCCGAGAAAATTGTTCGTGTCTACTTTTATTTCACTTTGTCTTAGCGAAGTCGAATTTAGGCTTGTCGTATCTGCGGTATTACGGTTTGTAACCTTAAGACACATTTGAGTGCAGAAATACTATAAGGAAAGTGTTTCCTTGCGTGGTTCAAGCCTTGACGTCTTTAATTTTGAAGAATTTTCTAACAATATTATAGTATCTGTTGCAATGGCGACCGAGGCCACTGTTATAGTGTAGAGAGAAATTCTAAATTGTTAGATCTTATACATTCTGATTTATGTGAATTTAATGATATGTTAACCCGTGGGCGAAATAAGTATTTTATTACCTTTAATGATGATTGCTCTAGATTTACATATGTGTATTTATTAAAACATAAAGATGATGCTTTTAATGCTTTTAAGATATATAAGGCTGAGGTTGAAAATCAATTAGGAACTAAAATTAAAGTTCTTAGAAGTGATAGAGGTGGTGAATATTTTTCTAGTGATTTCAATATCTTTTGTGAAGAAGATGGTATTGTTCATGAATGTTCCACACCACGAACACCATAGCAAAGCAGTGTAGACGTAAAATATAACACTTCAAGAGATGATAAATGCCATGTAAATGCATTAAGATTACCTTTTAGTTTGTGGGGTGAAGCTTTACTTTACGCATGTCATATTTTAAACCACACTTTAAAGAAGACCCAAATTTCTCCATACGAGGTATGGAAAGGGCGAAAGCGAATATTTGGTATTTCAAAGTGTGGGGATGCCTAACTACTATAAAAACATGGATCTAAAAGGACCAAGTTGGGTTCTCGAGGATACGATGTGCTTTTATTGGCTATGCTATGAGCAAAAGGCATATATGTAACACCACCAATCCGCTCGGGGATATTACACGCCGTAGAACCTTTCTTCAAGGATCTGCAGTGGTAACAACATATAACAACTCAACCATGCCTTTAAGTCTAAAATGACTCGGTAGGCCGATTTGGTCTTTCAATAAATACATACAACTCAAATCTGATTCCATGCCTTGTCAAAATACAACCACATCCGTACAATGGGAAAAATATAGCAGGAAAATAAAGTACAATGAACCAATAAACAATGTACGGTTCCTCATGTGATTAGTATCGATCATCTTTCATCATCCTTCGTGCCGACCACATGTTATGCTCCAAAACACGAATGCAAAATAGACATCCACCCCGAATACTCGGGGTTAGCAAACTCCTTTGTTTTGCTAGTGCAAATACAAGTGCAAAAATACGAGTCATACAATTCACATTCCACGAATAACTAACGGGAATCCTCAAAGATCCAAGCGAAGCGAAAAGTACTTCCCGAGGCAAGAGTTTGAAAACATTTCAAAATCGAAAGATCACAAATCAATGGAAATAATTTATAAAATGGTTTAGAATGCCATCGAGAGTTTTAATAGAAAACAAGTTTGGATTATCAAATCCTACTTTCCAAAACCCAAAAGGCGAAAGGGGTTACCGCCCCAAAGGTTTACTTTAGTAAAATGACCTTTGCAAAACCGTTGGGATTTTAGCCCCAAATCCGTAAAATGACCTTTACCAAGCCGTTGGGATTTTAGCCCCAATCTCATCAACTCACAATACGAGAAGCGACAACAAGGTTCGTCTTCCAGCGTCAAAATCCACAATTAAAGGATTTAACACAAACAAGAAAATACTCTAGTGCCATCCTAGCCAAGTAAGCCGAGCGAACAACTTACCTCTTACACACTTAGTCGATGCATGCGATCATGAAAACCGTTGAAAAGCACTCATTTCCGAAATGCCATAATTAAGTCACATTTGTAAAATGCACCACAATTAACCGTCGATCCACGTCTCTGTGGACCCCTACGAGACCGTCCGTCTAACCCGTAGTGGTTAAAAGCAAGCTCGTCGATCCACGTCTCTGTGGACCCCTACGAGACCACTGTCGAGATCTAACCCGTAGTGAGCATACACACACACATTACTCATGCAATACTAATATGCTAAGAATGTAAGTTCATCAAGAATACTTACTAGAGAGGGCCACTTACTCGCGCCATTATCAAACTCTTCAAAACACAATAACAAGATTAAACACGGAATACGATTCCATACTTTAAACAACGGGGTATCATCAAAGCCTTCAACGTTCAAAATAATCAAATCATAATCAATTCCCAAAACACCTGTTCACAAAATATCGTGTTTTGAAAGAAAGCCTTTAACGAGGCCAAACCGAAATCTTTTGAAACTTCATTTCAAACAAGCAAACAAACACACCAAGGCGATCACCGATCATCATATCCACAAAATAAGAAATGTATGAGCAAGGTACTTGCCTCGAATAAGAACAACGTGAGAATCGGCCAAGTAGGTTGGCACGAACCGACTACGAACCCGCCGACTCCACGAAAGCCGATTCGCAATAATAAACTACGAAGGACAATAACAACAATGAAAATGAATTCCATACGACTTAAAGCCGTTGAATTCAAAGAACGAATGTGAAAGTTCAAGTGTTTCCCCCAAGCGGCCAAGAACACGATTCGTTCAGACAAAACACGAAAATAGAATTCCAAGTTGAAATATGGATATACAATCCATAGAATATATTTAACAACATCATTTAACCACAATCGATCCATCAAAAGCGGATGAAAAGCGAGATCGAGAACAAATCCCCCAAAAGTCGATTGAAGGAAATCAAGAAATATACTTGATTGACGAAGAACAATTGATTAAATGATGTTAAACACGAGAATACTACCAAGATTAATCATCCCCATCATGAATTAATCTACAATACGGAGCGAATCGGACAAAAATGCAAAAACCCCAAAATTCAAGAAACTAGGGTTCTAAGAAAGATTACCTTGATTCGCTGGATCAAAGGACGATATAGGATGATTGATTGATGTTATGAACTCAAGAACTTCGTGGATTTGTTGTTAAACAAAATTGCTTCGTTACCTATGAATCGCCATCCGCGGACGAGAAAAGGAAGGAAGTGAAAAATGAATGAAAATCATTGCTCTGTCACATTTATCTTGGGCGGAATTAGCGTCGCTAGCCTTCCGGACTAAGCGTGCGCTATCGGCGATGTGGCCCGATTCCCTCGGCCAGGCACACGCGACCGGCACCACCGACCAATCCTGCCCGGCCGTGACACATCGCCCGACCCCGCTAAGCGTGCGCTACGGCGGAAGCTGCTGCGCGCTAGCCGGCACTGTCTAGTAACCTGCGGACTAAGCGGCTCGGCGAGTAGCGTCGCTAGTCGGCGGCGGTGTCGCTACCTGCCGGTTAGCGTGCGCCCGGCCGGCGATGGCGTGTGCTACTTGCCGATCTACCGAGTCGAGAACCTCGAGAACCTCTGCGCCCGACCGATGCGTCGTCGGCGGCGCGTAACGTCGCTACTCTGCCGGTTAACGCCGCGGCCTTGAGCAATAGCGGCGCTCGCCGGTTCTGCCGCGTCGGCCCGGCGATGCTGCACCGAATCCGGCCAGGACCCGCCACTGGCGGTGCTCGGCCGTCATGATCCGGCGACTTCGATTTAAGCGTCTGAGCGAACACGGAAAATCGCGGACAACATTAACAACTCAAAATGAAAACATAATGCAATAATTAATCATCGCGACCAAGAAAAGTGAGACAACAAATACGAATCACGGATACCCATAACTTTGGGTAAATTACAAAATGGCCCAAAGCGCTTGAAAATCGCGTCGTGATCGAATAACCAAACCGAAGTTCACAACACGTCTAACAAAGTTAAGCGGACTTACGAGAAACTCAAAGCAGATTTGAGCGAGATTCGCAAGAATCGAACTCAAGTCTGGAAAAGTCGCTAAAAGCACGGAACTCAACAAAACAACATCGAAGCGAAATCGGATGACAAAAGTGTAGAATTAATCATTCTCGGAATAGCGAAGCGGTCATGAGCGAGTCATCAAAATGGACTTACGCCAAAAAAAAAAGAAATTACGAAATCAAAATTACGGGTATTACATTCTACCCTCCTTAAAAGAAGTTTCGTCCGAAACTTAAAATAAGTAGGAGAAGCAATATCCTGTCGGAAAACTCAGCGATATACACAAGAAACGCATAACTTACGCCCATCTGCGAAACATTACAAGCAACACAAAGGAATATACGGCGTGAAAACACGCTCCACGGCAACCAACGCGTCGCCGTTAGGGATATAATAAAACCAACAAATGACAAGCGTCATCAAGCAGATAATATAGTCAAGTCAATTATCAGAACAATCACAAAACCTGATGAGCGAAAATCAATATGATTGGTGACCCGATGGTACATCAATCAAAGCGAGAGCGATCATTTGAACAACTACGGAATTCCACGCCCGAGGATTAGAAGATCGAAGGCGAGATTAATTTACCGAACTAAGGGAATTACGAAAGAGCACGAGCGTTCAACAATCACGAAGCGAGATCAACAAAAACTGAACAATCAAACGATCGAGACAACAAAAATCGATCTATCATATCCCAAACACGAAGGATAATAAAATTCAAACAACAACTCCCAGGTTCACGTCTCGGCTCAAGACAATATATGTTCTGGTGAAAACAACAAGATGTGCATTCCCATAAGATCCACAGGAAAGGGAATAGCAATTGAAAAGTCACGACGACAAACGAGTTATTTCGACACACTCGTTTGATCGACAAAAGCAAGCGAGAACAAGCTCGAGAAAATGTCAGCGAACATAAGCGAGTCGGCCAGTCGAAAATACAGAAGTTCAAAATCCGACCCACTTCGAATAAAAGAACTAATAAAACCAAATGATGTCACTTTCGAACAAGGTTCACAAGAATCGAACCGAACTCGAAAAAGTCACAGCGATAACCAGATCGACCCACAACAAGATCACAGTTCGTTAAGACAACAAAACCGAAATACAGAACAAGTTCAGAAAGTATCAACGAACACGGCGAGTTGAAAGAATGGAGAAAGAGAAAATACATAAGTCAGCGATGCAGGTATTACCTTCGACCTCGTTCACGAAATTCACACAAGCAGGCGAGGTAACAATACATTAAACAACCACATAGCGAATAATCAGATGCACGGTCATACCAACCCAAGTTCTAACGGCTCGCACATGTGCGATAACACATAAATCACCACGTGGCGGCAACATTGATACCAACATCCCACCTCTCACAGAGGGTTAACACAACAAATGTGTGGAAAATGACTCAACGCTCACACCACAAATTCGATCATACTCGGGAGCAAACATCATAATGACAACGCGAACATCATACATATATACCCAGCCCTCAAACGGGAATGGATAGGTTTTAAAAACAAAAACCTCATTTTGAAAATAATTTAGAAGAATAGGTTGATCTTGAGTATCACCTTTCAAAAAAATACAAACGTGAAACATCGTTATCGAGACTTTGGAGAATCATTTCGCATTTGATAAAAATGAGGACACTTTCTCTTAGTGAAAACGTTCAAAATATTCGACCCTCGGGTCTAAGTAGAAGTGTTTCTAAAACATTGAAAATATCTCAAAACATTTTGGTCCTCGAGGTAGGAGAATTTTGAAACATATTGTGGCACCTTGGATGTACTACGAGAAAATAATTCATTTTAAAAGTACGTCTCGAAATTTATTTTCTAAGATACTCAAGGTTTTCAAAGATAATTCAATGGGCTAGAATGCCCAAAAATTTCAGGTAATTACGGAACATTATAGTGCCGTGGGTCCCATAGGAACTCACCGGGCTAAAAACTATTTACAATGTCAAAAAGGCCGATCATGTAATATTTCAAAACTTACAAAAGCCATTTACAAAATACTAAATACCATCATAAGAATTTCGCCAAAGCGATCTAAGGCCATAATGCCACAAACTCGGTTAAGGGAATCGATATTTGAAATGGAACTCAGTCGGTAAAATACCGAAAGCCATTACAAAAGAACTCACGCAGCGGATAAAAGAAATAAAGTCAAACATGCACAATCCAGCAATACTACTCCTCATATGAACAAAATATGAGGGTCAAATAACCACATATCAAGAAATCAAAATCCATAAGAGGATTCCGTCGCTTAACAAATAAATCATAAAAATAGCTCGTGTCACACGAGGCACAACACAAAGAAGGGAGACTTACATCCACAGGTCGCACGAAGATGATGATCGTCCCACGATACTAATCACGACCAACAAACTCAGACGACGCATCGCGAAATGACTCAGTCGGATAAAATCCGACAAAACAAGACTCAAACAACACGACTTGACCCGACAGCCTAAGTTTCCTCAACCTAAGCTCTGATACCATTTATGTAACACCCCGATCCGCTCGGGGATATTACACGCCGTAGAACCTTTCCTCAAGGATCTACCGGTGTAACAACATATAACAACTCAACCATGCCTTTAAGGCTAAAATGACTCGATGACCGATTTGGTCTTTCAATAAATACATACAACTCAAATCTGACTCATGCCCACGTAGAGTCAAAATCTGACCACACCCGTACAGCGGAAAAATATAGCGTGGAAAATAAAGTACAAGAACCAATAAACAATGTACGGTTCCTCATGTGATTAGTATCGATCATCTTTCATCATCCTTCGTGCCGACCACGTGTTATGCTCAAACACGAATGCAAAAATAGACATCCACCCCGAATACTCGGGGTTAGCAAAATCCGTTGTTTTGCTAGTGCAAGTACAAGTGCAAAAATACGAGTCATACAATTCACATTCCACGAATAACAATAACCGGGAATCCTCAAAGATCAAAGCGAAGCGAAAAGTACTTCCGAGGCAAGAGTTTGAGAAAACATTTCAAAATCGAAAGATCACAAATCAATGGAAATAATTTATAAAGCGGTTTAGAATGCCATGAGAGTTTTAATAGAAAACAATTTAGGATTATCAAATCCTACTTTCCAAAACCCAAAAGGCGAAAGGGTCACCGCCCCAAAGGTTTACTTTCAGTAAAATGACCTTTACAAAACCGTTGGGATTTTAGCCCCAAATCCGTAAAATGACCTTTACCAAACCGTTGGGATTTTAGACCCAATCTCATCAACTCACAATACATGAGAAGCGACAACAAGGTTCGTCTTCCAACATCAAAATCCACAATTAAAGTTTAACACGAACAACAAAATACTCTAGTGCCATCTAGCCAAGTAAGCCAAATGAACAACTTACCTCTTACACACTTAGTCGATGCATGCGATCATGAAAACCGTTCAAAAGCACTCATTTAAAATGCCTTAATTAAGTCACATTTGTAAAATGCACCACAATTAACCGTCGATCCACGTCTCTGTGGACCCCTACGAGACCCCATCGGATCTAACCCATAGTGGTTAAAAGCAAGCTCATCGATCCACGTCTCTGTGGACCCCTACGAGACAGTCGGATCTAACCCGTAGTGAGCATACACACACACATGTTACTCATGCAATACTAATATGCTAAGAATGTAAGTTCATCAAGAATACTTACTAGAGATGGCCACTTACTCGACGTCGTTATCAAACTCTTCAAAACACAATAACAAACACGGAATACACGATTCCATACTTTAAACAACAGGGGTATCATCAAAGCCTTCAACGTTCAAAATAATCAAATCATAATCAATTCCCAAAACACACTGTTCACAAAACATACGCATTTTGAAAGAAAGCCTTTAACAAGGCCAAACCGAAATCTTTTGAAACTTCATTTCAAACAACCAAACAAACACACCAAGACGATCACCGATCATCATATCTATAAAATAAGAAATGTATGAGCAAGGTACTTGCCTCGAATAAGAACAACGCGGGGAATCGACCCAAGTAGGTTGGCACGAACCGACTACGAACCCGCTGACTCCACCGAAAGCTAACTCGCAATAATAGACTACGAAGGACAATAACAACAATGAAAATGAATTCCATATACGACTTAAAGCCGTTGAATTCAAAGAGCGAATGACAAAATATCAAGTGTTTCCCCCAGCGCCGAGAACACGATTCATCCCGACAAAACATGAAAACGGAATTCCAAGTTGAAATATGGATATAAAATCCATAGAATATATTTAACAACATCATTTAACCACAATCGATCCATAAAAAACGGATGAAAAACGAGATCGAGAACAAATCCCCCAAAAAGTCGATTCAAAGGAAATCAAGAAATATACTTCGATTCGACGAAGAACAATGGATTAAATGATGTTAAACACAAGAATACTACCAAGATTAATCATACCCATCATTAATTAATCAACAATACGGACCGAATCGGACAAAAATGCAAAAACCCCAAAATTCAAGAAACTAGGGTTCTAAGAAAGATTACCTTGATTCGCTGGATCAAAGGACGATATAGGATGATTGATTGATGTTATGAACTCAATAACTTCGTAGATTTGTTGTTAAACAACATGGCTTCGTTACCTCCGAATCGCCAGCCGCTGACAGAAAAGGAAGGAAGTGAAAAATGAATGAAAATGCGACTGCTCTGTCACATTTATACTGGGCCGGAACTAGCGTGCGCTAGCCTTCCCGGACTAGCGTGCGCTATCGGCCCGATGCTCGGCCCGGTACCCTCGGCCAGTCGCCACGACCCGGCACCACCGACCAATCCTGGCCGTGACTGTCGCGGACCCCGCTAGCGCGCTTCGGCCGGAAGCTTTGCGCGCTAGCGGCACATCCCGGTAACCTTTGGACTAAACGGCTCGCCAGTAACGCGCCGCTAGTCGGCCGGCGGCGTGCGCTACTGACCCTACCCGAGTCGAGAACCTCGGAACCTCTACGCCACGACCCGATAGCGTCGTCGGCCGGCGCGTAACGTGCGCTACTCCTGCCGGTTAACGCCGCAGCGACCTTGGCGATGGCGCGTGCTCGCCCGGTTCATGCGCGTCGGCCGGCTAGTGCCCGCAACCATCCGGCCAGGACCCGCCACCGTCCGGCCAGCTGCTCAGCCATCATGATCCGACGACTCGATTTCCAAAAACATACGGAACGAACACGACGAAAATCTCGCGGACAACATCAACGACCCAAAATGAAATCATAATGCAATAATTAATCATACGCGACCAAGAAAAGGGCCGAGACAACAGTTACAGATACGGATACCCGTAACTTTGGGTAAATTACAAAATGGCCCAAATCGCCCGAAAATCATGATACGTGATCGAATAACCAAACCGAAGTTCACAACACGTCTAACAAAGTTAAACGGACTTACGGGAAACTCAAAACAACAGTTTCGAATGAGATTCGCAAGAATCGAACTCAAGTGCGGAAAAGTCGCTAAAAAGCACGGAACTCAACAAAACAACACCGAAACGAACTCGGATGACAAAAAGAGTAGAATTAATCATTCTCAGAATATCGAAACTGTCATGAGCGAGTCGTCAAAATGGACTTCCGCCGAAAAAAAATTACCGGAAATCGAAATTACGGGTATTACAATATAGACTTCTAAATTTAAAATCTAAAGTCATAGTAGAATCCCGAGATGTGGAATTCTTTGAGAACTCTAATTCTAAGGGAAAGGAATCTCAAAATTAAACAAATGAAGAACCTCAAGAGGAGAGTTCTTCTAGGGTTGTTAATAGAACAACCTAAACCTCGAATTAACAAGAGAGTCAGTAAGACTAAGGATTTGGGACACGATGAAATAGATTCTCAACTTATTTCCTTCTACCTAGTAGAAGGAAATAGAGAGAATTTTGCCCGAAAGATTCCAATTATTCTTCTTGTTGAAGATGGTCCTAAGACTATAATGAAGCAATGGCTTCTCGGGACTCCGCCTCTTGGAAGGATGCTATCCAAGACGAAATAGATTCTATTATGGCAAACCACACTTGGGAAATTGTCGATCTACCCAAAGAGTCGAGACCCATTGGATGTAAGTGGGTGTTTCAAAAGAAATATTACAGAGATGGTACTTTTAACACTTACAATGCTAGATTGGTAGCCAAAGGATTTCGACAATGGGAAGGAATCGATTATTTTGACACATATTGTAACACCCCAAACTAGGTGAATATTACAGTGCCGTGGACCCTCGATTGGGACCCACTAGGCGAATGAAAATTAATGAATTAAGTAATATAATTGTAGTACCGAACCACATTATATCATTAATTACTCCGATGAGGAGTTTCAAGCACAAAACACCCAGGAAAATATAGAATACAAGTATATTTTATATGAAGATAAAATATACAACACAGAATGAAAATGAACTTCCAAACGGAAATCTGCAGCGGAAATAAAATGAAGAAAACATGAATGAGTGAAAGGAGTGGGTCCCCTACTAGTATCAACAGGACTCCTCGCCGTCAACGTTCTCTTCCGTGCCTTAGCCTTGCCATGACACGAAAACAAAATCCCCCAACGAGTCGATTACGAACAATAATCCTCAAGAGTTGAATAAACACAATCATGATATATCTTAATTTTGAAATTAAGGTGAAGAGGAGTCATCATAATGCGCCGTAATGGTATGTGCAAGTTCACAAGGCAGTGTCGCACACGGCCACCCTTGTACCTAATTAGTCTCACGGAGGTACGTTACCGTGTGCACAGTACAATGTGTCAGTGAACCCAAACACATGACTATCATGTCCCCGACTAAAAATTCCACACATCCCCACCCGGCCACGCAATATGAACCCAGAAGGTCATATGAACAAGAATGACCATGATGAATATTAATGAATAATAATCCGACAAGGTCAAGAATGACTCACTGAGATGAAATAATAGTGAAATGAAAGATAGTTCATTGAAATGATTGGAACCGTTGTTCCTCGTGAATGAAATGATTATTTGTGAATCTGAGTCTCAAAGCGATTAATACACTATGAATGAATTATGATTATAATTTATGAATGAACAACCACGAAAGGAATAAGTATCCTTTTAACCGAGTAAGAATTAACTTACACAACACCGGTGAAGAATGTCCTTCCTCGAACAACGTCCTAAAATGAGATGTCGGTCGCTCGAACAACCTTGAATAACCACGATTACCAATAATGTTCAATATACATATCAAGCATGAATTACGACTAACTCAAAGGTCGATACAACAATATCCAAACTCATTGAGGCATTCAAACAACCACTTGGCGAACAACAACCCTTGATTACAACCAAAACCCAAATATATCGAAACCAACTCCAAAATGAGTAGTTCAACCCAACAAACACCTTCAATGATATCAATATTCCAATTGGAAACCACAACTCGAAGTTACGACAACTATAATCCGAAAAAAACATATCAATAAATCCGTAGGAAGACATTTATCTAAGATAGATAATCCATATCTAACATGTTCCAACAACAATCCAAGCTTACACAAAGAAATCGGAAGGAAAATACCCAAAATCCGAAATTCTAGATCCAGGAAATAATTACCTTTATTTGATGTGATGGGGATAAAGAAACGATGATTAATCCGAATGATAATCTTGATGATGATGATAGGTAAGTGCAGATCGAAAATATTTCTCGAATCTTGAAATTGCCGGAAGCGCCCAAAACAAAGCGAAGCGAGAAATGGCGAAACTTGGTGGTATCCATTTATACTATTCCCAGTTAGCGCCACGCTACGACTGTTATTTAGCGTGCGCTAACGGGTTCAGGACAATCCGGTGAACTCTGTTGCCTCATTAGCGTGCGCTACGAACACGATAGCATCGCTAACACCCTCCGATAGCGTCGTTAACTCCAAATGTTAGCGTGCGCTAGCAAAATACCTGATGTCCTGTGACTGAAGCCCAGAACCTCTTGTCCTCTGACCTGCTCGCGATAGCGCGCGCTACACCTAATAATCAGCGTGCGCTACTGCCCCAATAGCGTACGCTAAAATCCAGTCATAGAGTGCGCTAGGAGTTAATCCAAAATCAGTCTAGTACCCACTGGACTCTGCCTGATCGGCCTTAGTGCGCGCTACACTAACTGGGTAGCGGGCGCTATCCAAACTTACTAGCGTGCGCTACTTACCATTCGTAGCGTGCGCTACACCAACTCGACTGCAGTCCAGTGCCTTCTGGACTGCAGGCCTGAACCACATTAGCGTGCGCTAATATGGAGAGGTAGCGTGCACTACCAGTACTCAAATAGCACGCGCTAAAGAGAGTACGTAGCGTGCGCTACTCCTCACACACAGCCCACTATGAGAGATGACAATGATGATAACCACAGTTCGATCCTCCAACCAGGTAGGAAGACGAAACAATAACTGATGTACGATATAAATACTCTGATCAGTGGATACAATGAATGAATATGAACGATGAATGATCATTAATGAGTGAATAATTACTGAGTGACAATTACTGAATGATAATTACTGAATGATAATGACTGAATTACAACCGGGTATTACATACACCCCCTTAAAGAGTTTCATCCACGAAACCAAGGGTCAAACAACTCGGCATAACTCTCCCGCATACTATCCTCGGTTTCCCAAGTAGCCTCTTCGACTCCGTGTCTAGACCACTGAATTTTAACCAAAGGAATCGTCTTGTTCCTCAACTGTTTGATTCGCCGCTCTAAGACTCATACGGGATGCTCCTCATACCAATGATCGTCCGCGATCTCGATCTCATCGGCCGAAGTATGTGACTCGGGTTGGCAACATACTTCCGTAATGGCGAGAGGCGTGAAACACATTATGAATTGGCTCAGCGCCGGAGGTAAGGCCAATCGATAAGCTAGCTCGCCTACTCGATCCAAAATCTCAAGCGGTCGATGAATCTCGGACTCAACTTTCCCTTCTTCCCAAAGCGGAAGATACCTCGAATCGGGTATACCTTGACCAAACCATGGTTACGCCTCGAACACTAAAGTCCGACGGCGGTTATCTGCGTATGATTTTGTTGAATAGAAGTCGACAAATGACTCGATCAAAGATACCTTCTCACGGGCGACTATAAGCATATCGGGCTCGGTGCGATTGATTACGATAAGTCATCCCAACACAAAGGAGATCGGCAATGATGGCCAGTACAAGGCCTCGTAAGGTGCCATCTTGATCGAAGCATGCCAAATATTATTGTCGTGAACTCGATCAGCGGTAGTTGGGCTTCCCAATCATCTTTCCAATCGAGGACACATGCTCTCAACATGTCCTACAATGTACGAATAGTCCTCTCTGATTGTCAGTCGTTTGAGGATGAAAAGGCATCTTGAGATTAATTTGAGTTCCCATAGCACGATGGTGATTTCCAAAATGTGACACGAATTGCCCATCACGATCGAAGCGATACTCTAGGAGTACCATGCAATCTCACTATTTCTTTGATGAACAACTGGGAAAGTCTCTCGGGACCCCACGTATCCTTAATCTCAAGGAAATGGGCTGACTTAGTTAGACGATCCACAATTACCCAAATTGTATTCATGCCACGACGACTCGTCGGCAAACTCGTGATGAAGTCCATTGAAATATCTTCCCACTTCCACTTTGAAATAGGGAGAGGTTTACGCATACCCACTTGATCGATGTTCTATCTTGACTTGTGTGAGTTAAACATCTACCTAACAAATTCCGTTACTTCTCGCTTCATATTACTCCACCAGTAATTTTGTTTCAAGTCTTTGTACATCTTGCTAGACCCCGGATGAATAGAAGAAGGGGTAGCATGAGCTTCTCTGAAAATTTAGTTTTTCAACTCATCGTTCGCCGGTACGCATAACCAATTCTTAAATCGCAAAAGTCCATCCTCGTGGACAACAAATCCAGGGGCTTTCCCCTGAGTCACATCATCTCGAATGCGCAACAAAAATGGGTTCGAACCCTGATTTACTCTGATCACCTCCTCCAGTGGCGATGAAATCTCTAACGTACAAAGTTGCGCTTGTACTCGCTGTAACCAAACCTCAAACTCAGGTCTCAGAAATTCCTACTGAAGTTCCTTCTGAACTGTTAATCGAGCAAGCATCTGCTCCTGAACGGACTTACGACTCAAGGCGTCGGCGACAACGCTCGCCTTGCCCGGGTGGTAAAGTATCTCAATATCATAATCTTTGATTAGTTCCAACCACCGCCTCTGTCGCATATTTAACTCCTTCTGAGTAAATATATATTTCAAACTCTTATGATCGGTGAATATCGGCGGGTAACGCCATAAAGATAATGGCGCCAAATCTTCAATGCCAAAACCATGTTGCTAGCTCCGAGTCATGGGTCGGATAATTAACCTCGTAAGGTCTCGGTGCCGTGAAGCATAAGCAATAACTTTCCCGTTACGCATTAGTACACATCGAGACCCTATCCGGATGCGTAACTATAAACCAAAAATCCTTAGTCCCTTGCGGTAAAGAAAGGGCAGTGCTGAAATTAAAGGCTCTTGAGTTCCTCAAAACTCTGTTGACATGTGTCGGACCACGTGTATTTCTTATCCTTAGTAAAGGTTCGTCATGGGTTGAGCAATTTTAGAAAATCCTTCCACAAATCGCAGATAATAACCAGCTAATCAGGAAACCTCGGATTTCCTTAACCTTCTTCGGAGGTTGCCAATCTCGGATCGCCTCCGTGTTATGAGGGTCGACACAAACTCCGTCGATGAAATTACATGTCGAGAAATGTCACTTTGGACATCCAGAACTCACATTTGGAAAACTTTCCAAAAAGTTGCTCTCGTGTCAACACGTCGAGAACATGATGAAGGTGAAATTTATGCTCCTCCCGGTCATGAGAATAAATTAGAATGTCATCAATAAAGACATCCATGCCCAGTCGAATAGTCGATGAAAACCCGATTCATTAACTCCATGAATACGCATGTGCATTAGTTAACCCAAGCGGCATTACCACAAACTCATAATGACCATAGCGTGTTGAATGCCGTTCTTGCGATATCAGGCTCTTAAATTCATAGCGATGATATCCGGATCGTAAATCGATCTTGGAAAATCTTGAAGCTCACGAAGTTGATCGAAAGATCATCGATATGGGGTAGAGGATATTTATTGTTGATCGTCACGGTTCGATTCCCGATAATCAATACACAAGCAAAATGAACCATCCTTCTTCTTGACAAATAACCGGTGCTCCCCACGAGGGGCCTTTTCGGTTGAATATAACCCTTCTAAGTCGATCCTCTAATTGATTCTTCAACTCCTGCATTTGGTCGGGGCCATCGATCACGGTGCCTTTGATGACTCGGTCTTGGTCATATAGCACCAATAACGACACACCCCAATTGATTAATTTCTTTGCTTTCATCAAGTTGATGACTCTCCCGGAATATTTGGGATTACCTCCCCGAAATACACATTTGACCCCATCGCTTGAAATGATAGTGACCATACGCTTACGGACACTAATGATGGCATCATGGCGATCCGTCGATCAATACCCAAGATGATGTCGTCTCTTTGTAAATCTACCACGATTAGGTCTGCTAACCAATTACGGCCATGAAGCTGAATCGGACAATCCTTAATCTCACGATTCCCGATAATTCTTCTACCATCAGGTAGACCAATGACATAAACGCAAGTGGATCAACCCGAACACCTTGAATGAGTGTGCCACTGGTGCGACTCCCTGACAGTGAATGATCATTTCCAGGAGAATGAGTGGCGGCGTCGCTGCTTGATGAATTAGCATTATTCCTCGCATTCGCACGTATATTCACATGAGTTCTCGGGATTCGGCCCGCACCGCGGCCTCTTCCCCCGCGTCCTCTGCCAGCTCTTTCCATACTGAAGTGGGAAAGTCACATGATAGTTATATATCTTGCATGAATATCCCATTATGATTACGTTATGAAATGATAAAAATGAGCATACGCACTCAAACACAATGATTACATGAGTAATCAATTGAAGTGACGTGATTATCTGATGAAATTCTTGAAATTATTATCTTGAATAAGTTGACAAGATTAATGACATGATCCTCAAGATCAACAAGCTGAACAATGAAATGGCGAGTGAATAATGAGTTAACATGATCGACATGATCAAAAATGAAAATCATGATTGAGGACTATTGACTGTTGAATGATGAATGAGTGATTCTTATTGCCAGAAATTATACCATGGCATCAGAAATCTTACTGTTCTTTGGTGCGAGGGCTCGGCTCTTGCACGGTCACACGTCGCATGAAAGTCAATGAAACTAGTCGATGAGCGATGATTTCAAATGAGATATGACTCGGAAGGTAGTATTCAAAACCACGCTCCGATACCAACTCTGTAACACCCCAAACTAGGCGAATATTACAGTCTTTGTGGACCCCAGTAGGACCCACTAGGCAAATGAAAATTAATGAATTAAGTAATATAATTGTAGTCCGAACCACGATATCATTAATTACTCAGATGAGGAGTTTCAAGTACAACACACCCGAAAATACGAGAATACAAGTATATTTTATATGAAGATAAAATATACAACAGAATGAAAATGAACATCAACGAAATCTGTAGCGGAAATAAAATGAAGAAAACATGAATGGTGAAAGAAGTGGGGCCCCTTACTAGTATCACTGGGACTCCTCGTTGTCAATGTTCTCTTCCTGTGCGTTAGCCTTGCTATGACCTGAAAACAACATCCCCCACCGGGTTCAGTTACACAGAACAACAGTCCTCAAGAGTTGAATAAACACAATCATGATATATCTTGATTTTGAAATTAAGCTGAAGAGGGGCATCATAGTATGCCCGTAATGGTATGTGCAAGTGCACAAGATGAGTGTCCGGACACACCCGCCCTTGTACCTAATTAGTCTCACAAAGGTACGTTACCGTGTGCACAGTCCAATGTGTCGGTGAACCCAAACACATGACTATCACGTGCCCGACTAAAAATTCCACACATCCCCACCTGGCCACGCAATATGAACCCAGAAGGTCATACGAACAATAATGACCATGATGAATATTAATGAATTATATATATATATATATATAATAATCCGACAAGGTCAAGAATGACTCACCGAGATGAAATAATAGTGAAATGAAAGATAACTCATTGAAATGATTGGAACCGTCGTTCCTCGTGAATGAAATGATTATTTGACAGATACAAGTCTCAATACGATTAATACACTATGAATGAATTATGATTATGATTTATGAATGAACAACCACGAAAGGAATGAGTATCCTTTTAACCGAGTAAGAATTAACTTACACAACACCGGTGAAGAATGTCCTTCCTCAAACAACGTCCTAAAATGAGATGTCGGTCGCTTGAACAACCTTGAATAACACAATTACCAATAATCCATTCAATATACATATCAAGCATGAATTACGACTAACTCAAAGGTCGATACAACAATATCGAACTCATTGAGGTATTCAAACAACCACTTGGCGAAAAACAACCCTTGATTACAACCAAAACCCAAATATATAGAAACCAACTCCAAAATGAGTAGTTCAACCCAACAAACACCTTCAATGATATCAATATTCCAATAGGAAAACACAACTCGAAGTTACGACAACTATAATCGGAAACCCCCAAATATAACCAAAGTCAGCATCAAGGGTTCTTGATTAATCTCCAAATGTTCATCAAATCCGAAAAAAAACATATCAATAAATCCATAGGAATACATTTATCCATGGTAGATAATCCATATCTAACATGTTCCAACAACAATCGAGCTTACGAAGAAATCGGAAGGAAAATACCCAAAATCCGAAATTCTAGATCCAAGAAATAATTACCTTGATTTGATGTGATGGGGATGAAGAAACGATGATTAATCTGAATGATAAGCTTGATGATGATGATAGGTTAGTGCAGATTGAAAAGATCTCTCCGAATCGCCCGAAATTGCCCAGAAATGCCCAAAAACGAAAGAGGAGCGAGAAATGATGAAACTTGGGCTGATTGTCCAATTTATACTATTCCCAGATTAGCGCACACTACGACCTGTTATTTAGCGTGCGCTAACGGGTTAACCAGACAGTCCAGTGAACTCTGACTGCCTCGTTAGCATACGCTACGAACTTGATAGCGTGCGCTAACGCCCTCCCAATAGAGTGTGTTAACTCCAAATGTTAGCGTGCGCTAGCTAAATACCTGATGTCCAGTGACTGAAGTCCAGAACCTCCTGTCCTCTGACCTACTCGCAATAGCGCGCGCTACTCCCAATAATCAGCGTGCACTACTGCACCATTAGCGAACGCTAAAATCCACTCATAGCGTGCGCTAGGAATTATTCCAAAATTAGTCCAGTACCCACTGGACTCTGCCTGATTGGCCTTAGCGCGAGCTACAATGACTGCATAGTGGGCGCTATCCAAACTTATTAGTGTGCGCTACTTACCATTCGTAGCGTGCGCTACACCAACTCGACTGCAGTCCAGTGCCTTCTGGATTGCAGGCCTGAACCACATTAGCGTGCGCTAATACGTAGAGGTAGCGTGTGATACCAATACTCAATTAGCGCGTGCTAAATAGAGTACGTAGCGTGCGCTACTCCTCGGACACAGTCCACTATGAAAGATGACAATGATGATAACCACGGTTCGATCCTCCAACCAGGTAGGAAGACGAAATAACAACTGATATACGATATAAATACTCTGATCGGTGGATACAATGAATGAATATGAACGATGAATGATCATTAATGAGTGAATAATTACTGAGTGACAATTATTGAATGATAATGACTGAATTACAACCGGGTATTACACATATGCACCGATAGCAAGAACAACAACAATTAGAGTGTTGTTTGCCTTGGCTTCTTTGTATAACCTGAATGTTCATCAAATGAATGTCAAGGCGGCATTTCTAAATGGAGATATCGATGAGGAGATTTACATGGAGCAACCGAAATGCTATGTGCTTCAAGGTAATGAACAAAAGGTTTGCAAGCTTGTCAAATCCTTATATGGATTAAAACAAGCACCCAAAAAATGGCATCAAAAGTTTGACTCGGTCATACTTTCGAATGTATTTATTCCTAACATTTGTGACAAGTGTTTATACACAAAGGTGCATGGTAACGTTGTGATCTTACTATGTCTCTATGTTGATGATATGTTGATTATTAGAAATGAGATTCAAGAAATATTAGAAACGAAGAGGTTTCTATCTTTCACTTTCAAATTGAAAGATCTTGGACAAGTTGATACTATTTTAGGTATCATGGTTCGTAGAACTAGTGGGGTTATGAACTTAGTGAATCACACTATGATGAAAAAATGCTTGACAAGTTCAAACATTTAAAGTTCAAGGAGGTGAACACCCCTTTTGATCCAAGTGTAAAACTTGAAAAGAATGATGGAAGAGCTGTGGCTCAATTGGAATATGCTAGTGCTATTGGTTATCTTATGTACTTGATGCTATGTACTCGACCAGACATAGCATTCGTCGTTACTAAAATGAGAAGATTTACTAGCAATCCAAGTGCCGAGCATTAGAAGGCCATTGGAAGAATTTTTGGATTTCTCTTAAAAACCAAGAATCTTGGACTTCAATATGGTCAGTTTCCTGAGGTACTAGAAGGATATACTGATGCATGTTGGATATCGAGTGCCGGAGATAATAAATCTACGACAGGATGGGAGTTTACACGTTCCGGAGGAGCAGTTTCTTAGAAATCAAAGAAACAAACGTATATTGCTCATTCGACCATGGAATCAGAGTTCGTGGCTCTGGCTTCCGCATGTCAAGAGGATGAATGGCTAAGGGATCTTCTTTTAGAAGTTTCATTAGCTAAAGACAACATATCAACCGTGTCGATATATTATGATAGTCAATCAACCTTAGCAAGAGCATACAGTGAAGTGTATAATGGAAAGTCTACACATCTTAGTCTTAGACATAATTATGTGAGGAAATTGATCAAAGATGTAATCATTTCACTCACGTATGTGAGATCAAGCTTTAACATTCTTTGATCCGTTCACTAAACCTATTGCAAGAGATTTGGAGAAATCGACCTCGAGAGGGATGGGTCTTAAAGTCCTTGAGTAGTGATCCGACTATGATGGCAACCCAACCTAACATTAGGAATTTACTAACATTCGGTTCAATGGGTAAGAACAAGTTATTGATTTGGATGTTCATAACATTATACGGTAATGTTGGCTGTTACTATTGGAGGTTGAGTTTTCTCAACTCTTAATGAAGTTCAGTCATGAGGACAAGCATCTGTAAGTAATAGAGATGTTGTAAGAACTTCACCTACGTGAATTTAAGGATGGTGGCATCCCAAAGTGAGAGTTGGAGTTTCTCTCATGAAAAATTCACGAGACATGATGAGCACATGGACATTAAAAGTGCTAAGAGTGAGATGTAGGCAAAGAACACTAAAGATTGTGTGCTGAGTAATACAGAATTTATCACAACGAAAATAGGTTCAGAGCCTAGCTACATAATTTTTGATAAAGTCTTGTGTCGCTTGTACTAAGGATTAGTTCAAATCGAGAGATAATTATATGTACTAACACTCTTGGTTCTTCTTATGGATTCTATTTTGTCTTTTCTGAACAAGTGGGGGATTGTTGGAGAAGCTAAGAAAATTAAATAAGGGATTTAATTTTTTAAAGCTTTATTTGATTGTTCATTAAAAGACAAAATAGTGTGTTTTGTGAATAGAAAAGAGTTCCACATGGAACTAACACAAAGGAATTGAGCACCTTATAAGTGTAGCATTTAATAACCATTAATAAACATGTGGTAGTGGATGGAATATGCCATGTGAATGTGAGGTGGAGGTGAGGTGGCAAATCTATGCTATTTTTCACTCTCACATCGCCGCTCTCCGTGTTGCCACCGACGATAGCGGCGTCCAGCTCCGGCTCGGGCTCGGTCACAGGCTTAGAGGCTTTAGTGGCGCTTCGTAGGTGCACTTTAGCACTTCGACACACTGGTCACGTGGGCTTGTGGCGAGTCTGGTGGAACGGCGCGGTCTCTGGGCTTCTCGCGGCTATTATCGCCAACGGTTACGCCTCTTCAATTAGTGGTTATTTTTGCTGTTTGAATGGAAAGTCATGTCGTTTCGAAATGAATGGTTGTTTGGCCAACGGTCTTGTCGTTTGAATGAAATGGTGCTCCTTTTTCACGAATAGGTATGATTTCTTTATAAAAGCGAGTTCGGTTTGAAATAAATCTGATTTTCGAATCAACTACTCTTATTTCCTTAAACTATTTATCGAAAAATGTTCTTGTCTACTTTTGGTTCCTCCGTCTTAGCGAAGTCCGAATTTAGGCTTGTCGTATCTGTGGTATTCTTGTTTGTAACCTTAAGACACATTTCGGGGTGAAAGAAATACTATAAGGAAAGCGTTTCCATGCGAGATTCAAGCCTTGACGTCTTTAATTTTTAAGAATTTTCTAACAATATTATAGTATCTGTTGCAATGGCGGCCAGAGGCCACTATTTCAAGTTTGAAGGTGATGAACCAAGACTTCGTCAAGTTGGACGCTTGATGGAACCAACTACACTTGATGCTAGGACAAGATGTGTTTCTTCCTCACGCCATAAAGGTCTTCTATGTCTTTGGACACGTTGGAGCTATTAAGCCAGCAGAGAAAGATTATGAAGAACTCGAGGCGGAGCAGTAGCGTCAAGAGGAAGGATTCTTGTGCCGTGGACATAATTTGAACACTCTCTCCGGCCGTGTCTACAATCTCTACACCGACAATCCGTCGCGATGTAGCAAACCCGGTCACTATGCTCGAGATTGTCGACAAGTAGATAGCGAGAAAAGAAGTCGCGCCACTATGTCAGATGGGAACATAATCGCTACGGTGGCGAAATTATGGCGGTAAAGGGCAAGGTTCAAGGGTGGTGACGACACTTGTGCTACCATACACATATCTACGATAGAGTGCTTTGAACACCTATTCTGAAGTCGACGAAGGACAAGAAGTTCAAGTGGGAAATGAGCAACGCTCAAATTTTGTTGGCATCAGAAACGTGGAACTCAACTTCACATCCGGGAAGAAGGTCACTTTGACCAATGTTCTCTATGTTCCGGAAATGAGTAGGAACCTTGTTGGTGGTGATCTCTTAGGCAAGCAGGATCAAATGCATGTATGAGTCGGGCAAGTTTATCTTGACCCGTAATGGTGTATTGGTTGGAAAGGGTTACTCCAGTGAAGGGATGGTCAAATTATGTATTATTGACAATGTTATTAATGAAATTTCTCCTTCTACTTATATGATTGATTCCTTTTCTTTATGGCATAGTAGATTAGCACATATAAGATTTAACACTATGAAAAGATTAATTCAACGTGGTTTAATTTCATGCAAATCTGATAAATTAGATATTTGTGAATTATGTGTAAAATATAAAATGATAAAGAAACCCTTTTATAGTGTGAGAGAAATTCTAAATTATTAGATCTTATACATTCGATTTATGTGAATTTAATAGGATGTTAACAGTAAATGAAATAAGTATTTTATTACCTTTAATGATGATTGCTCTAGATTTACATATGTGTATTTATTAAAACATAAAGATGATGCTTTTAATGCTTTTAAGATATATAAGGCTGAAGTTGAAAATCAATTAGGAACTAAAATTAAAGTTCTTAGAAGTGATAGAGGTGGTGAATATTTTTCTAGTGATTTCAGTGCCTTTTGTGAAGAAGATGGTATTGTTCATGAATGTTCCACACCACATGCACCACAGCAAAACAGTGTAGCCAAACGTAAAACTATAACACTTCAAGATATGATAAATGCCATGTTAATGCATTCTGAATTACCTTTTAGTATGTGGGGTGAAGCTTTACTTTCTGCATGTCATATTTTAAACTGCACTTTAAAGAAGACCCAAATTTCTCCATACGAGGTATGGAAAGGGCGAAAGCCAAATATTGGGTATTTCAAAGTGTGGGGGTGCCTATCCTACTATAAAAACATGGATCCTAAAAGGATCAAGTTGGGTCCTCGAGGATACGATGTGCTTTTATTGGCTATGCTACGACCAGCAAGGCATATAGACTTCTAAATTTATAATCTAATCTCATAGTAGAATCCCAAGATGTGGAATTCTTTGAGAACTCTAATTCTAAGGGAAAGGAATCTCAAAATTCCACAAATGAAGAACCTCAAGAGGAGAGTTCTTCTAGGGTTGTTGTAGAACAACCAAAACCTCGAATTAACAAGAGAGTACGTAAGACTAAGGATTTGGGACGATGGAATAGATTCTCAACTTATTTCCTTCTACTTAGTAGAAAGAAATAGAGAGCATTTTGCCCTAAAGATTCCAATTATTCTTCTTGTGGAATATGGTCCTAAGACTTATAATGAAGCAATGGCTTCTCGGGACTCCGCCTTTTGGAAGGATGCTATCCAAGATGAAATAGATTCTATTACGGCAAACCACACTTGGGAAATTATCGATCTACCCAAAGGGTCGAGACCCATTGGATGTAAGTGGTTGTTTCAAAAGAAATATTACAGAGATGGTACTCTTAACACTTACAAGGCTAGATTCATAGCCAAAGGATTTCGACAACGGGAAGGAATCGATTATTTTGACACATATGCACCGGTAGCAAGAACAACAACAATTAGAGTGTTGTTTGCCTTGGCTTCTTTGTATAACTTGAATGTTCATCAAATGAATGTCAAGACGGCATTTCTAAATAGAGATCTCGATGAGGAGATTTACATGGAGCAACCAGAAGGCTATGTGCTTCCGGGTAATGAACAAAAGGTTTGCAAGCTTGTCAAATCATTATATGGATTAAAACAATTAACCAAACAATGGCATCAAAAGTTTGACTTAGTCATACTTTCAAATGTATTTATTCCTAACATTTTTACAAGTGTTTATACACAAAGGTGGTAACCTTTTGATCTTCTATGTCTCTATGTTGATGATATGTTGATCATTAGAAACGAGATGGAAGGAATATTAGAAATGAAGAAGTTTCTATCTTTCACTTTCAAAATGAAACATCTTGGACAAGTTGATACTATTTTAGGTATCAAGGTTCGTAGAACTAGTGGGGTTATGAACTTAGTCAATCACACTATGTTGAGAAAATGCTTGATAAGTTCAAACATTTAAAGTTCAAAGAGGTGAACACCCCTTTTGATCCAAGTGTAAAACTTGAAAAGAATGATGGAAGAGCTGTGACTCAATTGGAATATGCTAGTGCTATTGGTTGTCTTATGTACTTGATGCAATGTACTCGACCAGACATAGCATTCGCCGTTACTAAAATGAGCAGATTTACTAGCAATCCAACTGCCGAGCATTGGAAGGCCATTGGAAGAATTTTTGGATTTCTTTTAAAAACCAAGAATCTTGGACTTCAATATAGTCGATTTCTAAGGTACTAGAAGGATATCTTGATGCAAGTTGGATATCGAGTCTTTGGAGATAATAAATCTACGACACGATGGGTGTTTACACTTTTTGGAGGAGCGATTTCTTGGAAATCAAAGCAAGCGTGTATTACTCATTCGACCATGGAATCGAGTTCGTGGCTCACGGCTTCCCATGGTCGATAGGCTGAATGGTTAAGGGATCTTCTTTTAGAAGTTCCATTAGCTAAGGCAACATATCAGCCGTGTCGATATATTATGATAGTCAATCAACCTTAGCAAGAGCATACGGTGAAGTGTGTAATGGAAAGTCTAGACATATTAGTCTTAGACATAATTATTGTTGGAGTACGGGGTCGGATATTTGCGCCGTGTTGCGGAAGCGTAAATAAAGGTGCGGAAAATAAAGGACGCAAGGATTTATAGAGGTTCGGCTATAATCGAGCCTACGTCCTCTCTCGGTATCTTTTTCTATAGGATCAAGATAAAAACCTCTCGCCTCTCTTCTATCGGTGAGGTATTACCGTTACAATCACGTCTTCTATTGGTCCGTGATAAACCACTCGTACTTGTCTTTGCGTCGGTCAAGTTAAACCGTTTTCCTTTTCTATCGGACAAGGAATCAACAGCTCTAGCTTTCTATGGGTACTAGATAAACCTCACGAAGATAGCGATTGCGATTCTAACAATGCGGATCCTTGATCCTAATAACACCGAATCGATCGTATCTTTTCTTTTACCACTCGTGTATGCGTTTTCGTGAATTCTCACTCAAACACTTACAATTAAGCTCAATATCAACAACAAGAATGTGTGTAATAATATCACAAGAATAGACAATTTGCTCAAGGTTGTTGTACTCAAACAATACCATAGGGATGGTATTTATAGGCTTCATGATCAAACTAGCCGTTATTGCCCGGAACCTTCATTACGTGCGTTATATGCTCTCCATTACGTCGTAATCCTCGTCGTCACGTTAACCATGGTGATTAAATGCGTTAGCATCTTCACAAATCGGTCCGGTGAGTTTCGTCATTTTGAGTTACGTGCGTTAGCATATACGGTTACGTGCGTTAACATTACATCAGCGATGGCGTCATATATCCGTTGGATGCTTTTACGACTTTGACTCCTCCAGCGTTCACTTTTTGGGTGAGTTAAATGCGTTATCATCATACTATTACGTCGTTAATTGCTGTACATTAAATGCGTTAAACTCTCCTTATTCGTCACGTTAGCTTTGTCCTTTTCGACTTTTTGCACCCGTTTCCTTCGTTGCTTTGCTTCGCCTTCTTCGTTGTTTTTTGCTTATCAACATTAATCATCAAAACACTTTTAATTTATGTATGGAACAAAATGTTCCAACAATCTCCCCTTTTTGATGATTACAAAACAACACTACGTCGATAGGATTTTCTGCAAAATACAAATATATGTATAACTACGAGATCAAAGTTTTCGACTTTGTCCGTTTAGTTAGAATCTTCTCCCATTTCTTTTCGACTCCTTCTTTTCTTTTCTCATTTTCAAATTTCTCACTTTCATTAATTTTTCATAAATGCATTCGCGTCTCCTCATTTTCTTTTTCTATCATTTTAGACTTCTCCTTTTCATTTTTCGATTTTCTCCCCCTTTTAGGGTTAATCCCATTTTCTTCTTTTCCTCCTTTCTCTCCCCCTTTTTGTTTTCATCAAAAAGTGGATAAAATATCAATTGAAATAAATAATACCATAATGCATGATACTAATTTATGATAAATAAATGCATAAAGGGTAAAAACTCCCCCTGAAAATATTATCTCCCCTTTAAAAAAATACTCCCCACAGGTAAAATACAAAAATCAATTTTTGGGGATCCAACCTATAGATGGTTTTGTTTAGAAGCGTAGGCGATATTTGAAATGATTGTTCCTTTAGGAACCCAAATTTTCTTAATTTTTATCGTCCTTCTCGGGCTTTTGCAACTTGAAATATGATGCCGATTTTTAAATACTTTTCGCAATGAGGTATCTTGAAATTAACGGATTCGTTTTCAAAGCGAGTTTTGAATCTAACCCCTCTTTATTCAAAGTAAATTTTTGAACACCAAGCATTTGTTCAAATTTCGTTTCATACGAGAATTTCCTTGTCAAAGATTTTAGTTCATCTTGAACTTTTAAAAGATCATTCTTCAAAATATTCTCGTTTTCAATGCATTTGAATGATCAATTTGACAAATTTTCCTTCTCGATAATTTTGGAATTTTCTATTTCCAAGGATTTAATTTTAGATTTGAGGATTTAATTTAGATAAAGCATTTTGGAAATCCGTATGTAACAACTCAAATGCATCAAAGAGTTCATCACGGGAGGATGTACTAACGGCTTTCGGCGTCGCTCTCGTCGAGCGAACTTCGATCCATGAGGCGAGATTATTTTGATTTATGAAATCATCTTCTTCGTCTTCATCGCTCCATGTTGCCACGAGGACCTCCTTCTTGGGTTTGGCACGGCAATGCTTAGCGAAGTGGCACAGTTTTCCACATAGTCGACAAGAATTGTCGAACTTCTTAGATCGCTCGAGATATCCTTCTTCCTCGGTTTAATAAAGTTTGGAATTTATTAATATTCTTGGCATAATATGCCGCTTCTTCGTCGCTTTCCTCCACGGGATTTCTTCTTTCTTTTTCGACATCTTAGCCTTCTGGCTAACGATTTTCTTTCGGTTTCGGCTTGACACTTCGTGATTTTAACACGATCTCATAATTAATTAGCGAACCAACAAGGGCACTAAAATCGGCGTGTTGAGATCTTTAGATTCCATAATCGCGGTCACGGTGCCGTCCCATTCGCTAGGTAGTGATCGTAAAATTTTCTTAACTTTTTCACTACTAGATAATGGATTGCCAAACGAAGCTAGTCCATTGGTGATGACCGAGAATCGGTCGAGCATATTGGTGATGGACTCATCACCCTTCATCATAAATAACTCGTAGTCATGGAGAAGCATATTTATCTTCTTCTCCTTGACTTGAGTCGTCACTTCGTGTGTGATTTCTATAATTTTACATATTTCTTTCGCACTCTCACACGATCAGATTCGATTGAACTATAACGTATTTAAGTCACAAAATAAGATTTGAGTATCATTTCTATTTAGATGGTCATTTTTCCAATCGGCATCGTCTTATTCTTCGAAAGATTTGAGCGTACCGTCGGATTTGATTGGAACTTTCGGGCCAAGGCAAATAATCTTCCAAATTTCGATGTCGTATGCTCGTATGAATATCGACATCTTCTTCTTCAACGTCAAATAATTTTAGCAATCAAAGAATGGTGGTCGGTTGTGAGAAAGGCCTTGACAGAGCCGTTTGAAAAGCCGTTTGGATCTTCTCCTCGGATGTTAAGCCGCGTATTGGAGTGCCGCTCCGATACGGTGTTGGAGTACGGGGTCGGATATTTGCGCCGTGTTGCGGAAGCGTAAATAAAGGTGCGGAAAATAAAGGGCGCAAGGATTTATAGAGGTTCGGCTATAATCGAGCCTCGTCCTCTCTCGGTATCTTTTTCTATAGGATCAAGATAAAAACCTCTACGCCTCTCTTCTATCGGTCGAGGTATTACGTTACAATCACGTCTTCTATTGGTCGTGATAAACCACTCGTACTTGTCTTTGCGTCGGTCCAAGTTAAACCGTTTTCCTTTTCTATCGGACAAGGAATCAACCGCTCTAGCTTTCTATGGGTACTAGATAAACCTCACGAAGATAGCGATTGCGATTCTAACAATGCGGATCCTTGATCCTAATAACACCGAATCGATCGTATCTTTTCTTTTACCACTCGTGTATGTTTTCGTGAATTCTCACTCAAACACTTACAATTAAGCTCAATATCAACAACAAGAATGTGTGTAATAATATCACAAGAATAGACAATTTGCTCAAGGTTGTTGTACTCAAACAATACCATAGGGATGGTATTTATAGGCTTCATGATCAAACTAGCCGTTATTGCCGGGACCTTCATTACGTCGTTATATGCTCTCCATTAAATGCGTAATCCTCATTACGTCGTTAACCATGGCTGGTTACGTGCGTTAGCATCTTCACAAATCAGTCGGTGAGTTTCGTCATTTTGAGTTACGTCGTTAGCATATACGGTTCGTGCGTTAACATTACATCGCGATGGCGTCATATATCCGTTGGATGCTTTTACGACTTTGACTCCTCCAGCGTTCACTTGTTTGAAGCGAGTTACGTGCGTTATCATCATCTTATTACGTCGTTAATTGTTGTACATTAAATCGTTAAACTCTCCTTATTAAATGCGTTAGCTTTGTCCTTTTCCAGATTTTTGCACTTCGTTTCCTTCGTTGCTTTGCTTCGCCTTCTTCGTTGTTTTGTTTTGCTTATCAACATTAATCATCAAAACACTTTTAATTTATGTATGGAACAAAATGTTCCAACAATTATGTGAGGAAATTGATCAAATATGGAATCATTTCACTCACGTATGTGAGATCAAGCTTTAACATTGCTCCGTTCACTAAACCTCTTGCAAGAGATTTGGTGAAATCGAACTCGAGAGGGATGGGTCTTAAACTCCTTGAGTAGTGATCCAACTATGATGGAAACCCAACCTAAAATTGGGAATTTACTAACATTCGGTTCAATGGGTAAGAACAAGTTATTGATTTGGATGTTCACAACATTATACGGTAATGTTGGTCGTTACTATTGGAGGTTGAGTTTTCTTAACTCTTAATGAAGTTCAGTCATGAGGACAAGCATCTGTAAGTACTTGGAGATCTTTGTAAGAACTTCACTTATGTGAATTTAAGGATGGTGCCATCCCAAAGTGAGAGTTGGAGTTTCTCTCATGAAAAATTCACGAGGCAGGGATGAGCACATGGACATTAACGGTGCTAAGCGTGAGATGTAGGCAAAGAACATTAAATATTGTGTGCTTAGTAATACCAACATTATCACAAGGAAAATACATTCAGCGCTTAGCTACCTAATTTTGTGAAGTCTTGTGTCACTTGTACTAAGGATTAGTTCAAATCGGAAGATAATTATACGTACTAACACTCTTGGTTCTTCTTGGATTCTATTTTGTCTTTTACGAACTAGTGGGGATTGTTGGAAAAGCTAAAAAAATTAAATAAGGGATTTAAATTTTTAAAGCTTTATTTGATTGTTCATTAAAAGACAAAATGGTGTGTTTTGTGAATGGAAAAGAGTCCCACATGGAACTAACACAAAGGAATTGAGCATCTTATAAGTGTAGCGTTTAATAACCATTAATAAACGTATGGTAGGGGAGGAATATGCCGGTGGATGTGAGGTGGAGGTGAGGTATCAAATCTATGCTATTTTCACTCTTACATCGCCGCTCTCGGTGTTGCCACCGACTACGGCGGCATCTAGCTTCGGCTTTGTCTCGGGCTCGGTCACGAGGCTTAGAGGCTTTAGTGGCGCTTCGTGGCGCACTTTAGCACTTGGCACACCGGTCACGTGGTCTTGTGGCGAGTACGGTGAAGCAGCGCGATCTGTGGGCTTCTCGCGGCTATTATCGCCAGCGGTTACGCCTCTTCAATTAGTGGTTATTTTCTTTGTTTGAATGGAAAGTCATGTTGTTTGAAATGAATGGTTGTTTGGCCAGTCGTGTCGTTTGAGCGAAATGGTGCTCCATTTCACGAATAGGTATGATTTCTTTATAAAACTGAGTTCGGTTTGAAATCAATCTGATTTTCGAATCAACTACTCTTATTTTCTTAAACTATATATCGAAAAATTGTTCTTGTCTACTTTTGGATTTCACTCTGTCTTAGCGAAGTCAATTTAGGCTTGTCGTATCTGCGGTATTCTTTTTGTAACCTTAAGACACATTTGGGGTGAAAGAAATACTATAAGGAAACCGTTTCCATGCGAGATTCAAGCCTTGGCGTCTTTAATTTTTAAGAATTTTCTAATAATATTATAGTATACATTGCAATGGCGGCGAGGCCACTATTTCAAGTTTGAAGGTGATGAACCAAGACTTCGTCAAGTTGGACACTTGATGGAACCAACTACACTCATTTGCCGAGGACAAGATGCATTTCTTCCTCAACTGCGATAAAGGTCTTCTACGTCTTTGGACCCGGCGTTGGAGCTGTTAGGAGCCAGCGAGAGAAAGATTACGAAGAACTCGAGGCGAGCGAAGAAGCGTCAAGAGGGCGAGTTCTTTGTGCCGTAGACACTCTCTCCGGCCGTATCTATAATCTCTACAGGCAATCCATCTGCGATGTGGCAACCCGGTCACTATGCTTGAGATTGTCGACAAGTAAGGCAGCGAGAAAAAGAAGTCGCGCCACTATGTCCGATGGGAACATAATCGCTACGGTGAGCGAAATTATGGTGGTAAAGGGCAAGGTTCAAGGGTGGTGAGTACGACACTTGTGCTACCATCCTTATATCTACGATAGAGTGCTTTGAACACCTATTGCAAGTCGGCGAAGGACAAGAAGTTCGGGAGGAAATGAGCAACGCTCAAAGTCTGTCGGCATCGAAGCGTGGAACTCAACTTCACATCCGGAAAGAAGGTCACTCGACCAATGTTCTCTATGTTAGGAAATGAGTAGGAACCTTGTTGGTGGTGATCTCTAGGCAAGCCAGGATCAAATATGTGTATGAGTCGGGCAAGCTTATATTGACCCGTAATGGTGTATTTGTTGGAAAGGGCTACTCGGCTGAAGGGATGGTCAAATTTTGTATTATTGACAATGTTATTAATGAAATTTCTCATACCTTATATGATTGATTTCGTTTCTTTATGGCATAGTAGATTAGCACATATAAGATTTAACACTATGAAAAGATTAATTCAACGTGGTTTAATTTAGTGCAAATCGATAAATTAGATATTTGTGAATTATGTGAGAAATCTAAAATGATAAAGAAACCCTTTTACGGTGTAGAGAGAAATTCTAAATTATTAGATCTTATACATTACGATTTATGTGAATTTAATGGGATGTTAACAGTAGGCGAAATAAGTATTTTATTACCTTTAATGATGATTGCTCTAGATTTACATATGTGTATTTATTAAAACATAAAGATGATGCTTTTAATGCTTTTAAGATATATAAGGCTGAAGTTGAAAATCAATTAGGAACTAAAATTAAAGTTCTTAGAAGTGATAGAGGTGGTGAATATTTTTCTAGTGATTTCAATGCCTTTTGTGAAGAAGATGGTATTGTTCATGAATGTTCCACACCACGTGCACCACTGACAAAATAGTGTAGCCAAATGTAAAATTATAACACTTGAGAGATGATAAATGCCATGTTAATGCATTACGAATCACCTTTTAGTATGTGGGGTGAAGCTTTACTTTCTGCATGTCATATTTTAAAAGCGCCTTGTAAAGAAGACCCAAATTTCTCCACGAGGTATGGAAAGGGCGAAAGCCAAATATTGGGTATTTCAAAGTGTGGGGGTGCCTATCTCTACTATAAAAACATGGATCAAAGGACCAAGTTGGGTCCTCCGAGGATACGATGTGCTTTTATTAGCTATGCTACGAGCGACAAGGCATATAGACTTCTAAATTTAGAATCAAATGTCATAGTAGAATCCCGAGATGTGGAATTCTTTGAAGAACTCTAATTCTAAGGGAAAGGAATATCAAAATTCCACAAATGAAGAACCTCGAGAGGAGAGTTCTTCTAGGGTTGTTAATAGAACAACCAAAACCTCGATTAACAACGAGTCCAGTAAGACTAAGGATTTGGGACACGATGAAATAGATTCTCAACTTATTTCCTTCTACCTAGTAGAAAGAAATAGAGAGAATTTTGCCCGAAAGATTCAATTATTCTTCTTGTTGAATATGGTCCTAAGACTTATAATGAAGCGATGGCTTCTCGGGACTCCGCCTTTTGGAAGGATCTTTATCGAGCGAAATAGATTCTATTACGGCAAACCACACTTAGGAAATTATCGATCTACCCAAAGGTGAGACCCATTGGATGTAAGTGGTTGTTTCAAAGAAATATTACGAGAGATGGTACACTTAACACTTACAAGGCTAGATTGGTAGCGAAGGATTTCGACAACGGAAGGAATCGATTATTTTGACACATATGCAGTAGCAAGAACAACAACAATTAGAGTGTTGTTTGCCTTAGCTTCTTTATATAACTTTAATGTTCATCAAATGAATGTCAAGGCGGCATTTTAAATGGAGATCTCGATGAGGAGATTTACATGGAGCAACCGAGAAGGCTATGTGCTTAGAGTAATGAACAAAGGTTTGCAAGCTTGTCAAATCCTTATATGGATTAAAACAAGCAACCAAACAATGGCATCAAAAGTTTGACTCAGTCATACTTTCAAATGTATTTATTCCTAATATTTGTGACAAGTGTTTATACACAAAGGTGCGTAGTAACCTTTTGATCTTCCTATGCCTCTATGTTGATGATATGTCGATCATTAGAAGCGATATGGAAGGAATATTAGAAGCGAAGAGGTTTCTATCTTTCACTTTCAAAATGAAAGATCTTGGACAAGTTGATACTATTTTAGGTATCAAGGTTCGTTGAACTAGTGGGGGTTATGAACTTAGTCAATCACACTATGTTGAGAAAATGCTTGATAAGTTCAAACATTTAAAGTTCAAGGAGGTGAACACCCCTTTTGATCAGTGTAAAACTTGAAAGAATGATGGAAGAGCTGTGACTCAATTGGAATATGCTAGTGCTATTGGTTGTATTATGTACTTGATGCGATGTACTCGACTAGACATAGCATTCGCCGTTACTAAAATGGCGATTTACTAGCAATCCAGTGCCGAGCATTGGAAGGCCATTGGAAGAATTTTGGATTTCTTTTAAAAACCAAGAATCTTGGACTTTAATATGGTCGGTTTCTGAGGTACTAGAAGGATATCTTGATGCAAGTTGGATATCGAGTGCCGAAGCTAATAAATCTACGACACGATGGGTGTTTACACTTTATGGAGGAGCTGTTTCTTAGAAATCAAAGAAACAAACGTGTATTACTCATTCGACCGAGGAATCGAGTTCGTGGCTCTGTCTTCCACGAGTCGAGAGGATGAATGGTTAAGGGATCTTCTTTTAGAAGTTCCATTAGTTAAGGCAACATATCAGCAGTGTCGATATATTGTGATAGTCAATCAACCTTATAAAGAGCATACGGTGAAGTGTGTAATGTAAAGTCTAGACATCTTAGTCTTAGACATAATTATGTGAGAAATTGATCAAAGATGGAATCATTTCACTCACGTATGTGAGATCAAGCTTTAACATTGCTGATCCGTTCACTAAACCTCTTGCAAGAGATTTGGTGAAATCGACCTCGAGAGGATGGGTCTTAAACTCCTTGAGTAGTGATACAACTATGATGGAAACCTAACCTAAAATTAGGAATTTACTAACATTCGGTTCAATGGGTAAGAACAAGTTATTGATTTGGATGTTCACAACATTATAAGGTAATGTTGGTTGTTACTATTGGAGGTTGAGTTTTCTTAACTCTTAATGAAGTTCAGTCATGAGGACAAGCATCTGTAAGTAACTTGGAGATGCCGTGAGAACTTCACCTATGTGAATTTAAGGATGGTGCCATTCCAAAGTGAGAGTTGGAGTTTCTCTCATGAAAAATTTATGAGACAGGATGAGCATATGGACATTAACGGTGCTAAGCGTGGGATGTAGGCAAGGAACACTAAAGATTGTGTGCTGAGTAATACCGACTTTATCATAAGGAAAATAGGTTCAGAGCCTAGCTACCTAATTTTCGATAAAGTCTTGTGTCGCTTGTACTAAGGATTATTTCAAATCAAAAGATAATTATACGTACTAACACTCTTGGTTCTTCTTTGGATTCTATTTTGTCTTTTACGAACAAGTGGGGGATTGTTGGAAAAGCTAAAAAAATTAAATAAGTGATTTAATTTTTTAATACTTTATTTGATTGTTGATTAAAAGACAAAATAGTGTGTTTTGTGAATGGAAAAGAGTCTCACATTTAACTAACACAAAGGAATTGAGCACCTTATAAGTGTAGCATTTAATAACCATTAATAAACATGTGGTGGTAGAGGGAATATGCCATATGAATGTGAGGTGGAGGTGAGGTGGAAAATCTATGCCATTTTTAACTCTCACATCGTCGCTCTCGGTGTGCCACCGGCGGCAGCGGCGTCCGGCTCGGCTCCGGCTCGGGCTCGGTCACGAGCTTAGAGGCTTTAGTGGCGCTTCGTGGCGCACTTTAGCGCTTCGGCACACCGGTCACGTGGGCTTGTAGCGAGTCCGGTGAAGCAGCGCGATCTGTGGGCTTCTCGCGGCTATTATCGCCAATGCAGTTACGCCTCTTCAATTAGTGGTTATTTTTCTTGTTTGAATGGAAAGTCATGTCGTTCGAAATGAATGGTTGTTTGGCCAGCGGTCGTGTCGTTTGAACGCAATGGTGCTCCTTTTCGCGAATAGGTATGATTTCTTTATAAAAGTGAGTTCGGTTTGAAATCATTACAGATTTTCGAATCAACTACTCTTATTTCCTTAAACTATATATCGAAAAATTGTTCTTGTCTACTTTTGGATTTGATGCAATGTCTTAGCGAAGTTGAATTTAGGCTTGTCGTATCTGCGGTATTCTTGTTTGTAACCTTAAGACACATTTAGGATGAAAGAAATACTATAAGGAAAGCGTTTCCATGCGAGATTCAAGCCTTGGCGTCTTTAATTTTTAATAATTTTCTAATAATATTATAGTATACATTGCAATGGCGGTGAGGCCACTATTTCAAGTTTGAAGGTGATGAACCAAGACTTCGTCAAGTTGGACCGCTTAGATGGAACCAACTACACTGTTGCCAGGACAAGATGCATTTCTTCCTCAACTGCGATAAAGGTCTTCTACGTCTTTGGACAGACGTTGGAGCTATTAAGCCAACGAGAAAGATTACGAAGAACTCGGCGAACGGAAGAAGCGTCAAGAGGGCGAGTTGTTGTGCCGTGGACATAATTTGAACACTCTCTCCGACCGTATCTATAATATCTACACCAACAATCCGTCACGATGTAGCAGCGTCACTATGCTCGAGATTATGGACAAGTAAGACGGCGAAAAAGAAGTCGATGCCACTATGTCAGATGGGAACATAATCGCAGCGGTGGCGAAATTATGGTGGGAAAGGGCAAGGTTCAAGGGTGGTGAGTACGACACTTGTGCTACCATCCACATATCTACGATAAGTGCTTTGAACACCTATTAGAAGTCGACGAAGGACAAGAAGTTCGGGAGGAAATGAGCAACGCTCAAAGTCTGTCGGCATCGAAATGTGGAACTCAACTTCACATCCGGAAAGAAGGTCACTCGACCAATGTTCTCTATGTTCGAAATGAGTAGGAACCTTGTTGGTGGTGATCTCCTAAATGACGGGGATCAAATATGTGTATGAGTCGGGCAAGCTTATATTGACCCGTAATGGTGTATTTGTTGGAAAGGGCTACTCGGCTGAAGGGATGGTCAAATTTTGTATTTTTGACAATGTTATTAATGAAATTTCTCATACCTTATATGATTGATTTCGTTTCTTTATGGCATAGTAGATTAGCACATATAAGATTTAACAACATGAAAAGATTAATTCAACGTGGTTTAATTTAGGTGCAAATCGATAAATTAGATATTTGTGAATTATGTGAGCAATCTAAAATGATAAAGAAACCCTTTTACGGTGTAGAGAGAAATTCTAAATTATTAGATCTTATACATTCTGATTTATGTGAATTTAATGGGATGTTAACCCGTGGGCGAAATAAGTATTTTATTACCTTTAATGATGATTGCTCTAGATTTACATATGTGTATTTATTAAAACATAAAGATGATGCTTTTAATGCTTTTAAGATATATAAGGCTGAAGTTGAAAATCAATTAGGAACTAAAATTAAAGTTCTTAGAAGTGATAGAGGTGGTGAATATTTTTCTAGTGATTTCAATGCATTTTGTGAAGAAGATGGTATTGTTCATGAATGTTCCACACCACGTGCACCACAGCAAAATAGTGTAGCCAAATGTAAAACTATAACACTTGAGAGATGATAAATGCCATGTTAATGCATTACGAATCACCTTTTAGTATGTGGGGTGAAGCTTTACTTTCTGCATGTCATATTTTAAAGCGCCTTGTAAAGAAGACCCAAATTTCTCCACACGAGGTATGGAAAGGACGAAAGCCAAATATTGGGTATTTCAAAGTGTGGGGGTGCCTATCCTACTATAAAAACATGGATCTAAAGGACCAAGTTGGGTCCTCCGAGGGATACGATGTGCTTTTATTAGCTATCTTCTGACGACAAGGCATATAGACTTCTAAATTTAGAATCAAATGTCATAGTAGAATCCCGAGATGTGGAATTCTTTGAAGAACTCTAATTCTAAGGAAAGGAATATCAAAATTCCACAAATGAAGAACCTCGAGAGGAGAGTTCTTCTAGGGTTGTTAATAGAACAACCAAAACCTCGAGTTAACAACGAGTCAGTAAGACTAAGGATTTGGGACACGATGAAATAGATTCTCAACTTATTTCCTTCTACCTAGTAGAAAGAAATAGAGAGAATTTTGCCGAAAGATTCAATTATTCTTCTTGTTGAATATGGTCTAAGACTTATAATGAAGCAATGGCTTCTCGGGACTCCGCCTTTTGGAAGGATGCTATCGAGGCGAAATAGATTCTATTACGGCAAACCACATAGGAAATTATCGATCTACCCAAAGGGTGAGACCCATTGGATGTAAGTGGTTGTTTCAAAGAAATATTACGAGAGATGGTACACTTAACACTTACAAGGCTAGATTGGTAGCGAAGGATTTCGACAACGGAAGGAATCGATTATTTTGACACATATGCCGGTAGCAAGAACAACAACAATTAGAGTGTTGTTTGCCTTGGCTTCTTTATATAACTTTAATGTTCATCAAATGAATGTCAAGGCGGCATTTTAAATGGAGATCTCGATGAGGAGATTTACATGGAGCAACAGAAGGCTATGTGCTTAGGGTAATGAACAAAGGTTTGCAAGCTTGTCAAATCCTTATATGGGTTAAAACAAGCAACCAAACAATGGCATCAAAAGTTTGACTTAGTCATACTTTCAAATGTATTTATTCTAACATTTGTGACAAGTGTTTATACCAAAGGTGCGTGGTAACCTTTTGATCTTCCTATGCCTCTATGTTAATGATATGTCGATCATTAGAAAGCGATATGAAAGGAATATTAGAAGCGAAGAGGTTTCAATCTTTCACTTTCAAAATGAAAGATCTTGGACAAGTTGATACTATTTTAGGTATCAAGGTTCGTTCAACTAGTGGGGGTTATGAACTTAGTCAATCACACTATGTTGAGAAAATGCTTGATAAGTTCAAACATTTAAAGTTCAAGGAGGTGAACACCCCTTTTGATCCAAGTGTAAAACTTGAAAAGAATGATGGAAGAAGCTGTGACTCAATTGGAATATGCTAGTGCTATTGGTTGTATTATGTACTTGATGCGATGTACTAGACTAGACATAGCATTCGCCGTTACTAAAATGGCGGTTACTAGCAATCCAAGTAGAGCATTGGAAGGCCATTGGAAGAATTTTTGGATTTCTTTTAAAAACCAAGAATCTTGGACTTTAATATGGTCGATTTCTGAGGTACTAGAAGGATATACTTATGCAAGTTGGATATCGAGTGCGAAGCTAATAAATCTACGACACGATGGGTGTTTACACTTTTCGGAGGAGCGATTTCTTAGAAATCAAAGAAACAAGCGTGTATTACTCATTCGACCGGGAATCGAGTTCGTAGCTCTGTCTTCCCACAGTCAAGAGGATGAATGGTTAAGGGATCTTCTTTTAGAAGTTCCATTAGTTAAGGCAACATATCAACCGTGTCGATATATTGTGATAGTCGATCAACCTTAGAAAGAGCATACGGTGAAGTGTGTAATGGAAAGTCTAGACATCTTAGTCTTAGACATAATTATGTGAGGAAATTGATCAAAGATGGAATCATTTCACTCACGTATGTGAGATCAAGCTTTAACATTGCTGATCCGTTCACTAAACCTCTTGCAAGAGATTTGGTGAAATCGACCTCGAGAGGTATGGGTCTTAAACTCCTTGAGTAGTGATACAACTATGATGAAACCCAACCTAAAATTGGGAATTTACTAACATTCGGTTCAATGGGTAATAATTTTGTCGAAAGATTCCAATTATTCTTCTTGTTGAAGATGGTCCTAAGACTTATAATGAAGCAATGGCTTCTCGTGACCCGCCTTTTGGAAGGATCTTTATCGAAGGCGAAATGGATTCTATTATGGCAAACCACACTTGGGAAATTCTCGATCTACACAAAGGGTCGAGATCCATTGGATGTAAGTGGGTGTTTCAAAAGAAATATTACAGAGATGGTACTCTTAACACTTACAAGGCTAGATTGGTAGCGAAGGATTTCGACAATGGGAAGGAATCAATTATTTTGACACATATACACGGTAGCAAGAACAACAACAATTAGAGTGTTGTTTGCCTTTGCTTCTTTGTATAGCAGATGTTCATCAAATGAATGTCAAGATGACATTTCTAAATGGAGATCTCGATGAGGAGATTTACATGGACCAACGAGAAGGCTATGTGCTTCGGGTAATGAACAAAGGTTTGCAAGCTTGTCAAATCCTTATATGGATTAAAACAAGCACCCAAACAATGGCATCAAAAGTTTGACTCGGTCGTACTTTGAATGTATTTATTCCTAACATTTGTGACAAGTGTTTATACCTGAGGTGCATGGTAACCTTTTGATCTTCCTATGTCTCTATGTTGATGATATGTTGATCATTAGAAGCGAGATGGAAGGAATATTAGAAGCGAAGAGGTTTCTATCTTTGACTTTCAAAATGAAAGATCTTGGACAAGTTGATAGTATTTTAGGTATCAAGGTTCGTAGAACTAGTGGGGTAATGAACTTAGTCAATCACACTATGTTGAGAAAATGCTTGACAAGTTCAAACATTTAAAGTTCAAGTAGGAGAACACCCCTTTAGATCCAGTGTAAAACTTGAAAATGTAACACCCCAAACTAGGCGGATATTACGGTGCCGTGGACCCTCGGCCCAGGACCCACTAGGCGAATGAAAATAAATGAATAAAAAATATAATTGTAGTACCGAACCACAATATATCATCAATCACTCCGATGAGGAGTTTCATTACAACACACCCGAGACAATACCAAATACATGTATATTTTATATAAAGATAAAATATACAACCTTGAATGAAATGAATATCGAATGGAAATCTGCGGCGGAAATAAAATAAGGAAAACACGAGTGAATGAAAGAATTTGGGGCCCCTACTAGTATCACTTTGGAACTCCTTGCCGTCAACGTTCTCTTCCCATGCCTTAGTCTTGCCATGACACGAAAATAACATCCCCAGCGGTCGATTCTGAGAACAACAATCCTCAGAGTTGAATAAACATAATCATGATATATCTTAATTATGAAATGGCGAAGAGAGGCATCATAATGCGCTGTAATGGTATGTGTAAGTGCACAAGGCAGTGTCCAGGACACACATGTACTTGTACCTAATTAGTCTCACAGTACATTACCGTGTGCACGGTCCGATGTGTCGGTGAACCCGACACATAACCATCACGTGCTGACTAAAAATTCCACACATCCCCACCCGGCCACGCAATATGAACCCATAAGGTAATATGGGCAAGGAATGACAATGAAGAATAATAATGAATAACAATCAGACAAAATCAAGAATGACTCTTGAGATGAAATGATAGTGAAGCGAATGATAGCTCGATGAAATGATTGGAAGTCGTTCCTCGTGAATGAAGTGATTAATTGACAATTACAAGTCCCAATACGGTTAATACATTATGAATGAATTATGATTATGAATGAACAACAACAAAGGGAATGAATATCCTTTTAACCGAGTAAGAATTAACTTACTCAGCTGGTGAAGAATGTCCTTCCTCGAACAAGCGTCCTACAATGAGATGTCGGTCGCTCGAACAACCTTGAATGACAATTACCAACAAATTCTCAATATACCTATCAAACATGATTATAACCAACTCAAGCGTCGATACAACAATATCGAACTTCGTTAAGGCATTCTAGCAAATACTTCGCAACATACATCCTTGATAATATCCATATCCGAATATATAAAAACCAACTCCAAAATGAGTATTTCAAACCAACAAAACTTCAATGATATCAATAATCCCATAGGAATCCACAATTGGAGTTAACAACAACATCTAATCGAAAACCCCAAAATATCAAAGTCAATCTGAAAGTGTTCTTGATTCAAACCCCCAACAATTCATGAAATCGAATATATGCCATAAAATCCATAGGAATACATTTATCAAGGTAGATAATCCATATCTAACATTTTCCAACAACAATCCAAGCTTACGAATAAATCGGAAGGAAAACACTTGAACTCAATTCCTAGATTCAAAAGGTGATTACCTTTATTATGATGTTTGAAGATGATGAGCGGTGATAACTCCGGATTATATGCTTGGAAATGTTGATAGCTGATTTCACCTCGAAGAACACTACTCAAGAAGCTCCAAATCGGCCAAAATCGATGAAGGAATGAAAAGAAATGACAATTGACAGCTGGACTACAATGTCCAATTTATCATCCTCGGATTAGCGCGTGCTAGCTCCTCTGCGTAGCATGCGCTACTTGAATATCTTGGGTAGTCGATATCCTCTGTTGCAAGGGTAGCATGCGCTACATACCTCTTGTAGCGTACGCTACAACCATGTATTTAGTGTGCGCTAACGATTTATACGGTGTCGATCTTGAAGTCGAGCCTCCTATTCTGATCTGATCGGGATAGCGCGTGCTACTCGCAAAACTCAGCGTGCGCTAAAGACACCGATTAGCGTACACTAATCTACTAAATAACGTGCACTAGGAATTATTCCTAATCGGTCCGAGCCCTTTGGACTCTGCTGATCCGGCCTTAGCGCGCTACACCGGCCCGAATAGTATGCGCTACTCGACCTACTAGCGCGCGCTACTTACCATTCGTAGTGTGCGCTACTTACAACAATGCAGTCAGTGCCTTCTCATTGCCTACTTGAACTACACTGGCGTGCGCTAGTGCGAGAGGTGGCATGCGCTACGAACTCAATGCGGCGCTAAAGGGAGTTCATAGCGTGCGCTTCTCCTCACCTGCTGACCCACTATGAAGATGACAATGATGATAAACATGGCACGATTCTCCAACTAGATTGATGATGAATGACGATTGATACGATACAATTACTGCGAGCGGTGAATACAATGATTGAATATGAGTGACAAATGATCATTAATGAGTGAAAATTCTTGAGTGACAATTCTTGAATGATAATGGCGAATTACAACGGGTATTACGAGAAAGAATGATGGAAGAGTTGTTGCTCAATTGGAATATGCTAGTGCTATTGGTTGTCGTGCATGCTTGATGCAATGTACTCGACCGGACATAGCATTCGCAGATTACTAAAATGAAGCGGTTACTAGCAATCCAAGTGCAGAGCATTGGAAGGCCATTGGAAGAATTTTAGATTTCTTTTAAAAACCAAGAATCTTGGACTTCAATATGGTCCGTTTCTGATGTACTAGAAGGATATACTAATGCAAGTTGGATATCGAGTGCGGAGATAATAAATCTATGACGGGATGGGTGTTTACACTTTAGGAGGAAGCGATTTCTTGAAATCAAATAGACAAACGTGTATTACTCACTCGACCATGGAATCGAGTTCGTGGCTGCGGCTTCCTGAGTCAAAGAATCTTTGAATGGTTAAGGGATCTTCTTTTATAAGTTCCATTAGATAAAGACAACATATCAACCATGTCTACATATTGTGATAGTCGATCAACCTTAGCAAGAGCATACGGTGAAGTGTATAATGAAAAGTCTAGACATTTTAGTCTTAGACATAATTATGTGAAATTGATAAAATATGGAATCATTTCACAAGCGTATGTGAGATCAAGCTTTAACATTGCTGATCCATTCACTAAACCTCTTGCAAGAGATTTGGTGAAATCGACCTCGAGAGGTATGGGTCTTAAACTCCTTGAGTAGTGATCCGACTATGATGGCAATGACCTAACATTAAGAATTTACTAACATTCGGTTCAATGGGTAAGAACAAGTTATTTATTTGGATGTTCACAACATTATACGGTAATGTTGTACATTACTATTGGAGGTTGAGTTTTCTTAACTCTTAATGAAGTTGATCATGAGGACAAGCATTTGTAAGTAGCGGAGATCTTGTAAGAACTTCACCTATGTGCATTTAAGGATGGTGCCATCCCAAAGTGAGAGTTGGAGTTTCTCTCATGAAAAATTCACGAGGCAGGATGATCACATGGACATTAACGGTGCTAAGCGTGAGATGTAGGCAAAGAACACTAAGATTGTGTCTTTGAGTAATACCGACTTTATCACAAGGAAAATAGGTTCGAGCCTCGCTACCTAATTTTCGATAAAGTCTTGTGTCGCTTATACTAAGATTAGTTCAAATCAAAAAGATAATTATCTCTACTAACACTCTTGGTTCTTCATCTGGATTCTATTTTGTCTTTTCTGAACAAGTGGGGGATTGTTGGAAAATCTAAACAAAATTAAATAAGGGACTTAATTTTTAAAGCTTTATTTGATTGTTCATTAAAAGACAAAATAGTGTGTTTTGTGAATGGAAAAGAGTCCCACATGGAACTAACACAAAGGAATTGAGCACCTTATAAGTGTAGCATTTAATAACCATTAATAAACATGTGGTAGTGTAGGGAATATGCCATGTGGATGTGAGGTGGAGTGAGGTGGCAAATCTATGCCATTTTCACTCTCACATTATTGCTCAGGTGTTGCCATCGGCAGCAGCGGCGTCGCTCGGCTCCGGCTCGGGCTCGGGCAACTTAGAGCCTTTAGTGGCGCTCCGTAGGTGCACTTTGGCACCGGCACAGTCACGTGGGCTTGTAGCGAGTCGGCTTGGCAGCGGTCAGCGGTCTTCTCGCGGCGATTATCGCCAGCGGTTCGCCTCTTCATTTAGTGGTTATTTTTATTGTTTGAATGGAAAGTCATGTCGTTTCAAAATGAATGGTTGTTTGGCCAGCGGTCATGTCATTTGAACGAAATGGTGCTCCTTTTCGAATAGGTATGATTTCTTTATAAAGCGAGTTAGGTTTAGAAATCAATACAAATTTGAATCAAGTACTCTTATTTCTTAACCTTTATATCAGAAAATTGTTCTTGTCTACTTTTGGATTTCACTCTATCTTAGCGAAGTCCGAATTTAGGCTTGTCGTATCTGCGGTATTCTTGTATGTAACCTTAAGACACATTTCGAGGTGCAAGAAATACTATAAAGAAAGCGTTCCATACGTGATTCAAGCCTTGACGTCTTTATTTTTAAAGAATTTTCTAACAATATTATAGTATATGTTGCAATAGCGATCGAGGCCCGCTGTTTCAAGTTTGAAGGTGATGAACCAAGACTTCATCAAGTTGGACCGCTTGATGGAACCAACTACACTCGTTGCCCGGGACAAGATGCGTTTCTTTCTCAACTTTGCCATACAGGTCTTCTTAAATCTTTGGACCCGATGTTGGAGCATTGCAGAGCCAGCGGAGAAAGATTACGAAGAACTCAAGGCGACGGAAGAAGCATCAAGAGGACGAGTTCTTTGTGCGTGGCCATAATATAAACACTCTCTTTGGACATCTCTACAATCTCTACACCGACAATCCGTCGCGATGTGGCATGGCGGTCACTATGCTCGAGATTGTCGACAAGTAAGAACGGCGGAAAAAAGTCGACACCACTATGTCAGATGGGGACATAATCGCTACGGTGAGAGAAATTATGGTGGTAAAGGGAAAGGTTCAAGGGTGGTGGTAGGACACTTGTGCTACCATCCACGTATCCTTCGATAGGGCTGCTTTCAACACCTATTCTAAAGTCGATGGAGGACAAGAAGTTCAGGTGGGAAATGAGCAACGCTCAAAGTTTGTCGGCATCAAAAAAGTGGAACTCAACTTCACATCCGGGAAGAAGGTCACTTTGACCAATGTTCTCCATGTTCCGGAAATGAGTAGGAACCTTGTTGGTGGTGATCATCTAGGCAAACCGGGGATCAAATCTGTGTATGAGTCGGGAAAGCTTATCTTGACCTGTAATGGTGTATTTGTTGGAAAGGGATACTCCAGTGAAGTGATGGTTAAATTATGTATTATTGACAATGGTATTAATGAAATTTCTCCTTCTACTTATATGATTGATTCCGTTTATTTATGGCATAGTATATTAGCACATATAAGATTTAACACTATGAAAAGATTAATTGAACGTGGTTTAATTTAGTGAAATCGACAAAATAGATACTTGTGAAATATGAGTGAAATCTAAAATGATAAAGAAACCCTTTATAGTGTAGAGAAATTCTAAATTGTTAGATCTTATACATTACGATTTATGTGAATTTAATGGTATGTTAACCGTGGGCGAAATAAGTATTTTATTACCTTTAATGATGATTGCTCTAGATTTACATATGTGTATTTATTAAAACATAAAGATGATGCTTTTAATGCTTTTAAGATATATCGGCTGAAGTTGAAAATCAATTAGGAACAAAAATTAAAGTTCTTAGAAGAGATAGAGGTGGTGAATATTTTTCTAGTGATTTCAATGCCTTTTGTGAAGAAGATGGTATTGTTCATGAATGTTCCACACCACGTACAACACTGACAAGCGGTGTAGACGTAAAACTATAACACTTCGAGATGATAAATGCCATGTTAATGCATTACGAATTACCTTTTAGTTTGTGGGGTGAAGCTTTACTTTACATGTCATGTTTTAAACCGCACTTTAAAGAAGACCCAAATTTCTCCATACGAGGTATGGAAAGAGCGAAATTCAAATATTGGGTATTTCAAAGTATGGGGGTGCCTAGTCTACTATAAAAACATGGATCTAAAAGGACCAAGTTGGGTCTCGAGGATACAAAGTGCTTTTATTGGCTATGCTACGAGCAAAGGCATATAGACTTCTAAATTTAGAATCAAATGTCATAGTAGAATCCAGGAGGCGTGGAATTCTTTGAGAACTCTAATTCTAAGGAAATGAATCTCAAAATTCCACAAATGAAGAACCTCAAGAGGAGAGTTCTTCTAGGGTTGTGTATAACAACCAAAATATCGCATTAACAAGAGAGTTCGTAAGACTAAGGATTTGGGACTGATGAAATAGATTCTCAACTTATTTCTTTTTACATAGTAGAAGGAAATAGAGAGAATTTTGCCCGAAAGATTCCGATTATTCTTCTTGTTGAAGATAGTCCTAAAACTTATAATGAAGCAGTGGCTTCTCGGGACTCCACTTTTTGGAAGGATGCAATCCAAGATGAAATGGATTCTATTATGGCAAATCACACTTGGGAGATTGTCGATCTACCCAAAGGGTCGAGACCCATTGGATGTAAGTGGGTGTTTCGAAAGAAATACAAAGATGGCACTCTTAACACTTACAAGGCTAGATTGGTAGCCAAAGGATTTCGACAACGGGAAGGAATCGATTATTTTGACACATATGCACGTAGCAAGAACAACAACAATTAGAGTGTTGTTTACCTTGGCTTCTTTATATAACCTAAATGTTCATCAAATGGATATCAAGACAAAGATTTCTAAATGGAGATCTCGATGAGGAGATTTACATGGAGCACCGGAAGGCTATGTGCTTCCGGTAATGAACAAAAGTTTGTAAACTTGTCAAATCCTTATATGGATTAAAACAAGCACCCAAACAATGGCATCAAAAGTTTGACTCGGTCATACTTTCAATGGATTTATTCCTAACGCTTGTGACAAGTGTTTGTACACAAAAGTGCGTGGTAATGTTGTGATCTTCCTATGTCTCTATGTTGATGATATGTTGATCATTAGCAACGAGATGGAAGGAATATTAGAAACGAAGAGGTTTCTATCTTCCACTTTCAAAATGAAAGATCTTGGACAAGTTGATACTATTTTAGGTATCAAGGTTCGTAGAAATAGTTGGGGTTATGAACTTAGTCAATCACACTATGTTGAAAAAGTGCTTGACAAGTTCAAACATCTAAAATTCAAGGAGGTGAACACCCCTTTTGATCCCAGTGTAAAACTTGAAAAGAATGATGGAAGAGCTGTGGCCCAATTGGAATATGCTAGTGCTATTGGTTGTCTTATGTACTTGATGCAATGTACTCGACCAGACATAGCATTCGCCGTTAGTAAAATGAGTAGATTTACTAGCAATCCAAGTGCCGAGCATTGGAAGGCCATTAGAAGAATTTTTGGATTTCTTTTAAAAACAAAAAATCTTGGACTTCAATACGGTCAGTTTCCTGCCGTACTAGAAGGATATACTGATGCAAGTTGGATATCAAGTGTCGGAGATAACAAATCTACGACAGGATGGGTATTTACACTTGCCGGAGGAGCAGTTTCTTGGAAATCAAAGAAACAAACGTGTATTACTCATTCGACCATGGAATCAGAGTTCGTGGCTCTAGCTTCCGCAGGTCAAGAGGCTGAATGGTTAAGGGATCTTCTTTTAGAAGTTCCATTGGCTAAAGACAATATATCAACCGTGTCGATACATTGTGATAGTCAATCAACTTTAGCAAGAGCATACAGTTAAGTGTATAATGGAAAGTCTAGACATATTAGTCTTAGACATAACTATGTGAGGAAATTGATCAAAGATGGAATCATTTCGCTCACATATGTGAGATCAAGCTTTAACATTGCTGATCCATTCACAAAACCTCTTGCTAGAGATTTGGTGAAATCGACCTCGAGAGGGATGGGTCTTAAACTCCTTGAGTAGTGATCCGACTATGATGGCAACCCAACCTAACGTTAGGAATTGACTAACATTAGGTTCAATGGGTAAGAACAAGTCATTGATTTGGATGTTCACAACATTATACAATAATGTTGGCTGTTACTATTGGAGGTTGAGTTTTTTTTTCTTAACTCTTAATGAAGTTCACCATGAGGACAAGTATCTGTAAGTAACAGAGATCTTTGTAAGAACTTCACCTATGTGAATTTAAGGATGGTGCCGTCCCAAAGTGAGAGTTGGAGTTTCTCTCATGAAAAATTCACGAGACAGATGAGCACATGGCCATTAACGGTGCTAAGCGTGATATGTAGGCAAAGAACACTAAAGAGTGTGTGTTGAGTAATACCGACTTTATCACAAGAAAAATAGGTTCAAAGCCTAGCTACCTAATTTTTCGATAAAGTCTTGTGTTGCTTATACTAAGGATTAGTTCAAATCGAAAGATACTTATCTGTACTAACACTCTTTGTTTTTCTTGGATTCTATTTTGTCTTTTCGAACAAGTGGGGATTGTTGAAAAAGCTAGAAAATTAAATAAGAGATTTAATTTTGTAAAGCTTTTATTTGATTGTTCATTAAAAGACAAAATAGTGTATTTTGTGAGTAGAAAAGAATCCCACATGGAACAAAAACAAAGGAAATGAGCACCTTATAAGTGTGAGCAATTAAATAACCATTAATAACATGTGGTAGTGCCATGTGGATGTGAGGTGGAGGTGAGGTGGCAAATCTATGCCAATTTTCACTCTCACATCGCTGCTCGCCGGTGTTGCCACCGGCGACAACGGCGTCCGACGTCCGGCTCCGGCTCGGGCTTAGAGGCTTTAGTGGCGCTTCGTAGGCGCACTTTGGCACTTCGGCACGCCGGTCACGTGGGCTCGTGGCGAGTCCGGAGAAACGGCGCGGTCCGTGGGTTTCTCGCGGCGATTCTCGCCAACGGTTGTGCCTCTTCAATTGGTGGTTATTTTTGATGCTTAAATGAAAAGTCATGTCTCTTCATTTGGTAGTTATTTTTGCTGCTTAAATGAAAAGTCATGTCTCTTCATTTGGTGGTTATTTTGCTGCTTAAATGAAAAGTCATGTCATTTCGAAACGAACGGTTGTTTGGCCAACGGTCGTGTCGTTTGAACGAAATGGTGCTCCCTTTCACGAATAGGTATGATTTATTTATAAAACCAAGTTCGGTTTCATAAGTATATACAGATTTTCGAATCACCTATTCTCTTTTCTTGAATACTTATAATCCAGAAAAATTATTCTTGCCTATTTTCGGATTTCACTTTGTCTTAGTGCAGTCCGAAATTAAGGCTTGTCGTATCCTGCGGTATTCTTGTTTGTGACCTTAAGACACATTTCGGGGTGCAAGAAATACTATAAGGAAAGCGCTTCCATTCGTGATTCAAGCCTCGACATCTTTAACTTTGAAGAATTTTCTAACAACGGTTATTTCGTAAGAGAGTTCGTAAGACTAAGGATTTGGGACCTGATGAAATAGATTCTCAACTTATTTCTTTTTACATAGTAGAAGGAAATAGAGAGAATTTTGCCCGAAAGATTCCGATTATTCTTCTTGTTGAAGATAGTCCTAAAACTTATAATGAAGCAGTGGCTTCTCGGGACTCCACTTTTTGGAAGGATGCTATCCAAGATGAAATGGATTCTATTATGGCAAATCACACTTGGGAGATTGTCGATCTACCCAAAGGGTCGAGACCCATTGGATGTAAGTGGGTGTTTCGAAAGAAATACAAAGATGGCACTCTTAACACTTACAAGGCTAGATTGGTAGCCAAAGGATTTCGACAACGGGAAGGAATCGATTATTTTGACACATATGCACAGGTAGCAAGAACAACAACAAATAGAGTAATCGTCGCCTTGGCTTCTTTATATAACCTAAATGTTCATCAAATGGATATCAAGACAAAGATTTCTAAATGGAGATCTCGATGAGGAGATTTACATGGAGCGTGGAAGGCTATGTGCTTCCGGTAATGAACAAAAGTTTGTAAACGTGTCAAATCCTTATATGGATTAAAACAAGCACCCAAACAATGGCATCAAAAGTTTGACTCGGTCATACTTTCGAATGGATTTATTCCTAACGTTTGTGACAAGTGTTTGTACACAAAAGTGTGTGGTAATGTTGTGATCTTCCTATGTCTCTATGTTGATGATATGTTGATCATTAGCAACGAGATGGAAGGAATATTAGAAACGAAGAGGTTTCTATCTTCCACTTTCAAAATGAAAGATCTTGGACAAGTTGATACTATTTTAGGTATCAAGGTTCGTAGAACTAGTGGGGGTTATGAACTTAGTCAATCACACTATGTTGAAAAAGTGCTTGACAAGTTCAAACATCTAAAATTCAAGGAGGTGAACACCCCTTTTGATCCCAGTGTAAAACTTGAAAAGAATGATGGAAGAGCTGTGGCCCAATTGGAATATGCTAGTGCTATTGGTTGTCTTATGTACTTGATGCAATGTACTCGACCAGACATAGCATTCGCCGTTAGTAAAATGAGTAGATTTACTAGCAATCCAAGTGCCGAGCATTGGAAGGCCATTAGAAGAATTTTTGGATTTCTTTTAAAAACAAAAAATCTTGGACTTCAATACGGTCAGTTTCCTGCCGTACTAGAAGGATATACTGATGCAAGTTGGATATCAAGTATCGGAGATAACAAATCTACGACAGGATGGGTATTTACACTTGCCGGAGGAGCAGTTTCTTGGAAATCAAAGAAACAAACGTGTATTACTCATTCGACCATGGAATCAGAGTTCGTGGCTCTAGCTTCCGCAGGTCAAGAGGCTGAATGGTTAAGGGATCTTCTTTTAGAAGTTCCATTGGCTAAAGACAATATATTGTTGTTACCCAAAATGTTATCCGGAGATAGTATTGCTGGAACGATCGAGTAACAAACAAAATGCGAGAACACTTCCGTGGGAAAATGGATAACACAAGATTTGCCGGGGTTGTTAGTCCCGGGCTTGAATGCTCTCGCGAGATGTTATTAATAAATATACTGTCGAGTACAAATATTAATGTTAGAATCTAATACAATGAGTGTAAAAGCTTCTAGTTATCTAGGCTTTAGAGCGCGTAGATTGCCTAAGAACCAGATAGATAGATCTCGTGAGTTCTTTCTTAGGAGATAAGATGGATATGTATGAATATCACTATAAATGTAAGGCGATTCTTGAGAGAGTCTTTGATTTTCTCTTTTGTATGTATTTTGCAGAATCGTAGTCAAAGCGTGTGTTTGTCTTTGCGGTGAGTTCCCTATTTATAGGGGACAAGGTGGTTGGGATCCCTGAGGCGATCACCGGCGACCGCCGTTTTTTATATTATAATAAGGTGGCCGATCGCTCCGTCACATGGGGCTGTTCCCTTAAAGTCGGGAGCTACTGCTGGAGTCAACTGTGTGAGCCAATGAGAGGCCAACGCGCGTCCTGGGCAGCACGTGAGGGGAGGACCCACTTTGTACCTTTCGGCGGCTTTGTCGGTAGGTGAGGTAGGTGACAGGATGAGGACAAAGGACTTTATCCGCCGGTATCTCTGAAGATCCGCATGTGGGCCACCGTCCAAGATTCGGTCTTTGATGACTTCAGGATGAGGACAAAGGTCTTTTATCCGCCGGTATCTCTGAAGATCCGCATGTGGGCCACCGTCCAAGATTCGGTCTTTGATGACTTTGACGGATGTCGGGCCTATGCGTGGTCATGAGATGATCGTCTCTGGTCCGCTCATTATAGACGATCGTCAAATATCGAAAGACGATCGCTAGGTGCCAAAAGACGATCGCCGTATTGCGCCGAATTCTAGGAGTTTGTCCCGAGTGTGTCTTCGACGATAGACTTCTCTGGTCAGGATGCCGATCGCCTATCGAGGCGTATGAATCGCCGCACAACAATTGCCCCCCAGCTCGCCTCGATGTTGAAAACACGGGGTGAGGTGGCATTGTAGCCGATCGTCAATGTTTAAACGATCAGCCGATCTGAATTCAAATATGGATGACCCTCTTTACGTCGGGAGCAATGGGAAAAGAAGGCGGGCTTTTAGAGTGGCAAAGACACGCGTCGCGCCGCTGGTTGGGGAAGTCTGACGGTTTGTCGACTTGTCGGCTGGCGTGCCCTCGAAAAAACGCGTACGCGGGATCCGAGGACATTTTTTAATGCGTCCCCACGTGACGGTTGCGATCCAGCCCTTGGGGTTTCTCCTATTTGCATATAGGCCCTCGTCTCCGTCTATAAAAAGGGCAGGGCTTCTTTTCTTTCATTTTTTACGCGTCCTTGGTATTCATAGCCGAAATTCTGCAGAAATTTCTGGAGCTTTTTGTGCCGATCTCCTACTTTTTTCTCGGTAAGAACAAATTAACCTTCTCCCTCTTTTTACTTTCTAATATGTCGGGAGGATCAAAAGCATTCGAGACCGGAAGCTCTTCCGCCGCCGCCGTGTCGCCTGAACGGGAGGATGTTCCCGTCGGAGTGGATATGGAGACGGCCGCCGAAGCTATTCGAGCGGGGATTGCACCTGCGGAACTTGAAGAGCTTTTCAACGAAGCCGAAGTGGCGAGGACGGCGGTGACGGCGGAGCAGGGGGGCTCGCCGGCGGAGGAGGATGATTTGGTGAGGGAGGCCTGGGAACGAGAGAGTAGATTCGGCCCCGCCTACATGGCTTTCGCTCAGATGATGGAAGCGATTGCCGGTCCCTATCCGGAATTCGATTTCAAAGCCTACACCGCCGCTCACCCTTACGAACATGTGAATCGGACGGTCTTTCGGGCCGCCGTCCCGTCTCCGTGGACTCTCGGACAGATCCGGAGTACGGCGACCACGAAAGACCTGAGCCGTTGGAGGGCCAAATATCACATTCCTTCTGACGTCTCCCTTCACGTGCCCTCGGAGAACGAACGTGCCGACCAACCGCCTGAGCACATGGTTGCCGTCAACGAGATGATTATGGAGGCGGGTCTGCGATTCCCATTGCCATTCGCCGTCTCCTACTTGCTGATCGCTTGAATTTGGCGCCTCTTCAACTGACGCCAAATGCTTGGTTGCAGATCATCTGCACGTTGACCCTGTTCGGCGGTCATCGGTTATTCCGCCTCCTTTCTGCGTTGGAGATGAATTATTTGTTTAAGTTGGCCGTGCAGAAGGGGTCAATCGGCGGTCATCATATTCAAGGCCGACTCGGGAGAGTGGTCCTTGGTGTGCCGAGTAAGACCAGGGGCGACTGGCTAAATGGTTTTGGGTCGGCGGGGCATGGCGATCGGCATCGAGCGACAGCCGAATGAGGAGTTGAAATCCCCACCACTTTAGGAGAGGAATCCGAGTAAGGATTTTAACTCTCCCTCGCTTGAGCTTGTCTTGGGTGATCTAATTTCGTTTTCTTTTGCAGACCTCTTGTTCCGGTGATCGTCGACCTTCCATTCGATTTCTTGATCGTTTGGGAGCGGATCGAGCTTTGCTCGATTCCTTTATCGACGTTCGTTCTCTTGTACGAAGCTCATCGGTTGGGAGCTCGATTATTTTGCTACCCCGTCACCAAAGTTCCGGTATGAGCTTAAGTGGTGCTTCCTTTCTTGACGATCGTTTCCATGTGGTCGTTTTGCTTTGTCTAACTTGTTTATGTTTCTCTTTGTCGAGGTTTATTTTCCCGCATTTCGAACCGACCGCAGAGATCGCCATGTCGAACCCGGGACTCATCGGTCGCCTTCACTTGGGCAAGCGGATCGGTCGCGTTCTGCGACAACGTCTCGCCCTGCCCCGGTGACGAGGCTCGCCGAGGTGCCGATCGCTGAACCGAAGTCCACGATGAGAGCAGCTCCAACGCCGCAAGAGGCGGAGGGCGGAGGAGTCCCCGTTGATTTCAGAGGCGGATGTATCAATTCTAGAGCCTCCGGTCGCTGCGGCTCCTATCTCTGCCATCCCGATGATGGAGCGACCAGGCTTCAAACCACCGGTCTCCGGCCCCCGGCCATCCGGTAGCTCGTCGAAGAAAGTGGCGACCGCCGATGTGGAAACCTCCCGGGGCAAGCCTTATTTCGGGCGCGATCCCGAACTGGTCAATAGGTAAGAAAAGATCAAACTTTTCTGAGCTAGGCATTTTGAGCATGGTATGGGCTAACTCCTTGATTTCCTTGGTTTTGCGCCTGCGAGTTCGTCTCGCCGACCCGGATGTCGCCCCCATGGTGCTGGACTTCCTGTCGAGCAAAGCTCCGCAAACTTCTCTCGAAGTCCCTGCTTATGTTCGGCAGGCTATCACTTCTCTGCCCAAGGCTTGGACGACCGACCTTGATGCGGTCGCTCGTCGGCGATCTGGAGACGCCATGCAGGCGACCGTCGCCCTGGCTCTTCAGACGGCGACGATGGCCGTCCAGGCTGCTCGGGATTTTGAGGGGCGACCCTCCACTGCTCATCTCCATCGTGAACTTGAGACCGCCCGGAACAGAAATATTGAGGATGCCAACCGGATCCGGTCTATGGAGAAAGAGTATGAGGAGACGGCCAAACGGGCTAAGCTGGACGTGGATCGTTTGAAGCAGGAGCTGAGCCGCTCCAAGGAGGATGCCGATCGATCCTGTGCTAAGGAGAAAGAAACTCGCCAGAAGCTCGAGGCTTCGCAGGAGGAGGCGACCGGGTTGAAGGCTGCGATGGATCGGCTCAGCAGTGAGCTGGAGGCGGCGAAGAGAGAGCTGGAGCAGGCCAGGGGCGAGAATGTTGCCAAGGCGGCCCAACTGGCGGAAGTCGAGAAGACGGCCGTGGATTTGAAGGGGCAGCTGAAGGCGATCCAGGACGATCCCTACCTCAACGTTGCGCTCGTCGGCGAATTCGCTTATCAGTTGGCCTTTGCTGATGCTGTTCGAGCCGCTAAGAAGGCAGGGATCGAGATAGGTCCCCTGATGGAGAACTTCAAATCCTATGTCCTTGAACATCCTCTGCATCCAGAATTCTCCTTGCCGATCCTTGACTTCGTCGACTTTGGGATCGACTTGAGTTGGTATACCGGCAAACTCATTCATCCCGAGGCCGATGGGGGTGCCCAAGCCGATCCGCAACCCGAGGGCGAAGACCAGCAGGCGGGGCCTTGAGAGGCATTTTTGTTTTTCCTCCGTAACTTGTACTTTTTGTTGTAAGGCCTTCGGGCTTCGAAATGTATGAAGCTTGTGTTTATGAATAAAATACTCCTTTTCTCATTCTGCGTAATGAATTATATGCGATCGCCTTTGACTGTTTGCGTGCAATTTTTACGAGTACGTGTATATTTGCTTTCGGCCGATTGTCTGAGTGTTGAAAGCATTGATGTGTTTTGAATTTGGATTCTTACTTGTAATTTTCGTCGTACGACCTCGATCGCCCTGCATGTTTTTGAGCGAAGCCGATCGGATGTGGTTTCTCTTTGTTCGATCGTATTTGAGAGTAGCTCGACCTATCCCTGCCCCCTTGTTTTTGTTCACTTGTTGTAAGTAAGGAAACAAAGACTAGTCTGTCTGGCGAGCTATCTTCATTTCGCCGATTCTGAAGAGTCATGAGTGGTTGGGGTGTTCGATGGACCGATCTCCCCAATCGTGTCTTCGTGTGCGAGGGATATTGTGTATCCTGTGACTCACTTTTTGTGAGGGTCCTCCGTTAGGCTATGCCTGCCTTGTGTTAAAACGAAAGGCGGGCGATCTCGGTCTGGAGGAGTCCTTGCGCGGAGTGTTGTCGGCTTATTTGACTCCACGTCCGCGGCTTGTCAGCTCTGCTTCCACCTCGGCCCGCCATGAAGATGGCGATCCTCGACGGTGTACGTTGAGACGGGGGTAATGGAACGTTGCATTGTTCGGGTTCACCATGTTAGATGATGTACCTTGAGAACGTGCGATCGTGTCCACTGATTATTTTGGAGGGTCCTTCGGCTACGCCGGCCTCGTATTTAAACGAAGGGCGGGCGATCTCAGTCCAAAGGAACCTTGCATGGGCGAAGCTGTCGGTTCCATCGACCTCCAGGACCATGGCTGCGTTAATTTTACCTAAGATCGTCGTGATCAGCGATCGTCGGTGATGTGCGATGCCTGGTGGGGCGATCGCCATAATAGATGGGATAACAAAAAATCTCATTATATTCCTTGTACATCATTGAAATCGAATACAAATTTATCACTGATAGTATTTTTCGTATGCACGGCGTTCGAAGTGCGGTACTCCGTCGAGTACCGGATGTTCCATTCGTAGGCTCCTTTAGTTAGCCATCTGGATACTCTGAAAGGTCCTTCCCGATTCGGACCAAAGACGCCTGTATGGGTTTGGATCTTCTTGAGGACGAGATCGCCCACTTGAAATCTTCTTTCTCGACCTTTGAATTGAAGAACTTCTCGGCTCTCCTTTTGTGGATTGTGTTCTTCATTTCGAGGTCACCGTCTTTCTTCAAGCATGTCTAGATCGATTCGCCGGGCTACATCGTTGTCGGTCGTCATCTCTGTTCGGTTCGATGGCCGAGGACGGCGATCTCCGAAGGAATCACCGCTTCGTTCGAAGGTAAGGGCGAAAGGGGTTTCGCCGGTTGAATTGCGGGTCGTCGTTCGGTAGGACCATAAAACGTCTGTGAGCTCGCTCGCCCATCTTCCTTGCCTGGATTCTAGTCGTGCTTTGATCGTGTGTTTGAGGATCTTATTCACTGCCTCTAACTGCACGTTCGTCCGAGGGTGATAGAGGCGCCGAGAATAACCTTTTGACTCCCACTTTTCACGTAATTGCATGACTTCTAAGCCGTCGAACTGTTTCCGTTGTCGGAGATGATGGCACAGGGCAAACCGAATCGGCATATTATGTTTTTCCATATAAACTTGATCACTGCTCTTGGCGATCTTGTTGAGCGGTTCGGCCTCGGCCCATTTGGTGAAATAGTCGACCCCAACGATGGCGAACTTACGGCCCCAGCGGCAAGGGACCTATAAGGTCGATGCCCCATTGCGCAAATGGCCAAGGGCTATACATGGAGGTGAGCATTCGGGTGATAGCTTAATGTTGGGGCCCATTATCTGACATCTATGACAAGATCTGGCATAAGCGATCGCATCTTTCCGAAGTGATGGCCAGAAAAACCCTTGTCTGGTTGTTTTATGGATGAGGGCTCGCCCGCCCGCGTGGTTTCCGCAAACCCCGTCATGAATCTCAGCCAAAACCAGCCGACCTTCCTCCGGTGTAATACACTTAAGGAGGGGAAGGCTGAAGGCTCGCTTGTAAAGCCGATCGTCCAATAGGGTATACCTGGTCGCACGAAGCTGGAGTTGGCGAGCTTTAACACGGTCGTCAGGGACCGTTCCGTCCTTTAAGTATTTGATGAACGGAGTCATCCAATTCTCTTCGGCGATGGCGACCGTGGTAACCAAATTCCTGTCGATCGCCGGCCTTGCTGATTTTGTGATTTGGATATTGGAGAAGTCGGCTGCCCCATCTGATGATGCTAATTTGGAAAGAGCATCGGCCTGGGAGTTATGCTCTCTGGGGACTTGTTCGATTAGTACTTCTTCAAATTTTGTGCACATTTCGGCGACCAGCTCTTGGTATTTGACCATTTGTTCCCCGCGTGCCTCATATTCTCCCTTGACTTGGTTTACGACCAGAAGGGAGTCCATGAAGATATGGAGGCGACGAACGTCTAGGGCGAGGGCTAGATCAAGCCCGCCTACCAGAGCTTCGTATTCGGCTTCATTGTTGGTCGCACGAAAGCCGAAACGCACAGCATTTGTGAAACTCTGACCGTCGGGGCTGATGAGGACAATCCCTGCCCCTGCTCTCGCATTGGTCGCTGAGCCATCCACGTATAATTTCCAGGCAGGTTTACCGACCTGAGTCGGACTGTGAGGGAACGTTAATTCCACCACGAAGTCCGCCAGAGCTTGGCCTTTGATCGCCGTGCGAGGTGCGTAAGTGATACCGTATTGGGCAATCTCCAGCGACCACTTGAGGAGTCGCCCGTTGGTGTCCGGTCGGTGCAGGACTTGTCTTAGAGGTAGAGTTGTTAGGACTTCCACTTGGTGATCGAAGAAATAAGCCCTCAGCTTACGTACACTCATGACAAGGGCATAGGCGATCTTCTCCAATGGTGTATAGCGTGTCTCAGCGTCGTGGAGCATCTGGCTAACATAGTAGATTGGCAAGTGGACCTGCCCCTCTGCTCGCACCAGAACGGCACTCAGCGCGACCTCCGAGGCCGCCAAGTAAAGGAATAATTTTTCACCGGGGATCGGCTTCGCCAGGATCTGGGGGTTAGATAGATATTCCTTTATTTTGGCGAATGCTACCTGGCTTTCTTTCGTCCATGCGAACTTCTTGTTCTTGATGGTCGCGAAGAAAGGCTTGCTTTTATCGCCGAGCCGTGAAATGAAACGGTTGAGGGCGGCTAGACAACCTGTGAGGCGTTGCACCTGTTTGATGTTTCGTGGTTCCTGCATGTCAAGGACCTTTGTATCTTGGTAGGGTTCGCCTCGATCCCCCTTTGGCTCACTATGTGCCCCAGGAACTTCCCGGAGCCCACCCCGAAGTTGCATTTATTGGGGTTCAGCTTCATGTTAAACTTCTCAAGGATGGCGAACGTCTCGGCGAGATCGCTGAGGTGATCTTCCTTCTTGAGGCTTTTGACTACGATATCGTCGATGTAGACCTCCATGGTCTTGCCGATCTGATCGGCGAACATCCCGTTGACTAATCGGTAGGTTGCCCTGCGTTTTCAAGCGAACGGCATTCGACCCAAAAGTATATGTCTTTTTACGTGTGGAAGGATGTGTGTTTTATGTCTCCCTCTGCCATTGGGATTTGATGATATCCGTGAAGGCATCCATAAACGACATCATTTCGCAACTGCCGTCCGTCGACCAGTGATCGATATGAGGCATTGGGAAGTGATCTTTTGGACATGCCGCGTTGAGGTCGGTAAAGTCTATGCATAATCTCCGAGAGCCGATTGGCTTTTTGACGAGAACGCGTTGGCGACCCACCGTGGTTCGTCCGTTGCTACTCCGATCAATTTGTTCTTGAGTAACACGGACTTCTATGTCGAGCGCCGCGTATTTCTCGGGACCGAACTTCCTACGCTTCGTGAACAGGCTTCATCGCCCGGCCGATCTTCAGATAGTGGCGGGCGTGTTCGGGACTTATGCCAACCATATCTTGATGCGACCAGCAAAGACACCGATGTTCTTACGTAGCAAGTTGATCGATCTCCCTTTAATTCGCGGTCGATGCTTTCGCCGATCTTTAATTCCCGATCTTGATGATCTGGATCCATCGTAATGTTTTCCAACTCTTCGACAGGAACTGTCGCCTCTCGTTTGGTACGATCTCCGGACTCGGTCCTTGGATCGATGTCGAGACTTGGCTCGAAACCGATCCTTGGCTCGATGTCGTCCGTCGATCGATGAGAGATGGCGTCCTCTGAGTCCGGTTGGTACGAAGTGTTAGGCCCGTCGATCTCCATGGGTTGATCGTTGGTCGCTTCAATGTTACATATAGCATGGGAAATAGCGAAATAAGTAGCAACACAGGAGTAACTCAAACATCTCTTTGCCATTAGTTGATCTCCCTTTACAGTACCGACCGTCCCATCGGCAGTGGGGAATTTAATACAGTAAAAGAAAGATGAGGCGACCGCCTCAAAGGTTTCCAAAAAGGGGCGACCTAGGAACCCATTATAGATGCTGGGCCTATCTATGATTACAAAGCTTAGGTTCCTAGTAATCCTAACCTTGGGATCATAAAAGCATACTAGCTCAACAGAGAGCTTGATCCTCCCATAGGCTTGGACGGTGTTGTCGCCGAACCCTTGAAGCACGGTGTCGAAAGGCTTGATGAATTTGATTAGGTTGCCGAGTTGGTCTAGGGCGGTTTTGAATATGATGTTGCAAAAACTCCCATTGTCGACCAACACGCGATCGACCGTCTTCCCAAGGATGCATGCGGAGATCACTAGTGCATCCTCTTTGGGACATTTCACTCCTTCCCTGTCCTTGTTGGAAAAGGTGATGAGCGCGTCTCTAGAGATCGTCGGCTCCGGAGGAACTACAACATGGACTCCGGCGAATGCCCTCAACTCGGCCTTTCGCTTCCTGTTCGACATGGTGGAAACCGGGGAAAGACCTCCGAGGTTTCCACCCCCGGCTTGAAGCATGTTTATCCGACCGCCAGGGTTGATCGGCGGGACCGATTCATCAGAGTATTCCGGCTCATGCTCGATCCTGGCGACCGGATTGGGGGGAGTTCTTTCGCGTTGTCGGCGTTCGCGCCCTCCGGTCCTTTCAGTCCTTGGCTCCGGCTCGGTGATTAGATTGTCCAGCTTGCCTTCTTCAAACAGTCGCCATAGGCGCTCGAGGAGGTCGCGGCACTGCTAGTGTTGTGGCGGGACTCTTATGATAGGCACAGAATTTGCTACGGTCTAGGTGACCGTGGTCTCTTATTGGTTTTGGCTTGGAAAGCCACTCGCGACCCTTGATCGCGTTGAAGATGTGTGCCGGAGATAAGTTGAGGTTGTGAAGAAGGTGGACCTCCACATCCTCGAAGGCTTTGAATTCGCCGGGCGGCTTGGCGACCGCCTTTCTAGGCTTGGCGACCGCCTTCTTCTGGACATGGGAAGGTGCTTTTCCTTCTTCGGGCTGTCCCTCGTCCAAACGGAGTGAGAGCATCTTCTGCCTGGCCAGAAAATCGGCGGCTCTGACGCGGAACGCTGTATAGGTCGGTGGGAAATCCTTTGTGAGGTGCCTGAACATGGGCGAGCGTCCGTGGAATCCGTTCAGGACTGCGTGGTGAGCGATCTCGTCGCTGACGGGTTCACCGGTGAGGACTATCTCGTCCACCCGGTCGATATAATCCTCATCCGATTCGTCCTTCCCCTGCCTGATTTTCATCATGCGGTGGGGGCCTTCCGGGCGAGCGACTTTGGCGGCGAAGTACGACGTGAAGTCGTTCGCCGCCTTCTCAAAGCAATTGATTGAGCGAGATGGTAGCGAGGTGTACCACCTGTGGGCGAGATCGTCCAGAGTTAACGGGAACATACGACATTTCGTCGCGTCTCAAGCTCCGCATCCAGTCATGTAGATCCGAACCTACTTAAGTGGGTTCCCGGATCCGTTCTCCCCCATATAGAGGTGTTTGTGGGGATTAATCGTTGGTTGGACTGGGCGAGCTCGATCCGAGTCGCGAGTGGCTCGCTTGATCCAACGATTGGTCTCCTGGCGCCGCCCCATTTTCCAGAGCGCCTTCACCTCGTCGAGCGGGCGTTGCATGGCGGCCATCGCTGCCGCCGATGCTCGCCGAATGGCTCTCGGAGCGGGCACCGAGGCGATCGTGCACCGATCCCCTCGCCCCGGGGTGAATGACGAGTTCCCTGCCGGTGGGTTCCTTCCTTGGGCGAGCAGGGGTCGCCGACCGTCTGTCTCTTGGGGGTCGGATATGCCGAACTCTGGTAAAGGATTCAGATACCGATGTCTCCCATTTGGGCCCGAGTGCCTGTGTTGCCATGAGGATCGCTTCTAGGCGGTGAAGACGGAATCGTCCCGCCTTACGAGAGCCTTCCCTGCGGCTCGGGACTTTCGTTGATTTTTCAACATAGATCCCCTTGAGCTTCCTTTTGCTTGCCGGCGGTTAGCCAGCAGGTGATGGTAGGCGTATCGCGGGCCCTCTGCCGTTCCTCGAGGATGGCTATAGCCTCCTCAACTGCTCCGATGTCCTGAACCGGTCGAGTGAGAGGCTAGAACCGTCCCTCGGGGCGGGAGTGAGCCTAGCGTCGCCACGCTCGCCCTCCGCCGTGGCCGTGATTCGGTCCTCGCCGAATAAGATTTCCGCGAGATCTCGGGTGGCCCTCTTGGAGGTTGTTCTTGATGTCATTTTCAAGGTTTTTCTATTGAAGAACAGTGAGTGTTTCTTCAAGTATATGTCCGGAGAACAGTGAGTGTTCTTCGAGACGGTAGGAATAAAAATGAAGGTTTAGATGCCCCCCTTCTTCTAGCGCCAATTGTTGTTACCCAAAATGTTATCCGGAGATAGTATTGCTGGAACGATCGAGTAACAAACAAAATGCGAGAACACTTCCGTGGGAAAATGGATAACACAAGATTTGCCGGGGTTGTTAGTCCCGGGCTTGAATGCTCTCGCGAGATGTTATTAATAAATATCTTTATCGAGTACAAATATTAATGTTAGAATCTAATACAATGAGTGTAAAAGCTTCTAGTTATCTAGGCTTTAGAGCGCGTAGATTGCCTAAGAACCGGATAGATAGATCTCGTGAGTTCTTTCTTAGGAGATAAGATGGATATGTATGAATATCACTATAAATCATGCGATTCTTGAGAGAGTCTTTGATTTTCTCTTTTGTATGTATTTTGCCCGAATCGTAGTCAAAGCGTGTGTTTCTTTCTGCGGTGAGTTCCTATTTATAGGGGACAAGGTGGTTGGGATCCCCGAGGCGATCACCGCGACCGTCGTTTTTATATTATAATAAGGTGGCCGATCGCTCCGTCACATGGGGCTGTTCCCTTAAAGTCGGGAGCTGCTGCTGGAGTCAACTGTGTGAGCCAATGAGAGGCCAACGCGCGTCCTGGGCAGCACGTGAGGGGAGGACCCACTTTGTACCTTTCGGCGGCTTTGTCGGTAGGTGAGGTAGGTGACAGGATTAGGACAAAGGACTTTATCCGCCGGTATCTCTGAAGATCCGCATGTGGGCCACCGTCCAAGATTCGGTCTTTGATGACTTCAGGATGAGGACAAAGGTCTTTTATCCGCCGGTATCTCTGAAGATCCGCATGTGGGCCACCGTCCAAGATTCGGTCTTTGATGACTTTGACGGATGTCGGGCCTATGCGTGTTCATGAGATGATCGTCTCTGGTCCGCTCATTATAGACGATCGTCAAATATCGAAAGACGATCGCTAGGTGCCAAAAGACGATCGCCGTATTGCGCCGAATCCTAGGAGTTTGTCCCGAGTGTGTCTTCGACGATAGACTTCTCTGGTCAGGATGCCGATCGCCTATCGAGGCGTATGAATCGCCGCACAACATATATCAACCGTGTCGATACATTGTGATAGTCAATCAACTTTAGCAAGAGCATACAGTTAAGTGTATAATGGAAAGTCTAGACATCTTAGTCTTAGACATAACTATATGAGGAAATTGATCAAAGATGGAATCATTTCGCTCACATATGTGAGATCAAGCTTTAACATTGCTGATCCATTCACAAAACCTCTTGCTAGAGATTTGGTGAAATCGACCTCGAGAGGGATGGGTCTTAAACTCCTTGAGTAGTGATCCGACTATGATGGCAACCCAACCTAACGTTAGGAATTGACTAACATTAGGTTCAATGGGTAAGAACAAGTCATTGATTTGGATGTTCACAACATTATACAATAATGTTGGCTGTTACTATTGGAGGTTGAGTTTTTTCTTAACTCTTAATGAAGTTCAGTCATGAGGACAAGTATCTGTAAGTAACAGAGATGCTGTAAGAACTTCACCTATGTGAATTTAAGGATGGTGCCGTCCCAAAGTGAGAGTTGGAGTTTCTCTCATGAAAAATTCACGAGACAGGATGAGCACATGGCCATTAACGGTGCTAAGCGTGATATGTAGGCAAAGAACACTAAAGAGTGTGTGTTGAGTAATACCGACTTTATCACAAGAAAAATAGGTTCAAAGCCTAGCTACCTAATTTTTCGATAAAGTCTTGTGTTGCTTATACTAAGGATTAGTTCAAATCGAAAGATACTTATCTGTACTAACACTCTTTGTTTTTTCTTCGGATTCTATTTTGTCTTTTACGAACAAGTGGGGATTGTTGAAAAAGCTAGAAAATTAAATAAGAGATTTAATTTTGTAAAGCTTTTATTTGATTGTTCATTAAAAGACAAAATAGTGTATTTTGTGAGTAGAAAAGAATCCCACATGGAACAAAAACAAAGGAAATGAGCACCTTATAAGTGTGAGCAATTAAATAACCATTAATAACATGTGGTAGTGCCATGTGGATGTGAGGTGGAGGTGAGGTGGCAAATCTATGCCAATTTTCACTCTCACATCGCCGCTCGCCAGTGTTGCCACCGGCGACAATGGCGTCCGACGTCCGGCTCCGGCTCGGGCTTAGAGGCTTTAGTGGCGCTTCGTAGGCGCACTTTGGCACTTCGGCACGCCGGTCACGTGGGCTCGTGGCGAGTCCGGAGAAACGGCGCGGTCCGCGGGTTTCTCGCGGCGATTCTCGCCAACGGTTGTGCCTCTTCAATTGTTGGTTATTTTTGCTTCTTAAATGAAAAGTCATGTCTCTTCATTTGGTAGTTATTTTTGCTGCTTAAATGAAAAGTCATGTCTCTTCATTTGGTGGTTATTTTGCTGCTTAAATGAAAAGTCATGTCATTTCGAAACGAACGGTTGTTTGGCCAACGGTCGTCTCGTTTGAACGAAATGGTGCTCCCTTTCACGAATAGGTATGATTTATTTATAAAACCAAGTTCGGTTTCATAAGTATATACAGATTTTCGAATCACCTATTCTCTTTTCTTGAATACTTATAATCCATAAAAATTATTCTTGCCTATTTTCGGATTTCACTTTGTCTTAGTGCAGTCCGAAATTAAGGCTTGTCGTATCCTGCGGTATTCTTGTTTGTGACCTTAAGACACATTTCGGGGTGCAAGAATACTATAAGGAAAGCGCTTCCATGCGTGATTCGAGCCTCGACGTCTTTAACTTTGAAGAAATTTCTAACAACGGTTATTTCGTAAGAGAGTTCGTAAGACTAAGGATTTGGGACCTGATGAAATAGATTCTCAACTTATTTCTTTTTACATAGTAGAAGGAAATAGAGAGAATTTTGCCCGAAAGATTCCGATTATTCTTCTTGTTGAAGATAGTCCTAAAACTTATAATGAAGCAGTGGCTTCTCGGGACTCCACTTTTTGGAAGGATGCTATCCAAGATGAATTGGATTCTATTATGGCAAATCACACTTGGGAGATTGTCGATCTACCCAAAGGGTCGAGACCCATTGGATGTAAGTGGGTGTTTCGAAAGAAATACAAAGATGGCACTCTTAACACTTACAAGGCTAGATTGGTAGCCAAAGGATTTCGACAACGGGAAGGAATCGATTATTTTGACACATATGCACCGGTAGCAAGAACAACAACAATTAGAGTCTTTGCTCGCCTTGGCTTCTTTATATAACCTAAATGTTCATCAAATGGATATCAAGACAAAGATTTCTAAATGGAGATCTCGATGAGGAGATTTACATGGAGCGACGAAGGCTATGTGCTTCCGGTAATGAACAAAAGTTTGTAAACTTGTCAAATCCTTATATGGATTAAAACAAGCACCCAAACAATGGCATCAAAAGTTTGACTCGGTCATACTTTCGAATGGATTTATTCCTAACGTTTGTGACAAGTGTTTGTACACAAAAGTGCGTGGTATTGTTGTGATCTTCCTATGTCTCTATGTTGATGATATGTTGATCATTAGCAACGAGATGGAAGGAATATTAGAAACGAAGAGGTTTCTATCTTCCACTTTCAAAATGAAAGATCTTGGACAAGTTGATACTATTTTAGGTATCAAGGTTCGTAGAACTAGTGGGGGTTATGAACTTAGTCAATCACACTATGTTGAAAAGTGCTTGACAAGTTCAAACATCTAAAATTCAAGGAGGTGAACACCCCTTTTGATCCCGATGTAAAACTTGAAAAGAATGATGGAAGAGCTGTGGCCCAATTGGAATATGCTAGTGCTATTGGTTGTCTTATGTACTTGATGCAATGTACTCGACTGCACATAGCATTCGCCGTTAGTAAAATGAGTAGATTTACTAGCAATCCAAGTGTCGAGCATTGGAAGGCCATTAGAAGAATTTTTGGATTTCTTTTAAAAACAAAAATCTTGGACTTCAATACGGTCGATTTCTGCCGTACTAGAAGGATATACCGATGCAAGTTGGATATCAAGTGTCGGAGATAACAAATCTACGACAGGATGGGTATTTACACTTGCCGAGGAGCGATTTCTTGGAAATCAAAGAAACAAACGTGTATTACTCATTCGACCATGGAATCGAGTTCGTGGCTCTAGCTTCCGCAGCTCAAGAGGCTGAATGGTTAAGGGATCTTCTTTTAGAAGTTCCATTGGCTAAAGACAATATATCAACCGTGTCGATACATTGTGATAGTCAATCAACTTTAGCAGGAGCATACAGTTAAGTGTATAATGGAAAGTCTAGACATATTAGTCTTAGACATAACTATGTGAGGAAATTGATCAAAGATGGAATCATTTCGCTCACATATGTGAGATCAAGCTTTAACATTGCTGATCCATTCACAAAACCTCTTGCTAGAGATTTGGTGAAATCGACCTCGAGAGGGATGGGTCTTAAACTCCTTGAGTAGTGATCCGACTATGATGGCAACCCAACCTAACGTTAGGAATTGACTAACATTAGGTTCAATGGGTAAGAACAAGTCATTGATTTGGATGTTCACAACATTATACAATAATGTTGGCTGTTACTATTGGAGGTTGAGTTTTTTTTTCTTAACTCTTAATGAAGTTCACCATGAGGACAAGTATCTGTAAGTAACAGAGATGCCGTAAGAACTTCACCTATGTGAATTTAAGGATGGTGCCGTCCCAAAGTGAGAGTTGGAGTTTCTCTCATGAAAAATTCACGAGACAGATGAGCACATGGCCATTAACGGTGCTAAGCGTGATATGTAGGCAAAGAACACTAAAGAGTGTGTGTTGAGTAATACCGACTTTATCACAAGAAAAATAGGTTCAAAGCCTAGCTACCTAATTTTTCGATAAAGTCTTGTGTTGCTTATACTAAGGATTAGTTCAAATCGAAAGATACTTATCTGTACTAACACTCTTTGTTTTTTCTTCTGGATTCTATTTTGTCTTTTCTGAACAAGTGGGGGATTGTTGAAAAAAGCTAGAAAATTAAATAAGAGATTTAATTTTGTAAAGCTTTTATTTGATTGTTCATTAAAAGACAAAATAGTGTATTTTGTGAGTAGAAAAGAATCCCACATGGAACAAAAACAAAGGAAATGAGCACCTTATAAGTGTGAGCAATTAAATAACCATTAATAACATGTGGTAGTGCCATGTGGATGTGAGGTGGAGGTGAGGTGGCAAATCTATGCCAATTTTCACTCTCACATCGCCGCTCGCCGGTGTTGCCACCGGCGACAACGGCGTCCGACGTCCGGCTCCGGCTCGGGCTTAGAGGCTTTAGTGGCGCTTCGTAGGCGCACTTTGGCACTTCGGCACGCCGGTCACGTGGGCTCGTGGCGAGTCCGGAGAAACGGCGCGGTCCGCGGGTTTCTCGTGGCGATTCTCGCCAACGGTTGTGCCTCTTCAATTGGTGGTTATTTTTGCTGCTTAAATGAAAAGTCATGTCTCTTCATTTGGTAGTTATTTTTGCTGCTTAAATGAAAAGTCATGTCTCTTCATTTGGTGGTTATTTTGCTGCTTAAATGAAAAGTCATGTCATTTCAAACGAACGGTTGTTTGGCCAACGGTCGTGTCGTTTGAACGAAATGGTGCTCCCTTTCACGAATAGGTATGATTTATTTATAAAACCAAGTTCGGTTTCATAAGTATATACAGATTTTCGAATCACCTATTCTCTTTTCTTGAATACTTATAATCCAGAAAAATTATTCTTGCCTATTTTCGGATTTCACTTTGTCTTAGTGCAGTCCGAAATTAAGGCTTGTCGTATCCTGCGGTATTCTTGTTTGTGACCTTAAGACACATTTCGGGGTGCAAGAAATACTATAAGGAAAGCGCTTCCATGCGTGATTCAAGCCTCGACGTCTTTAACTTTGAAGAATTTTCTAACAATCTTATAGTATCTGTTGCAATGGCGACCGAGGCTACTGTTTCGAGTTTGAAGGTGATGAACCAAGACTTCGTCAAGTTGGACCGCTTCGATGGAACCAACTACACTCGCTGGCAGGACAAGATGCGTTTCTTCCTCACTGCCATGAAGGTCTTCTACGTGTTGGACCCAACGTTGAAGCCTATCCTAGAGCCAACAGAGGAAGATTCTGAAGAACTCAAGGCAGAACGGAAGAAACGTCAAGAGGACGAGTTGCTGTGTCGTGGCCATATTTTGAACACTCTCTCCGACCGTCTCTACGATCTCTACACCGACAATCCATCAGCTATGGAGATTTGGAAGGCACTCGAGTACAAATTCAAGGCCGAAGAAGAAGGTACCAAAAAGTTCCTTGTCTCTAGTTACTTCGATTTTAAGATGTTTGACGATAAGCCCATACTTGCTCAAGTACATGAATTGCAAGTTATTGTCAACAAATTGAGGGCTGTGAAGATTGATATTCCGGAGACTTTCCAAGTTGGTGCAATTATTGCGAAGTTGCCCAATTCCTGGAAAAGCTACCGGAAGAAACTTCTTCACAATACCGAGGACTTCTCTTTGGAACAAATCCAGAAACATCTTCGAATCGAGGAGGAATCGAGGATGAGAGAGAAGACGACGGATACCGGTACTTTCAAAGACAACGCGGTGAGCGCGAAAGGCAAGAGAAAGTGGAATGAAAAAGGAAGTTCTTCGGGTCCCAAAAAGGATTCAAAGAAATTCAAGCATTCCAGCAAATTCAAGTCTGGCAACAAGTCCGTGTCCAAGGGATCCAACGGGGGCTGCTATGTGTGTGGCAAACCCAGTCACTATGCTAGAGACTGTCGACTCCGTAAGACAGCGGAAAAAGAAGTCGACGCCACTATGACCGATGGGAATATAATCGCTACGGTGAGCGAAATTATGGCGGTCAAGGGAAAGATTCAAGGGTGGTGGTACGACACTTGTGCTACCGTCCACGTATCCTATGATAGGACTACTTTCAACACCTATTCTGAAGTCGACGGAGGACAAGAAGTTCAGATGGGAAACGAGCAACGCTCAAAGGTCGTCGGCATCGGAAACGTGGAACTCAATTTCACATCCGGGAAGAAGGTCACTTTGACCAATGTTCTCCATGTTCCGGAAATGAATAGGAACCTTGTTAGTGGTGATCTCTTAGGTAAGCCGGGATCAAATCATGTATGAGTCGGGCAAGCTTATCTTGACCCGTAATGGTGTATTTGTTGGAAAGGGCTACTCCAGTGAAGGGATGGTCAAATTATGTATTGTTGACAATGTCATTAATAAGATTTCTCCTTCTGCTTATATGATTGATTCCGTTTCTTTATGGCATGGTAGATTAGCACATATAGGATTTAGCACTATGAAAAGATTAATTAAATGTGGTTTAATTTCGTGCAAATCTGATAAATTAGATAAATGTGAAATATGTGTGAAATCTAAAATGATAAAGAAACCCTTTTATAGTGTAGAGAGAAACTCTAAATTGTTAGATCTTATACATTCTGATTTATGTGAATTCAATGGGATGTTAACCCGTGGGGGTAATAAGTATTTTATTACCTTTATTGATGATTGCTCTATATTTACATATGTGTATTTATTAAAACATAAGGATGATGCTTTTAATGCTTTTAAGATGTACAAGGGTGAAGTTGAAAATCAATTAGGAACTAAAATTAAAATTCTTAGAAGCGATAGAGGTGGTGAATATTTTTCTAGTGATTTCAATGCCTTTTGTGAAGAAAATGGTATTGTTCACGAGTGTTCCGCACCACGCACACCACAACAAAACGGTTTAGCGAACGTAAAATAGAACACTTCAAGAGATGATAAATGCCATGTTAATGCATTGAATTACCTTTTAGTTTGTGGGGTGAAGCTTTATTTTACGCATGTCATATTTTAAATCGTATACCTTTAAAGAAAACCCAAATTTCTCCGTATGAGGTATGGAAAGGGCGAAAGCCGAATATTGGGTATTTCAAAGTGTGGGGGTGCTTAGCCTACTATAAAAACATGGATCCTAAAAGGACCAAGTTGGGTCCTCGAGGATACGAAGTGCTTTTATTGGCTATGCTACGAATAGCAAGGCATATAGACTTCTAAATTTAGAATCTAATGTCATAGTAGAATCCGAGACGTGGAATTCTTTGAAAATTCTAATTCTAAAGAAAAGGAATCTCAAAATTCCACAAATGAAGAACCTCGAGAGGAGAGTTCTTCTAGGGTTGTTGTAGAACAACCGGAACCTCGGATTAGCAAGAGAGTTCGTAAGACTAAGGATTTGGGACACGATGAAATAGATTCTCAACTTATTTCTTTTTACATAGTAGAAGGAAATAGAGAGAATTTTGCCGAAAGATTCCGATTATTCTTCTTGTTGAAGATAGTCCTAAAACTTATAATGAAGCGGTGGCTTCTCGGGACTCCACTTTTGGAAGGATGCTATCCAAGATGAAATGGATTCTATTATGGCAAATCACACTTGGGAGATTGTCGATCTACCCAAAGGGTCGAGACCCATTGGATGTAAGTGGGTGTTTCGAAAGAAATACAAAGATGGCACTCTTAACACTTACAAGGCTAGATTGGTAGCCAAAGGATTTCGACAACGGGAAGGAATCGATTATTTTGACACATATGCACCGGTAGCAAGAACAACAACAATTAGAGTACTGTTCGCCTTGGCTTCTTTATATAACCTAAATGTTCATCAAATGGATATCAAGACAGCATTTCTAAATGGAGATCTCGATGAGGAGATTTACATGGAGCAATAGGAAGGCTATGTGCTTCCGGGTAATGAACAAAAAGTTTGTAAACTTGTCAAATCCTTATATGGATTAAAACAAGCACCCAAACAATGGCATCAAAAGTTTGACTCGGTCATACTTTCGAATGGATTTATTCCTAACGTTTGTGACAAGTGTTTGTACACAAAAGTGCGTGGTAATGTTGTGATCTTCCTATGTCTCTATGTTGATGATATGTTGATCATTAGCAACGAGATGGAAGGAATATTAGAAACGAAGAGGTTTCTATCTTCCACTTTCAAAATGAAAGATCTTGGACAAGTTGATACTATTTTAGGTATCAAGGTTCGTAGAACTAGTGGGGGTTATGAACTTAGTAAATCACACTATGTTGAAAAAGTGCTTGACAAGTTCAAACATCTAAAATTCAAGGAGGTGAACACCCCTTTTGATCCCAGTGTAAAACTTGAAAAGAATGATGGAAGAGCTGTGGCCCAATTGGAATATGCTAGTGCTATTGGTTGTCTTATGTACTTGATGCAATGTACTCGACCAGACATAGCATTCGCCGTTAGTAAAATGAGTAGATTTACTAGCAATCCAAGTGCCGAGCATTGGAAGGCCATTAGAAGAATTTTTGGATTTCTTTTAAAAACAAAAATCTTGGACTTCAATACGGTCAGTTTCCTGCCGTACTAGAAGGATATACTGATGCAAGTTGGATATCAAGTGTCGGAGATAACAAATCTACGACAGGATGGGTATTTACACTTGCCGGAGGAGCAGTTTCTTGGAAATCAAAGAAACAAACGTGTATTACTAATTCGACCATGGAATCAGAGTTCGTGGCTCTAGCTTCCGCAGGTCAAGAGGCTGAATGGTTAAGGGATCTTCTTTTAGAAGTTCCATTGGCTAAAGACAATATATCAACCGTGTCGATACATTGTGATAGTCAATCAACTTTAGCAAGAGCATACAGTTAAGTGTATAATGGAAAGTCTAGACATATTAGTCTTAGACATAACTATGTGAGGAAATTGATCAAAGATGGAATCATTTCGCTCACATATGTGAGATCAAGCTTTAACATTGTTGATCCATTCACAAAACCTCTTGCTAGAGATTTGGTGAAATCGACCTCGAGAGGGATGGGTCTTAAACTCCTTGAGTAGTGATCCGACTATGATGGCAACCCAACCTAACGTTAGGAATTGACTAACATTAGGTTCAATGGGTAAGAACAAGTCATTGATTTGGATGTTCACAACATTATACAATAATGTTGGTACATTACTATTGGAGGTTGAGTTTTTTTCTTAACTCTTAATGAAGTTCGATCATGAGGACAAGTATACGTAAATGTAGAGAATCTTTGTAAGAACTTCACCTATGTGAATTTAAGGATGGTGCCGTCCCAAAGTGAGAGTTGGAGTTTCTCTCATGAAAAATTCACGAGACAGGATGAGCACATGGCCATTAACGGTGCTAAGCGTGATATGTAGGCAAAGAACACTAAAGAGTGTGTGTTGAGTAATACCGACTTTATCACAAGAAAAATAGGTTCAAAGCCTAGCTACCTAATTTTTCGATAAAGTCTTGTGTTGCTTATACTAAGGATTAGTTCAAATCGAAAGATACTTATCTGTACTAACACTCTTTGTTTTTCTTCTGGATTCTATTTTGTCTTTTCTGAACAAGTGGGGGATTGTTGAAAAAAGCTAGAAAATTAAATAAGAGATTTAATTTTGTAAAGCTTTTATTTGATTGTTCATTAAAAGACAAAATAGTGTATTTTGTGAGTAGAAAAGAATCCCACATGGAACAAAAACAAAGGAAATGAGCACCTTATAAGTGTGAGCAATTAAATAACCATTAATAACATGTGGTAGTGCCATGTGGATGTGAGGTGGAGGTGAGGTGGCAAATCTATGCCAATTTTCACTCTCACATCGCCGCTCGCCGGTGTTGCCACCGGCGACAACGGCGTCCGACGTCCGGCTCCGGCTCGGGCTTAGAGGCTTTAGTGGCGCTTCGTAGGCGCACTTTGGCACTTCGGCACGCCGGTCACGTGGGCTCGTGGCGAGTCCGGAGAAACGGCGCGGTCCGCGGGTTTCTCGCGGCGATTCTCGCCAACGGTTGTGCCTCTTCAATTGGTGGTTATTTTTGCTGCTTAAATGAAAAGTCATGTCTCTTCATTTGGTAGTTATTTTTGCTGCTTAAATGAAAAGTCATGTCTCTTCATTTGGTGGTTATTTTGCTGCTTAAATGAAAAGTCATGTCATTTCGAAACGAACGGTTGTTTGGCCAACGGTCGTGTCGTTTGAACGAAATGGTGCTCCCTTTCACGAATAGGTATGATTTATTTATAAAACCAAGTTCGGTTTCATAAGTATATACAGATTTTCGAATCACCTATTCTCTTTTCTTGAATACTTATAATCCAGAAAAATTATTCTTGCCTATTTTCGGATTTCACTTTGTCTTAGTGCAGTCCGAAATTAAGGCTTGTCGTATCCTGCGGTATTCTTGTTTGTGACCTTAAGACACATTTCGGGGTGCAAGAAATACTATAAGGAAAGCGCTTCCATGCGTGATTCAAGCCTCGACGTCTTTAACTTTGAAGAATTTTCTAACAACGGTTATTTCGTACATTTTACATCGGCTATGGAATCGATGTAAGATGTACAATCGTAAAATAGATGCTAAATCTATATCGGTTTAAAAAACGATGTAAAAAATCCAATTTACATCGGTTCATTTAAACATCGTAATATCGTCGTCAAACATATACTTTTACATCGTTTTTCAAAAAACCGATGTAAAAAGTGCATATTTCTAACAGTTTTACATCGGTTCTTAGCATAACCGATGTAAAAAAATGCACATTTTACATCGGCTCTAAGCACAATCGATGTAAAAAGTGTAGATTTCAAACAGTTTTACATCGTTTGTGCATCGATCCGATGTAAAATGTCCATAATTTACATCGATTTTGAAAAGAACCGATGTAAAATGTCTTATATTTTATGGAGGTTTTGGCAACCCGACCCCAACCATACTCCACCCAGCCCCGACCCGAAACCCACCCAAACCCGACCCGAACCCGCACCTGAAATAACAATATATTGCACTTTATCACCATTACGATTCGAACCCTTGACCTTGGGGTTGGGGAGTCAAGTCCCAACCACTAGGCTATAGTTATTTGTTTGAACAATTTATATTTATATTATATTTAAATACATTTTGGTCTCTACTTTTTATATAAAAATAAAAAAATCAAGTTTATTCTTCTTTTGTATTGTTTTGAAAAAATGATTTCTTTAGTTTGTTTTTTATTTTTCATTTAGTTTATATTTTAAAGAATCATCGTAAATAAAAATACATGTTTTTAAAAAAAGAATTTTATGACGATTTTAGAAAAATCGATGTAAGTGTTATCCCTTTTTATTTTTACATCGATTATTCCAAAATCGATGAAAAAAGTATTAATTTTACATCGGTTTTGGAATAATTGATGTAAATTTACCGTATTTTTAACTTTTACATCAATTATTCTAAAATCAATATAAAATTACTATTTTATTGTATCAGTTTTAGAATAATCAGTGTAAATTTACCTCATTTTTAATTTTTACATTATTCAATTTTATTCTTTTTTTGTATTCTTTTGAAAAAACGATGTTTTATTTTTTTTATTTTTCATTTCTTTTATATTTTAAAGAATCATCATAAATAAAAATACATGTTTTCAAAAATAGAATTTTATGACGATTTTAGAAAAATCGATGTGAAATTTACCCATTTTGAATTCTATTCCAAAACTGATGTAAATTTGGCAATCGATGTAAATTTGGCGTATTTTAAAATTTTAATTCGTTTATTTGGACAACTGGTGTAAAAATATAATAATTGTACGTCGGTTATTTTAACAACAGATGTAAAAATAGTAATTTTAATTTTTACATCGGTTTTATTTGACAACCGATGTAAATTTGCAGTATTTTAAAATTTTACATCATTTATTTGGACAACCGATGTAAAAAATAGTAATTTTAATTTTTACACACTACGCCATAGATGGCTTTCTACAACACTTAGGGGGGTGTTACCTTCTTGGATGTTACCATAGCTATGAAATTTTAGACCTACCACAATATTCGGGTTATGGTGTTACCAAATCCTGAAATATATGTACTCTAGCTATAAAAGGTGTAACTCTCAGTAATACCATGAGATGTGTTACCTTAGAGTATTAATAAACAAAATTTTAAATTTTATATAAAATTAATGATTTAATAAATTTTTAACTTTAAAAATAATTAATTTTAATAAAACATTGAATCTATTTTTAACTATTCTATCAAATAATGAATTATATATATTTTTTATAAATAATAAAATATTTTTAATAAATTTAAATTGAAAAGGTTTTAAAATAAAGTAGTATTTGAAAATTAATAAATTTTGTTTAAATAATTAAAAAATTATTAAAAATATAAAAGCTTGTAATAACTGTAAATAATTACAAAATAATTAAAATAACAAATTTAATGTCTACATATAATAACAAATTTTAATAAAAATAATGTCGAGTCGCTACGCTGACTAAAATAAATTCCCATTAATTAAGGCAACGACATGACATAGATAAGAGGTAATAATTTTATAAATTAATATTTCTAATCAAGATTTTCCTCAAATTTTACAACATGTACCCTAAATTTAAAACGTAAATAGAATATCACATAGCAGTCCAATTAAAGCAACTAAAGTGATAGTAAAAATTATCACCTGAATAAAATGATGTTGCTTAAAGTGAGAGTGAAATTAAAGGAATTATAAACCTGATTGGGCGTTAATTGTAACAATTAAAAGATGTATGGGGTGAAATTGAATAAATGTAGAAATAAGGGACTTAATTAATCTTGACACAAAACTCTAGGTATATAAACCCTATCACCGATCGGCCGCTGTCACTTCTCACTTCTCTACCTCCCGCCTCTCTCTCTGTCCTCTTTTCCCTCTCTCTAAACTTCTCTCGGCCGTTGATCGAAGACAATTTTTTTTGCAGAATATCAAATACACACACACACATGACCCGCAGAAAATCCAAAAGAAAATGGCGGAAAAGATCCTGGCCGTGATGTGCTTCTGCTGCGGTGGTGGTTCGAACGGACTGCTCACAGCGACCGACGGTGTACCGCGAGCTGTGGGTCGGAGGTTCCAGTTGCCGGAACGGTGGCAGCGGCTATTCCAGGAAAGGTTTCACCTGGATTGACTCTTCGATTCTGAAGTGTTGATTTCTGCCCTAAACCTCTCGATTCCAAATTTCTGCAATAGATCACTTGATTATGAAGTATGCTGCTTTCACCTAATGTTAAGGTTTCATCCTAATGTATGTTGTGACCCTAATGTATGGTTTCATCCTAATGTACGTTGTGACCCTAATGTTAAGGTTTCATCCTAATGTATGTTGTGACCGTAATGTATGTTCCTAATGTATGTTAAGGACAGACTACATCTGATACCCCATATTTTCTTTGACAAACTTAAACGCCTCAGTGAACCAATCCAAAGACATTTTATGGTATGCCACCAGTTTGATGAATTTTTGCCAAATATCTACCAATTTGTTGTGATATATATAGATTTTTGGTCCATTTTGTTCTTTTTAAGTTTGAGGACGTGACTAATATTTCGTGTATGGTATGCAAGCTAGATCGTTTACTTCTGTTGTTGTTGATTCAAAATGATTTCGGTATCATTTGAGGTTTCTTCTTCTATACGAGCATGAAGTCTTAATCTCTGTGGAAAGCAATTAATAAACTACTGTTTTTGGACCTGCAACACTTTCATTAGTTTGGGGAAAAAATTTCGAAGTAGATCATTTAACCGAGAGCTTCATTCTGTCTAATAATAGGGAGGGAAAATTTATGGCACCGCCTATTGAGAAGTCTTCACATTCGCCTCTCAATGAAAGGATACTCAATTCCATGACCTCAGAAACGGTTGCTGCTCATCCTTGGCATGATGTTAACTCTTGTTCCCTCAATTCATATTTTACATATTTTCTTGCCCAGCTTTTGTGTGTCTGTGCTGAATGGCCTCCTTGCTTCTTTCCTCTTATCACCTAATGCTCAAAGCATCGAGTATTAATGGATTTCAGAAATTACATGAAATGGGGATTCACCTGAAAATGTTTATCATATATATCTGTTTACAATGAACTAGGTTAAAATTCCATAGTATGGAATAATGCCTTGGCTACTTAACTTATATATGGTTATATCAATGTATCTACATATGTGCGCGTGTTGCTTTTATGCTTTGGTTTGACATTTCTGCTGCATTACTTAAAGGATGCTTTTATTCCTTCTCCCACTAGTTCATGGGAATATTTGTTTGCTTTCTATGGAAAGATTCTTACACTAAGTAGCATAATCGCTGCAGGTGGTCGAAATACCCAAGGGAAGTAAGGTGAAATATGAACTTGACAAGAAAAGTGGTTTGATCAAGGTCCGACGTTTGTTAACTTCAATAGCAATATATGTTGGTTAATTATGATATACTAAATTATGATGCATATCCAGGTCGATCGTATTCTTTACTCATCTGTCGTGTACCCCCATAATTATGGCTTCATGAAATGTCGTGAACCAATCGAGAGGGACTGGCGGCATCTGAAAATGATTGGTACCGTCGAGGTTACACCTTAAGGTGGATATTGACTTGTGCTAGTAATGCGCCTTTTGCTTTTTCAAAAAAAGGGCTAAAGTTTGGGGGAATTTCCAAAAAACAACCCGCTAGTTGTTGAAAATTAGAGAAAAAAACACCCATCCATCTTACATTTAGCCACAAACCATTAATTGAGCTGATGAAATCTGCTGAAATCATCAAACATTTTACAGCTACACCTCTCACTTCTCAAAATAACACAATAGGCAGCTTTCCTTCTGATTACTTTGTAATATTTAGAAAAATTGATGGATGTAAATATAAATATAATAGGAAAGGTTATGGTTACTGTAATATTGGGTGTCAAACTATTTGATGACATCCCAGCAATTTTCGTTTGCTTCACTAACGACAGGTTCAAAATGTAAGGCAGGTGTACTTTAGTTTATTCTTGAAAAGTATTAGAATTCGATAAATGATCCTTCAAATTTGGTTAAGATAAATAAACTTAGCAAATTATTTCTGGTTTAGAACAACTAGTTTGGAGACCTTATTTTTTTTATAGTTATTAATAGGCTGCCTATTTGGAAGCTTAGTAACCATCACTAATTATTAACTCTTCTTTCTTGTTTCATTCTTCAGATCTCTCGTTCAAAGAAGGTGAAGTTTGTGAATGGACGCCAACTCAGACAAATTGGTTAATCCTTGGCTAATTGAATAAGTGTTCCACAGAATAGTTTCTTAGAGTCTTTTTGTATATTAGTCATAGACATCCACTAATGTAATTGGTTAAAAATGACCAAGTTATTTTCTTCTAGTACTTGTATATATGTAGTTGGTGATGTAGTTGGTTGGTTTTGTGATTGGATATCGTTGGCTTTTTTATGATGGGATTATGTAGTTGGATGATGTAGTTGGTTTCTGTGAATTGGTTTGTTGGTTTTTTTAATGGGAAATGCTAAATTTAAAATTTACATTTTTATTTTGTTAAAATGAAGGCGTCTTAGGTACTATATATATGTTGCAAATGTCTTTCATTGGTAACACCTGTAACACCTAGTGTGTTGCAATTGGCAATATAGAATAGACTAAAAATTGCTGCACATTTGTGGCCCCACCCGTGGGCCCCACAAAGTAGGCCCAAGAAAAGTGGGTCCCACATATGGCCCCACCATTTGACCCCACTAAGTGGGTCCCACCGGTGGGCCCAGCCTGTGGGACCCACAAAATGGGCCCCACATGCGGAACCCACTAAATTGGATATATATTTTACAAAATTATAATGTATTTTGCAACACGAATATGATGTTGTTGTAGGGTCCTTAGGATGTTGCTGTAGGGTCCTTAGGTAACAAATAATCCTATGTTAACTTCGGATGATCCACATGTTGCCTTTGAGTCCAAAGGCTACTGCTCACAGAGCAACTTAGCCAAAATGTTACCTTTGCCCATTTTGGGTCTGTGGCAACAGAAAATTGGGTCTAAGGTAACACAGCTATGTGGTTGCCGAAGTCCATTTATGGCGTAGTGACATCGGTTTTGTTTTGACAACCGATGTAAATTTGCCGTATTTTAAAATTTTACATCGATTATTTGGTGTATTTTTAAATTTGCCCTATTTTCAAAACAACACATCCCTAATAATTTGCCATCTTTGTGTGAAATTAAACATTTAAAAGTAATTTTGAAATGGTATTTTCCTTAATGATATATAAGTTTCGACTCAGAAATGCATTAAAATAATTTTGAGAAAATTCCTAACACATCAATTTATATTAGTAAGTTTGAAATGCAAGCCTCATTGTTTTTAAATCTACATAAGAAGAATTTTATCTAAATTGGCACCATGTGCTCACCTTTTATGTATAAAAACATTTCATGCAATTACCTAGCAGTTTGGTCAACCCAGAACATTACTAATTCGATCACCACTCTAAATATCATAACATCAATCATGCTAGCATTCAAGCATAACTATCACATCTCAATGGAGTCTGATTCCACCATTACTGACCGTTCCCACATCACTGATATTGATAAGTTCATTCCAACTTATATACTAGCCGTCCTAATCACTCCATGATACCCAACACATGCAATGATAAAATATTACACTACCAATATCCAGACTTTAGCCAACAGCAAAAAATCATCGGCTAAAGTCAAAAACCGTCGCCTAAAGTGGCCAGTTGTCAGCTAAAAGTCGGTCGGCCGAGGTCGGTCGGCTAAGCTTTAGCCGACGGCAAAGACAAAAGGTCGTCGGCTAAAGTTTTACTTTAGCCAACGACAAGAGAGTTGTCAGGTAAAGTCTTTATGTTTTAGCCGACCACAGCTTAGTTGTCGGCTAAAGTTTAAACGTTTTAGCCGACACCTTGATTGTTGTCAGCTAAAATTTCTATGTTATTTCCGATGACACTATAATTGTCGCCTAAATCCTACAAATTTTAGGCGACGACCATGTAGTTGTCGGATAAAGGTTTTTTTTTTAAATATAAACTTTAGCCAATGGTTTGTGCAAATGTCGTCGGCTAAAGTCCATTAATATATATATATATATATTTGAGATCCCCAAACCTGTTCAGATAACCTGTTATTCCACTTGTACAGTACATCACCATACATCACAATCAGCATACATCAATGTATGAAAAGCATAATTTATACACCAACAGTATAAAAATCACACCATATCAACATGTCCCGTAGAAACATCAACAAATCACTAAAAACACCAATGTTAACGAACACGAGTCTAAATAAAAAAATATTTACCATTAATAATATGTTTATATAGCAAAAGAACTACTACAATGACAACTAAATCCACCTAAATCAGTCAAATTCTTAAAAATAGAAGACGGATTACTACCATCTTGCATGTCATCGTATCGAGAATGTGAAGAAGAGGGGTGTTCTTAAATTGAAGAATGGAGGTGGTGGTGGTTTCTGAATTCCCGACTGAGTCACGGTCTGACTCAATGACATCATATACTGCATCATGGCCTGCTGTTAAGATAACATCTCTTGTTGAACCTTCCTTTGTCCCTCTTGGAATTTCTGGAACTGGTCTTGAGACTTCCTTTGCTCCTCAGCTCGGAGCTCCCTCTCGATCCTTTATTGCTCCTCCAGATAGGTCTTTTAAGTGTTGCCCCTTTGATTGCGCTCAAACCCTACAGTATCCTTTAATAATTTGTTGCCTTCAGCTCCCATAATCGGCATCCGGTAATGACTCCCTTTAGGAGGGTAAATGTTAGCCCACACCCTTTCCCTAATGTAGGGATCGGCCTGATCGATCTCTCAGCATGCTAACTTGAGGCCAGTCTCGTCCAAATTCAGACCCTCCTCCCTCGCCATCTCTGTCAACATCCTCTCAGACTCCTCCGTCACTCTCTCCTAATTAAGTGGGAACAAAAGAAGTAACCAAACATTAATAAAGTTCAGAGGTAAAGATTGATAGCAGTATTAAAATGGTTAAGATGCATTTACAACTTACAAGTCCATCTGGATAGTTCGGATATGCCTTTTGAGTCACGTAGACAAATGTATTGCCTCATTTTCATCATAAGTGGCCTCGTGCGAAACTCTCGAATGACTGCGAACCTAAGCTGTGGTGCTCCGTCAAACCCTTACCGTTAGCAGTGTCGGTTGAACTGCTAGCCTATACATAGAAACATATAATTTTCATTTAACAAGGAAAAAAATTACCACAAGTAAGTTTCATATACGTTACATATCTTTAAACAACAATAACATTACGACAATATTTAGAGCTCGATTACATACAAAATAGTCTGGGTCGCTAAAATATGCGCATAGCCACCTCCACTCGTACTCCTGATACTTGAAACTCCTCGGGAGTAGCCTCGCGGGGCTTACCTCAAGCCGACCAAAACATGTGTAGCTCATTCTTCCAAGTTTTGTACCTATAACTAACATTATAAATAATAATCAATCACAAAATATTTCTCGAGTAATTACTCAACTATGTATTGTGAAAATCACTTACTTGATTGCTTGCACCTCATCACACCAAGTATGTAGTAGGAAAGAAGAAATGTTGGCCACTAAGTATACTGGATACAGCTTGAAAAGTGTTTTAAACAACAAGCTGTACGGTTTTAAAATCTGAGTGCGTAGCAGAAGTCTTTAATACAGTAAGTTGTTGAGGATACAACAACTATGTGGGCAGTGTATACTTAAATAATCACAATTAATAAAACAATAAAGGCAGAAGGTAAATAACACAATATTTAAAGTGGTTCGAGGTAAATCCCTCTACGTCTACTGGTCCTCCACACAGGAGTAAAAAGTTTATTATAATTACTGCGTACACAACTACGTAATTATAACAACACTTAATCAATATATCGTTCACACAGATTGCTATAAAGATCTTAGCTTTCAACCGTTCACACAGATTAGTTTGAGCTAACACTTGATTGGCTTCTTCACACACAGTTCTGAAGCTTCGTCTTCTTCAATGCAAGTCTGTCACACAAAGTTCGGGAGTAGCAAGGATTCCTCAGTCCACACAGGGCTGATATGAGTTTGTTCAAAGATAGAACATGGTTTGAACAACAGCTATGACTTTCTGGGCTTTAAGCTGATAATGTGTTGTTCAAGATTTGAGCACTGTATATCTCTTCTATCAAAATAGCAGAAAGCTTAGGGAGATATGTTTTGCTCTGAATATTTCTTGTAAGCTTTTTTCTTTTGTAAGTCGTAATATTCTGTATATTCTTTGTAGATTTTCAGTCTTTCTTTTGTAGTTGTTGATCTTCAAACTCTGGAGATATATATAGCCTCTGAAATATATCTGTTTGAAATATATCAGTTGAGCAAGATTCTGTGACAACTGATATTTGACTGAGATCTGGATATTGCGGGATTTGAAGATCTTCTGATGACTTACAGTATTTAAATACTTCTTTATCAACGGGACTTGACTTCTAGCAAATACTGAAGACTCCTTCTTGTCTTGTTGAGAGCTATATGGAACGATCACTGTATTGATATTCGAGACAGCTTCCATACTATAGCTTTGCGGGGCTCTTTGTTGTATGATAGATTTACTGTATGGTTGGGACTGCGAGAAGTCTTCGATACAAGTTGATACTTGATAAGCTTTTCGATACAGCTATTGGCGGTATTTAGGATTTGGCATATTTTCAAAACATCCTGACAATACGATCGATACAGGGATTGTTTATCCCAGCAGCATCGATACAGGGTTTTTGTTATCCCAACAATTTCCCCCTTTTTGATAATTTGCCAAGTCCTTCCGAGTCTTCCTTTTAAAACCTTGTGATGTTATCCAAACATCCTTGATGATGCCAAAACTTTGACACTTAGCGGTTTTGAAGTAGGACAGACTTCTTGGTCTTCTTTCGAATGTTCTGGCCTTCGGTATTTGGCTTAACACTAAGAATTTCTCGCAGGCAAGTTCAGCTTTTATCAAAAGAAGATTACATTGAAAAACTTATGATTGGCGCGTAGGCACAATCTTACATTGTTTTCTAGATGCATACAACTTAAACTATGAACTGTTCGCAGACAAGTTCTTAGGGCTTGTGTATGAGATAGGTTTCATAATATGAATACAGTAAGAATAAATGAAGTGACTGTAAACATATAAGAACACAGTAGATTATGAGTTGTAATCTCTCAAGACAGGCAAAAATTTTATTGATATAGAAATGAGTACAAAATTTTGCTGTTCGGAAGATAAGATTACAAAGACTATAATACAAGGAATTTTAACTCCTATAGTCTGAATGTCTCCATGGTCTTTTTGGGTCATTATTGGTGTTTTTCCACCAGTATTTATGGGCTTCCCTGTCTCGATTATGATAAATGGCTCGACCTTTATATGATTTATCGAAGACAAGGATCCAATCCTCTGGGTGGGTAACCAAGTCACCATTCTTGTGCTTTGATTTCATCTGCAGCTGGAAGTTTTCCATCTTCCAGCATCTTCTTGAACTCTTCTGAGGCTTCCTGTACCGTTCTACATCTATTGAATAATTGGGATTCCCTGATAAGTACAACGAAGTATCTTAGCAGTTCATTATTCCTCCAATTCTTGATCTCTGCAGCGGTCGGCTGTCGGTCTGTCGGAAGGTTCATAGATTGAGGCTTTCGGACTAGGATTTTCCAAGGATACATAGGATCCTGGAATTCTGATCTGTCTCCCTGTATCCTCACGTTCGGTGTTGAGATATGGGCTACATCTGCTGTGAAGGAGTCTTCAAACGGAGCTAACAGTTCTTTCTCTTGCTCCAACCTCTTTCTCCTAGCGGCTTCCCTTGCTTCTTCTCCCTTTTTGTCATCATCAAGGTATGACACCTTTTCATCAAGACGTTCCAGGATTTCCAGAGCGGCATCCTATATCGTCTCAATATTAGACATTCTCTCAATAAGGGAGGAGAGCACCTGCGACATATCTTTTATGTTCTTGTCATGGGCTCGCAGATGGGAACTGGTTTCAATCATGGCAGATGCTATCTTGGCCTCATACACGCGAGTTTTAGAGTCCCCGTCTCTCAGGAGCTGCTCTTCTTTTTGTTGCAGTTGGCTCAGAGCCTTCTTGAAGACATGTGGCAGGACAGTGAATGCTTCGACTACTCGAGAGAAATCATGCTGTAGTCCGGTCATTTCTTCAACAGCAGATGAGTGAAGCCAATCAAGAGCTTTTTCTACAGAGTGTAGAGCATTGACTGCATCCTGAATAAAGACAGTTTGTAGGCCAAGAGCACATAATCGCTCTTTTCTTGTTGTAGTTCTAGGAGAGTCTGGCTGAGCAAAGTCCTCGACTCTATTTAACCTTCTCAAATTCACATTTGGGCATGAATTGAGTTGGATATCCTCAGGTATATTACCGTCGTCGGATTCCAAGGCGGTTGATGGGGCGGGAGCAACTGTTTTGGGTTCAGCGGTAGGGGGTGCGGCATCCTGCTGTGTCAAAGTAGTTTATGTATACATGGATACAGGAGGGACCAATTCCTCCTGGTGTCTCTCAGCATCTGCCTGCTCCGGCAGAGGGACTGATTCCTCTTGCTGGATGGTGCGAGATTCTTCTTCGGCGGGGGCGATGACAGGCTGGGGTGCCTGTTGCGAAACATGTTGTTCCTTCTCGACATGAGGGACTGAATCCTCTTTGTCATGAACATTGTCTTGCTGTGGCGAAGGGGGCGACTGATTGGTATATGTCCCTTCATCTCTCTTTTCTTGGGCTTCCTCACGACTCATCCGCAGCCCAGCCTGGAGTGCGTCGTCGTCGTCGTCGGAATCAGGATCAGACTTTGGACTATTGGGAGATTCCTCGGACTTAGCTTTCCCTTTCTTTCGAGATTCGGTTTTATCAAACATATGGCTCTCAATGATTTCCTTAACGAATAAGTTGTCCATTGGATCAAGACAGCAATTTCTTGCGTGTCCGTCACTTCCGAAACAAATTTTTCTTCGATACTCCATTCGCTCCAGTTGTATAAAGTTTCCTACGGAGCAAGCCTGTAATTTTTCCATTGGATAAACCGCTCATAAGATTATTCGATTTGCCCGGAAAGCAGGGTCTTGGAAATAATTGTGTCCAGGGAGGGGCTCCGTACAGCGCCTGGGTTCGCTGTAGGAAGGGGTTCCTCTACAGGTGTGGAATCCTGTATCGGAGAGGGATTCCTTACAGGGGATGGTACCCTGATAGGAGATGGATCCTGAACGGGTGTGGAATCCCGTATAGGAGAGGTAGCTTGTGGCTTCAAACAGGGAGCCGACTCGCCAGAGTCTTTTGAGTTATGTCCTAGTATCCGTCATAGCCGCCAAGGGCTCGGGATCTACTGTATCAACAGTAGCAGGCATCTCTTCCACAGGGGTTGGGCCCTGGGGTAGTTGATCAGTAGGTTGCGCCACGATAGGAGCATCCTCGGAGGGTTCTGTAGCTTTAACCTTTGTAAGACTCCTTAGCTTCCTGTTTGGCTTCTCAACAGCAACAGGAGTTTTTCTGTGAGATCTTTTTCTTTTCTTCGATGATTCTACACTTTGGGACTTGGAAGAAACGTCCCTCAGATCGGCAGATAGCGGCAAATTCTGGATAAAAGGTCTGTTGGCAATTAGGACTCTCTGGTTGAAGGCATTGAGCCTGACACCTCCTAAGAATATCCGTGAACTGATCTTCTTTGCCTCTGCAGTTTGTGGAAGTCCGCACTTCGTCAAAACATGGTTTAAGAATAAACCAAACGATTTCTTCTGAGAAGCAGGTTTAGACACCTCTTCCTGCAAACGCTTAAGAATGATCTGACACCAATTGACCTTCTCGTAGGTCATTATTGCGACCATCATCCTGAATCTGAGATTGGTGCACATCTCGAAAGCACCTATACGATTCTCAATAATACGGCAGCAAAAATCATGCAAGTAAACGAAAGGTAAACAAAAATTTTTCTTATGGCATTTGGTGTGAACCATTTCCACCGTTGCTAAACCGGTGAATAAGCCATAGTACTGAGTCAGCAGTTCTTGTGACCTAAAGGTCTCAAGTTCTTCCATAGTCAGGCCATCAGAAGGTAGCCTGAAGATGTTTTGGAGAAGCTCTTGGTCAACGCGGAACTCCACTCCGCGGATAACAGCTGTGATATCAGTGACGTGATCTCCCTGATCCAGCGACAGAAAAAGAACTACAGAGTTGAGGTAGAATTCCTCAACTAGATGAACGTCATAATTTTCGGCGGTGTGGCTCCCAAGGCGGTAGAGGCCTTGCTGATGGATTCTTGTAATGACGGCCTCCATGGAATCAACGTCATCACCTTCAGCGTGAATGCATTCCATCACAACAGATCTGGAGAAGATCCGTCCGTCGATGAAGTTTAGTGACTTCTTGAGAGAGGTGGAAGATGTCTGGGTAGACCACATTGATGATTTCTCAAGAAACGGTGAAAAAGATTCAAGAAAAATATGCAGTAAACATAGAAAAATCTTGTAGGTTGAATGCTCGAGTGCTCTTAAAATATGCAGAAGGCGTAAAGAGTCTCAAATGGCATTTACAGTCCTTTTATAGTAGGTGGCGAAGAAGGGTTTTCAGAGAATGAATGGTCAGATTCAAGGGATGGGAACCGGTGTTTAAAATGAACGGTCGTGATGGACTGAGTGTAACTGGTACACTTATCCATTGAATTTTAAAATAGGAGTGGGTCCCACTTCTGACATTTCATATTACCCTTAATGCCTGAAATGGCAGTATTAAATATTAAACAATTTGAAAACATCGCGGCATTTGAGATTCGATTGTCCAGATATCGTGTAAGGCATTTAATATAAAAGACGTTTGACACGAAAACAGGGCACGTGGAAAAAATTTGTTTTAAAATGAAATATTATAATATATAATGAATCGATTTTCCCATAGTATGTGTTGTATCTGAGACGATACAGCGTTCCCCCTTAAAAGGTACATATATGTTTCAATTCCATACAGCAACTTTTGGATTAATGCTGTATTCATGTGTCATACTGTAGTCCCCCTTAATTATTGCACACTTCAGCTGTAGGATGATTCATATCGCTTTGTTCCCTATAGTGTTGTGTTGAAGGCTCTGAGTATACAGATAATTAATGGTGGATACTGTATTCTTGGGTCTTACAGCATTCCCCCTCAATTGTTGAGTAAAAACAGTAAATACTTACAGGGAGTCAGGTTGCAGCAATCCCAATTCTTGTCGAAGCATGTTGAATCTTGCTGTGTCGAGAGGCTTGGTGAAGATGTCGGCTAACTGGATATCTGTATGAACTTTTTCCAACCGAACATCCTTGTTCTCGGCATGATTCCTGATGAAATGATGCTTCATGTGGATATGCTTAGTGCGCGAGTGCAATACAGGGTTGTGCATTATTGCAATTGCACTCGTGCTATGGCATATAATTGGCATTTCCTTGGCTTCAATCCCATAATCAGACAACTGTTGCTGCATCCAAAGGATCTGGATACATCAACTACCAACAGCATAGTACTCTGATTCAGCCGTGGAAAGTGAGTTTGCCAATTGCTTCTTGTTGAACCAAGATACAAGTCTAGGTCCAAGAAAGTGACAAGTTCCACTTGTATTCTTCCTATCTAGCTTGCAGCCTCCGAGATCCGAGTTGCTGTAGCCAACAAAATCGAATCCGCCTTCTTTAGGATACCATAGTCCTACAGTGACTGTTCCTTTAATATACTTCAGGATTCGTTTAGCTGTATTGAAGTGTGATTCTTTGGGGGCTACTTGATATCTCACACACACTCCAATAGCAAACTGGATATCGGGCCTGCTAGCCATTAGGTACAGGCGAGAGCCAATAAGCTTCCTGTAGAGTGATTGGTCAACCGGCTTTCCGGCTTCATCAGCACTAATTTGCACGGAAGTGCTCATGGGGGTTGATGATGATTTGGAAGTATTCATTCCAAATTTATTGAGAAGCTCCTTGCTGTATTTTTCCTGGTTGATGAATATCCCTGTACGCAACTGCTTTACCTGCAAACCTAGGAAATAACTAAGTTCTCCCATCATACTCATTTCAAATTTACTTTGCATGAAATGAGAGAACCTTTGACATAAAGCAAGGTTAGTTGAACCAAATATAATGTCATCTACATAGATTTGAACCATTAGAAGGTCATCGCCTTCCTGTATTTTGAACAAGGTCTCGTCCACAGCACCTTTCTCAAATCCATTATCGGTTAGATAATGGGACAGGGTCTCATACCATGCTCTAGGGGCTTGCTTAAGTCCATACAGTGCTTTCCTCAGCTTGTATACTAGGTCTATGCCGTTTGTGTTGGCAAACCCTGGTGGTTGTTCAACTTAAACTTCTTCGGCAAGGTCTCCATTCAGGAATGCACTTTTGACGTCCATATGGTATACAATGAAGCTCTTATGGGCGGAAAAGGCTAAAAATATCCTAATGGCTTCTAGTCTGGCTACAGGGGCAAATGTCTCATCGTAGTCAATGCCATCTTCCTGTCTATAGCCTTCTGCGACTAGTCTGGATTTATTCCTTATAATTAGTCCATTTCGATCCTTCTTATTTGTAAATACCCATTTGGTTCCAATAACTGATTGATGCGTAGGTCTGGGTACAAGATACCATACATTGTTTCTTTCGAAACCGTTAAGCTCTTCTTCCATAGATGTTATCCGATGAGAATTATTGAGAGCTTCTATGGTAGAAACAGGTTCGGACTGGGCTAAGAATATAGCAATAGTGCACATGTTGAGTCTTCTAAGCTCGGATTGAGATTTCCATTCAGGAAATGGTGATATCTCAATATCGGGTTCTTCTTGTGTACATAGTACATTTCCTTGTGCACTCTGTATTCTCCCGTGGGTAGAAACACCAGCATTAATGTTTCCAATGATCAGCTCTTGCGGGTGATCTCTCAACCATCTTCGGTCGGGATCTAATTTAGGGTCCCGTACTGTATCGAGAGTTGTAGTTTCGGCTTCAGATTTTACAGCATCGACTTCATCTACGTCAGTTCTTATAGCTGCGGGGTTGATTTCTAGGTCAACAACGGGTTCTATGGGAGTTAGTGGATCTAAAATGGAAAGTTGTTGGATGTTCTGAGTAACAGCTTCTACTCCTGTAGGGTCATGGGGAGGTTCGTCGAACACTACATGAACTGATTCCTCGATTGTCAGCTTCCTTTTATTAAAGATCCTGTAAGCTTTGCTGACGGAGGAATATCCTACAAATATTCCTTCATCCGACTTCTCATCGAAGGTTCTAAGTTGATCCTTCCCATTGTTCAACACATAGCACCTGCATCCAAAAATGTGAAAATACGAAACTAATGGAGTTTTGTTGTTCCATACCTCGTATGCTATTTTGTTGTGGTGCTTCTTGACGATACAGCGATTTTGAGTGTAGCACGCTGTATTGGTTGCTTCACCCCAGAAATGCTGTGGCAACTTACTTGCGGCAATCATTGTCCTTGTTGCTTCCTTCAGCGTCCTGTTCTTTCACTCGGCATCACCATTTTGTTGAGGTGTACGGGCAGCTGAGTATTCGTGTTGTATCCCATTTTCCGAACAATATTGCTCTATAAAGCGGTTAGTGAATTCTGTACCTCTGTCGGAACGAATGGACACGATACTCAACCCTTTTTCATTTTGAAGCTTTCTCAGGTGCTCGGGCAGCTTTGATGTTGTTTCCTTCTTCTTGCTTAAGAAAATTGTCCAAGCATACCTGGAATAATCATCAACAATAACGAGAAAATATTTCCTACCTTCCAAACTTACCCGGTCTACCGGACCGTAGACATCCATATGTAGCATTTCTAACACTCTGTGGGTTGAAAGGTAGGATTTGCTCTTCAGGGTGGACTTGATTTGCTTGCCTTTCTGACATGGTCCACAGACACTGTCTTTTTGGAATGACACATTCGGCAATCCTCTAACCAGTCCCTGTCTTGAGAGCTTGTTGATCATCTTGAAGTTGACGTGAGACATCCTCTTGTGCCATAGCCAGCTTAGATCTGCAGTGCATTTGGCAACAAAACACGGAATTGTGGAGCTTGTAGGCATCTAGTCAGCAATATACATATTACCTGATCTGCTTCATGTGAGCACAACTTCTTTGGTTAGGATGTTCTTGACTCTACAGTGATCTATATAGAACTTCACCGAGAACTGTTTGTCACAGAACTGGCTAATACTAAGTAGATTGTACTGTAAGCCTTCAACATAAGCTACATCGGTGACTTTGAATTTTCCGACAAGTAGGTTTCTTTTTTCCTCTTGTTCTTCCTTTAGATTTATCACCGAAGCGCACTTTTAGACCGCGACCTTCTACGAAATCTGATAATTTGCTTTTATATCCCGTCTTGTGCCGGGAGCATCCGCTATCGAAGTACCAGATGTCCTTCTCCAAAATGTCATGTAGCAAACAAATTAGGTAGATTTAGGCCCCCTTAGGTTGTTGGGTCCATGTTGGTTAGTGCCTTTTGGTACCCATATTTTCCTGACAACAATTGGCTTACTGTAGGTTACATTAGGTACAGTTTTGCGGTATCTACGTGGGGCATGTACTTAGTTACTGTAGCCATGATAATCATTATGCATGTAAAAATTAGGGTTATTATTATTAATCCAGTACTTATGCCGCCTCGGAGGTGGAGCCATTTTCTTCGGCCTAACAGCTTGCCTTCTGGGTCTCCAGTTGGATTCCCAACGCTGTTGTTGATACTGTGCGGACACCTACTTTCTTGATGGATAATAAGGCTCCTGTATCCAGTACCTAGGCGTGCTGTACTGAAAGTACTGCCATATGGGCCTTTGGTATTGGGATACAACCTTCTTTCTGAACAGCTGTTGGCGTTGTTGATATGATCGGGGAGCATGCTGTTGCGTGTGCCTTACAGGTTGGAATGGCTTATGATTAAGCTGTCTCGAATAGGATTGTGGTGGCGGAATGGAAGCCTTTTATTTTCGCCGTGCAGCAGGTTCCTTCACCGAACTAGGAGTTTCTTCCGATACAGGAATGTGTTCCACACTTTTGACGAACATAGTACTAGTTTTCCCTTTGTTGGAAAATGAGTTGTATCCTAAGCCACTTTTATCATGAGCATATTGCCCAGTGCTTAGAATTTATTCCATTCTTTTAGATGATTTCTCGAAAGATTTCAGAATGGTCTCAAGTTCGCTTTCTCGTTTTTCGAGAGTATTAAATTTTGCTTGAAGTATAACAAAATCATTTGTCTTGCTTCCATTTTGAGACTTTTTCTCACTAAGTTCATGAGCAAGTTGATGATTGCTCTCCACGAGTTTTTCATGCTCGACCTTGCTGTTTTCACAATCAATTGACATATTTTCATAATTTATCTTCAGCAAGTCGTTTTCTTCTTTCAGCTCTATGTTGGAAAGTTGAAGCTGAATGTTTTAATTTTTCAAAGTCTCGTGGGATTTTTGAATATTCTTAAATTCATTCATCATGTTTTCGAAATTATGCGATGCATTTACTGGAATAATTGAGGTTGAGCTTACCTCATCATCGCTATCTTCATCTTCCGGAATATCCTTTGCCATAAAGCACATATAGGCCTTATCTTCGAATTCATCGTCACATGAGTCACTTTCAGTGACTACCTGAAGACATTCTTCGGATTTGGATGGTGTAGGGGAGGCTTCTGATTCTCCTATCAGTGCCTTGATCTTGTTTTTCCAAGCACGTCTTCGCTCATCCCTCTCTTGTTGCTCGGATTCCGGCAACCTTTGAACTTTGGGATGAGAACATTTGTTTGCATAATGTCCTGATTTCCTGCAATTATAGCATAGGTTAGCGTCACCAGAGGAAGTTTTAGTACTTACCTTGTGAACAGGCTTGGGCCTGTAGGGAGTCTTTCCAGACTGCTTGATGAACTTTTTGAACTTGTATATGAGGAGCGCCATTTCGTCTTGCGACAGGATGTCGTCGTCGCTGTCAGCATTCTTATGAATGGGCTTTGATGAGCTCGGCATGCTGTGTCGACGGTTGGATACAGCGGCTAAGGCTGTAGTTCTAGCTGGAGATTCTTCAGCTTTCTCTCTCCTGTCTATATTGTACTCAAATGCTTTAAGGTCAGAAAAGAGATCAAAAGTAGATATTTCACTAAGATTACACGACACACGCATAGTTGTGGTCTTAATGTCCCATCGGGCAGGGAGAGATCTGAAAATCTTTAGGTTTCTCTCCCTTTGAGTATAAATTTTGCCCAAAGCTTCAAGTTCACCAACAATTCCAGTGAATCTGAGGTCAAGTTCCTCAAGTGTTTCAGTTGGTTTCATTTCAAAAGATTCAAATTGCTAAGTTAATTTTGAAATATTGTTTTCTTTTGAGAGCTCAGTCCCCTCACAAATTAACTTTAGTTTATCCCAGATTTCCTTGGCTGTTTTGCAGCTTTTTACCTTTTAGAACATGCCTTTATCAAGAGTGATAAATAACGCGTTCTTAGCAACATTGTCGATGTTGGCGCGCTTTCTTTCGCCAGAAGTCCATTGTTCGCGCTCTTTCTCGAGCATCTCAGCATGAGCTTGGCCTTGAATCCTAGGGGCCGGATTTACCTTCATTATCTTGATGGGGTCATCCTGTATAACAAAAATCATCTCTTCGTGCATTGCTGCAAGATGAGCCTCCATCCTGATTCTCCAATCATCAAACTCATTAATAGAGAAGATAGGTACTTTGTTGATCATTGAGGTATCCATATGAGAATGTAGGAATGAAAAAGATTGTTTTATAAAAATAAGTGATTTTGGATCTGATTCGGTTAAAAATATGACTGATTCTTTTTAGAATCAACCGCTCCGATACCACTTGTTGGCCACTAAGTATACTGGATACAACTTGGAAAGTGTTTTAAACAACAAGCTGTACGGTTTTAAAATCTGAGTACGTAGCGGAAGTCTTTAATACAGTAAGTTGTTGAGGATACAGCAACTATGTGTGCAGTGTATACTTAAATAGTCACAATTAATAAAACAATAAAGGCAGAAGGTAAATAACACAATATTTAAAGTGGTTCGAGGTAAACCCCTCTACGCCCACTGGTCCTCCACACAGGAGTAAAAAGTTTATTATAATTACTGCGTACACAACTACGTAATTATAACAACACTTAGTCAATATATCGTTCAAATAGATTAATATAAAGATCTTAGCTTTCAACTGTTCACACAGATTGGTTTGATCTAACACTTGATTGGCTTCTTCATGTAATACGCGGTTGTAATTCAGTCATTATCATTCAGTAATTATCAGTCTATAATTGTCACTCAGTGTATTTTCACTCAATTATAATCATTCATCAATCATGTTCTTTCACCGTGTTCACCGTTCGGAAAAACTTCGAGTTGTGTATCGTTATTGTTCATTGTTTCAACTTTCCTCATATGAGTTCGACTTTGTTAGATCACCATTAATTTTTGGTAACTCCAAAAATTCTAAATCTTTGCAATATTATAGAGCATCGAGTTAGCTTTCCAATGGTTCAAACGGTGAGTCAATCGGAGTCCGGACGAGAGAGTTATGGTCGTTTTAGCTCACCCGCTCATTTTTCAGCTTTTGGCCGATCACTGCCGACCGGACTCGGTCGTGTCGTCCGACACGGCCCGTGCCGTACTCGTCCGGAAATGCCGAAGTATCTGCCCACAGGACTCGACCGTGTCGTTTGGCACGGCCGAGTCGAACCCTTCCGGATAAGCCAGAACCGACTGCCCAGCACGCCCGACCGTGTCGTCTGGCACGGTCGAGTCATGCCGAGTCGCTGTCGGACGGGTCACTGTCGGAAGGCCCTCCGCGCCGCGACCGTGTCAAGCAGTACACGGTCGAGTCACTTGCCGGTATGCGACACGGCCGTGCCGATCGGGCACGGCCGTGTCGGCAGGTAGTCAACCCCTATAAATTGGTTTTTGAGCATTTCACTCATTTTTTCATCTTTTCCACCTTCTTACGAGAGATATAAGCTTGAGGGAGAGTTTTTCCTTCACAAATCATTTGGGTGTTTGATTTTCTTCATCTCCTTTCGATCGTGAAGCCCGGATAATCAATTTAATGCGTGTTCTTCGGATTAAAACACTTGGATCTTCAAGAGGTAATTCCTTCAACCCTTTGGACTTCGATTTTGTGTTGAGATATGATGTTTTGGACGTTATAATCATGTTATATGAAGGGATATGTATATGATTATGAGTTTGTATAAGGATTCATTGGATTATTGAGGGATTATTCAAGAACACCTTGAATATCGAGTTGGAATTGGGGATTTTCGACTAATTGTTGTTATAATCACATTTTTGGATATTCATAACGGATTATTGATCGTATTGGAGATGTTTTGTTGGTTTGAAACACTTCTTGGGGATTTTGATAATGGCTTATTGAGATTTGATTGTAAACAATCGGAGTTTGGATACAACGTGTTTGATTTAATGCCTCTATGGACTTGGTTTAGTCGTATCGACGTTTTGAGTTCGTTATATTCGTGTTTGATTCGTTTATTGAACGAATTGTTGGTAATTGTATTATTTAAGGTTGTTCGAGTGACCGATATCTCAATTAGGACGTTGTTCGTGGAAGGATATTTGTCGTCGGTGTTGAGTAAGTTAATTCTTACTCTGTTAAAAGGATATTCATCCCTTTTGTTGTTGTTCATTCATAATCATAACTCATTCATCATTATATTAACCGTATCAAAACTTGTTGTTATCAATTAATCGTTTCAGTCATAAGGAACGACGGTTCCAATCGTTTCATTGAGGTGTCATTTATTTCGTTACCATTCCACCTCGGTGAGTCATTATTCATTTTCGATGTCACTTTTGTTATATCGTGGCATTCCGGGTCATACTGGCGTGCCGGTTGGTATGTGTAGGATTTTCATGTCGGGCACATTATAGTCGTGTGTTGGTTGGTGGCCTCACATTGGACTGTGCACACGAGATTGATTGTTTCGTGAGACTGATTAGGTACAAGACCACGCGTGTATTCGATCGTTGGTGGCTTGTGCACGGACACATTTCCATCCCGGGCGTAGTGTGGCGCCACCCTTTGAGCCGTACTGTTAGTTGATTCATATAGCATGTTTGATTGCGTATGTTTCGACAGGATATTTCATAATTTCAGATATAATCATGATTGTGTATTTTCAACCCTTGAGGATTGTTGTTCTTTGTAACTGACCCCGTTTGGGGATTTTGTTTTTCAGGTCATGGCAAGGCAAACGCACGGGAATAGCATGTCGATGTCGAGGAGTCCTAGTGATACTAGTAGGGGGCCCCGATCTTTCAGTTATTCATGTTATTGTCCTTTATTTTCCATTGAGACTTTCATTTGAATACTCCGTTTCATTCAGTGTTGTGTATTTTATCTTCATATAAAATACACTAGTATTCGGTATTGTCCTGGTGTGTTGTAACTAAACTCCTCATCGGAGTAATTATTGCTGTAATGTAGTTCGGTACTACATTTATCTTGTGTAATTCATTCATTTTTATTTGCCTGGTGGGTCCAGGTTGGGGATCTACGACCGTAATATCTGCCTAGTTTGGGGTGTTACGAGTTGGTATCGGAGCGTGGTTTTGAATACTACCTTCCGAGTCATGTCTCATTTGAAATCATCGTCATCGGACTAGTATCATTGGAGTTTCGTCACGTGTGACTGTGCAAATGCCGAGCCAATCGCACCGAAAGAAGCGTAAGACTTCTAACGCCATGGTATAATTTACGCAATAGTCATTCATTCATCATTCATCAATTTACAATCCTCAAACATCATCATTCATTGTGATTAGGACAATCATGTTAACTCATTAATCACTCAATTCATTTCATTACTCGGTTGTCAACTGATGATCATATTATCAATCTTGTTAAGTTATTCAAGATAATCATTTCAAGAATTTCATCGTATAATCATGTAACTTCAGTAAATCATTCATATAATCACTAAGTTAGAGTATGTATACTCATTTTCATCACCTCATGACATAATCATAACGTGCTAATCATGCGGGAAATATAATCATTATGCGACCTTCCTACTTCAGTATGGAGAGAGCTGTCAGGGGATGCACGGGGAGAGGCCGCGGTGCGGACCGAAACCCGAGAAATAATCACTCGCTGCCGGGAAATCGTGCCTAGGACTCGGCTCGATCAGAAGATGTTCGGGTTGATCCACTCACTTTTATGCAGGCCATGATGACCCATGTGCAGTTGCTCAATCATCATTGCGCCACTCTGACCGGATTAATCGAGAGAACTCTCCCGTATGAGACGGCTGCTAAGGAAAGTGCTGAACAACAACCTTCATCTTTCAGAAAGAAATCAACGAAGCGTAATCAACCCAAAGGCGGTCAGTCAACCTTCAAGAAGCCTCGTGTGAGCCCTATCGTTTCTGAGCGACCTTCTACGGCGCATAATCGTGCGGGACCTCATTCCCGAGCGGCCAGTTCGGCCATCACCTGTTTCAATTGTGGAACGCCGGGTCATTTCAGCACTGAGTGTCTGAAACCGTCTATCACGTGCTATAATTGTGGGAATTTTGGGCATAAGGCCCGTTTTTGCCGAAAGGACTCCAAGTCGGCTCCGGTGGCATCTCAGGCCCCGAAGCAACCAGCGTTTCAGAATCAGACTGCTTTGTCATCGTCGTTTAAGGCAATGGAAGCAAATAGAGTTGGAGCTCATATTTATCAGACGGGAGCGTCCGGTTCGGGGGCCGGCAAGTCCCAGATTCATATGATGAGGAGGATCGACGATCCGGTGGCCCGAATGATTTCAGGTATACTCGTAATTTTATTTCAACTTGTGTGTACCTTTTGATTCTGGTACGCCGCATTCATTCATTTTCGAATCATGCTTGAATAGACTTATTTCGGGTTAGTCCTACTTAATGACCGCGATTGGTTGATGGATCTAATCGTGGTGAATTTATCTTAGGACGATGTAATTTTCGGTATTAGTTGGTTTAACCGTCTTGATACTATCCTCAGTGTTTGTTAGCGTTTGGTCGCTATCTTTCCGTCGTTGGTTGTCGAATGTGTGTTTCAGGGAAGTAATCCCTGTTGTTCCAGAAGAAGTATTATTATGACGAAAGCAGAGAAATTCCGCATTCGAACTATTCAATCATTCATTTTATCACTTCCATCGATTGGCTTTTCTAAGATAATAGAGTTATTCAATCATTCCTTGTATCATTTCCATCGATTGGCTTTTCTAAGACAATCGAGTCATTCAATCATTCATTGTATCATTTTCATCGATTGGCCTTTCTAAGGCAATCGAGTTATTCAATCATTCATTATATCATTTTCATCGATTGGCCTTTCTAAGGCAATCGAGTTATTCAATCATTCATTGTATTATTTTCATCGATTGGCCTTTCAAAGGCAATCGAGTTATTCAAACATTCATTGTATCATCTTCATCGATTGGCCTTTCTAAGGCAATCGAGTTGTTCAATCATTATTGGTATCTCTTTTTATCGATTGACCATTCTAGGGCAATCGAAATGTTCATTCATTCGTGGTATCATTGTCATCGATTGACGATGTATTTCCAGACGAGTTATCTAGTTGCCTTCACATAGAGTAGGGGAATTCAGGAGTGAGTGGGAGCCGGTACGTCCCATTTATCGAAGGCACCGTATCGGATGGCCCCGACCGAAGAGCGAGAGTTGAAGAATCAACTTGAGGAGTAGTTCGAGAAAGGTTATATCCAACCGAGTACGTCCCCGTGGGGAGCACCAGTGCTGTTTGTCAAGAAGAATGATAGTTCTTTTCGCTTGTGTATCGATTACCAGGAGTTGAACAGGGTGATGATCAAGAGTAGTATCCTTTACCCCGTATTGATGATCTTTTAGATCAACTTCAGGGAGCCTCAGTATTTTACAGGATCGACTTAAGATCTGGATATCACCAGTTGCGGATTCGAGAGTCGGATATCGCGAGGACAGCGTTTCGTACACGCTATGGTCATTATGAGTTCGTAGTTATGCCGTTCGGGCTAACTATTGCACCTGCGGTATTCATGGAGTTAATGAATCGGGTTTTCATCGACTTTTTGGATCAGTTTGTTGTTGTATTCATCGACGACATTTTGATTTATTCTCGTAGCCGAGAGGAACACGAGGTTCATCTTCATCAGGTTCTCGACGTGTTGAGACGAGAGCAACTTTATGGAAAGTTTTCTAAATGTGAATTCTGGAGGTCCGAAGTGACTTTATCGGGCGTGTAATTTCATCTGTCAGAGTTCGTGTCGACCCTCAGAAGACGGAGACTATCCGAGATTGGCAACCTCCGAAAGATATTAAGTAAATCCGATGTTTCCTCGGATTAGTTGGTCAATTATCCAACCCACGATCTGGAGCTAGCAGCCGTGGTGTTCGCTTTGAAAATTTGGCGTCATTATCTTTATGGCGTCACCTGACAGATATTCACCGATCATAAGAGTTTAAAGTATATATTTACTCAGAAGGAGTTAAATATGCGACAGAGGCGGTGGTTAGAACTAATCAAGGATTATGATATTGAGATCCTTTACCACCCGGGCAAGGCGAACGTTGTCGCCGACGCCTTGAGTCGTAAGTCCGTTCAGGAGCAGATGCTTGCTCATTTAACAGTTCAGAAGGAGCTTCAGCAGGAATTCCTTAGACCCGAGATCGAGGTCTGGCTTCAGCAAATTCAGTGATAGCTTTGTATGTTAGAGATTTCATCATCTCTTGAGGATGCAATCAGGGAGAATCAGGGTTCAGACCCAGCATTGTTGCGCATTCGTGAGGATGTGGCTCAGGGGAAAGCCCCTGGATTCGTGGTCCACGAGGATGGATTTTGAGGTTTAAGAACCGGTCGTGCGTACCGGCGAATGACGAGTTGAAAAACTCTGTTTTGAGAGAAGCTCATGCTACCCCTTATTCTGTTCATCCAGGGTCCAGCAAGATGTAGAAGGACTTGAAACAAAATTACTAGTGAAGTAATATGAAGCGAGAAGTCGCGGAATTTGTTTCGAGATGCTTAACTTGCCAACAAGTCAAGATTGAACAACAGCGACCGGCGGGTATGCTGAAACCTCTCCCTATTCCAGAGTGGAAGTGGGAAGACATTTCTATGGATTTCATCACGAGTTTGCCGACGAGTCGTCGTGGCATCAATACGATCTGAGTGATCGCGGACTGCTTTACTAAATCAGCTCATTTCCTTGAGATCAAGGATACGTGGGGTCCCGAGAGACTGGATCAGTTGTTCATCAAGGAGATAGTGAGACTGCACGGTACTCCTAAGAGTATCGTTTCCGATCGGGACGGACGATTTGTTTCCCATTTTTGGAAATCAGTTCATCGTGCTATGGGAACTCAGCTTAATCTCAGTATTGCCTTTCATCCTCAGTCCGACGGACAATCAGAGAGAACTATTCAGACATTAGAGGACATATTGAGGGCATGCGTCCTCGATTAGTAGACGATTGGGAAGCCCAATTACTGTTGTTTAAGTCCACGTACAGTATAGTTGGCATGCCTCCATTAAGATGGCACCTTACGAGGCCTTGTATGGTCGTCGTTGTCGATCTTCTTTGTGTTGGAATGACTTGTCAGAATCAATCGGTACCGAACCCGACATGCTTATAGCCGCCCGGGAGAAGGTAGCTTTGATCAAGAGTCGTATGTTGACAGCTCAGAGTCGACAGAAATCGTATGCGGATAATCGTCGTCGACCACTAGAGTTCGAGACGGGTGACCATGTTTTGGTCAAGGTATCCCCGAGTCGAGGTATTTTTCCGTTTCGGAAAACGGGGGAAGTTGAGCCCAAGATTCATTGGACCGTTGAAATTTTGGATCGAGTAGGCGAGTTAGCTTATCGATTGGCGTTACCTCCGGCGTTGAGCCGAATTCATAATGTGTTTCACGTCTCTCAGTTGCGGAAGTATGTTGCCGACCCGAGTCACATACTTCAATTCGACGAAATCGAGATCGCGGATGATCATTCGTACGAGGAGCGTCCTGTACGAGTGTTGGAGCGGCGAATCAAATAGTTGAAGAATAAGTCGATCCCTTTGGTCAAGATTCAGTGGTCTAGACACGGAGTCGAAGAGGCCACTTGGGAAACCGAGGAGAATATGCGGGAGAGTTATCCCGAGTTGTTTGACCCTTAGTTTCGGGGACGAAACTCTTTTAAGGGGGTGTTTGTAATACCCGGTTGTAATTCAGTCATTATCATTCAGTAACTATCAGTCTATAATTGTCACTCAGTGTATTTTCACTCAATTATAATCATTCATCAATCATGTTCTTTCACCGTGTTCACCGTTCGGAAAAACTTCGAGTTGTGTATCGTTATTGTTCATTGTTTCAACTTTCCTCATGTGAGTTCGACTTTGTTAGATCACCATTAATTTTTGGTAACTCCAAAAATTCTAAATCTTTGCAATATTATAGAGCATCGAGTTAGCTTTCCAATGGTTCAAACGGTGAGTCAATCGGAGTCCGGACGAGAGAGTTATGGTCGTTTTAGCTCACCCGCTCATTTTTCAGCTTTTGGCCGATCACTGCCGACCGGACTCGGTCGTGTCGTCCGACACGGCCCGGCCGCATTTCGTCCAGAAATGACGAAGTATCTGCCACGTGACTCGACCGTGTCGTTTGGCACGGCCGAGTCGAACCCTTCCGGATAAGCGAACCGATCGCTTGAAGACGCCCGGCCGTGTCCTGTGGCACGGCCGAGTCATGCCGAAGTCAGCCGGACGGAGTCATCGGAAGGCCCTTCGCGCCGCCGTGTCAAGCGGGACACGGTCGAGTCACCTGTCGGCCAGGTATGCGACACGGCCGTGCCGATCGGGCACGGCCGTGTCCGGCAGGGTAGTCAACCCCTATAAATTGGTTTTTTGAGGATTTCAGCTCATTTTTTTCATCTTTTCCACCTTCTTACGAGAGATATAAGCTTGAGGGAGAGTTTTTCCTTCACAAATCATTTGGGTGTTTGATTTTCTTCATCTCCTTTCGATCGTGAAGCCCGGATAATCAATTTAACGCGTGTTCTTCGGATTAAAACACTTGGATCTTCAAGAGGTAATTCCTTCAACACTTTGGACTTCGATTTTGTGTTGAGATATGATGTTTTGGACGTTATAATCATGTTATATGAAGGGATATGTATATGATTATGAGTTTGTATAAGGATTCATTGGATTATTGAGGGATTATTCAAGAACACCTTGAATATCGAGTTGGAATTGGGGATTTTCGACTAATTGTTGTTATAATCACATTTTTGGATATTCATAACGGATTATTGATCGTATTGGAGATGTTTTGTTGGTTTGAAACACTTCTTGGGGATTTTGATAGTGGCTTATTGAGATTTGATTGTAAACAATCGGAGTTTGGATACAACGTGTTTGATTTAATGCCTCTATGGACTTGGTTTAGTCGTATCGACGTTTTGAGTTCGTTATATTCGTGTTTGATTCGTATATTGAACGAATTGTTGGTAATTGTATTATTTAAGGTTGTTCGAGCGACCGATATCTCAATTAGGACGTTGTTCGTGGAAGGATATTTGTCGCCGGTGTTGAGTAAGTTAATTCTTACTCGGTTAAAAGGATATTCATCCCTTTTGTTGTTGTTCATTCATAATCATAACTCATTCATCATTATATTAACCGTATCAAAACTTGTTGTTATCAATTAATCGTTTCAGTCATAAGGAACGACGGTTCCAATCTTTTCATTGAGCTGTCATTTATTTCGTTACCATTCCACCTCGGTGAGTCATTATTCATTTTCGATGTCACTTTTGTTATATCGTGGCATTCCGGGTCATACTGGCGTGCCGGTTGGTATGTGTAGGATTTTCATGTCGGGCACATTATAGTCGTGTGTTGGTTGGTGGCCTCACATTGGACTGTGCACACGAGATTGATTGTTTCGTGAGACTGATTAGGTACAAGACCACGCGTGTATTCGATCGTTGGTGGCTTGTGCACGGACACATTTCCATCCCGGGCGTAGTGTGGCGCCACCCTTTGAGCCGTACTGTTAGTTGATTCATATAGCATGTTTGATTGCGTATGTTTCGACAGGATATTTCATAATTTCAGATATAATCATGATTGTGTATTTTCAACCCTTGAGGATTGTTGTTCTTTGTAACTGACCCCGTTTGGGGATTTTGTTTTCCAGGCCATGGCAAGGCAAACGCACGGGAATAGCATGTTGATGTCGAGGAGTCCTAGTGATACTAGTAGGGGGCCCCGATCTTTCAGTTATTCATGTTATTGTCCTTTATTTTCCGCTGCAGACTTTCATTTGAATACTCCGTTTCATTTAGTGTTGTGTATTTTATCTTCATATAAAATACACTAGTATTCGGTATTGTCCTGGTGTGTTGTAACTAAACTCCTCATCGGAGTAATTATTGCTATAATGTAGTTCGGTACTACATTTATCTTGTGTAATTCATTCATTTTCATTTGCCTGGTGGGTCCCAGTTGGGGATCTACGGCACTGTAATATCTGCCTAGTTTGGGGTGTTACACTTCACACATAGTTCTGAAGCTTCGTCTTCTTCAATGCAAGTCCGTCACACACAGTTCGGGAGTAGCAAGAATTCCTCAGTCTACACAGGGCTGATATGAGTTTGTTCAAAGATAGAATAGGGTATGAACAACAGATATTGCTTTCTGGGCTTTAAGCTGATAATGTGTTGTTCAATATTTGAGCACTTATCTCTTCTATCAGAATAGCAAAAATCTTAGGGAGATGTTTTGCTCTGAATATTTCTTGTAAGCTTTGTTCTTTTGTAAGTCGTGAATATTCTGTATATTCTCTGTAGATTTTCAGTCGTTCTTTTGTAGTTGTTGATCTTCAAACTCTGGAGATATATATAGCCTCTGAAATATATCCGTTGAGCAAGATTCTGCGACAACTGATATTTGACTGAGATCCAGATATTGCGGGATTTGAAGATCTTCTGATGACTTACAGTATTTAAATACTTTATCCTTTAGTATTTATATACTTCTTTATCAACGGGACTTGACTTCTAGCGAATACTGAAGATTCCTTCTTGTCCTCTTGAGAGCTGTATGGAACGATCGCTGTAATGATATTCGAGACAGCTTCCATACTATATCTTTGCGGGGCTCTTTGCTTTATGATAGATTTACTGTATGGTTGGGACTGCGAGAAGTCTTCGATACAGGTTGATACTTGATCAGCTTTTCGATACAGCTATTGGCGGTATTGAGGATTTGGCATATTTTCAAAACATTCTGACAATACGATCGATACAAGGATTGTTTATCCCAGCAGCATCGATACAGGGTTTTTGTTATCCCAACAAGAAACATCAAACCACACCTATAATTAGCATATAATATATATTACTAAATTTTTTTCGGATATAAATACAAAAAGCAACTTTTGAAATTGAGATGTAAACTTACCGACATAGCATTGTTCAATGCATCCTTCATACATTGTGGCACATCCTTCCACTCAGCCCATAGTACCGAAACCCTATCGTGTATGACAAACCCAATATTATGACAATATGCCGTACAAGCATCAGAAGACAAAATGGTTCGTCGATACTTGTCTTCTACTGCTATCTTGTGACGTTCATTTTTTTTTTAACATATGCATCAAGTACTAGGCCCTTCGGTGGGCCACGAGTCTTTTTCTTCTTTTTTCATTCGACTTCAGTATGACTCTCCTCATTCTCTTCTGCAAGCTCCTTGTACAACTTCGTCTTAGATATCCGTCATGTCCGCCAAATCCTTTTCTCAGACCACGCCTAGAACACATATTCTTCCATTGGGTTAACCAAGCTATATAGCCGGCAGACTCCTTTCTCATCGACCCCGGGATCTGACGGTACCATATGGGGCATAAATAGAGTCGACGGTGGACCGGAAGGCACCTCAGATGCATCATCTGGATATTAATTAAGGTTAATGTCATAATTAAGTAAATTATATAAGAAAATTAAGTAAACAGTAATTAAACACTTACCCATTGTCCGAAATAATCAGCAAATATTTCATTATGGAATTTAATGTCTCCAGTCACAGCATCACATGAAAGGTGAATGTCTTTCCAATATTGAACTTCTGGATAGTTATGCAATTTCCACCAATGTGCAATTCCTAGTTCGTGAGGTTGTAAATGACCGTCGAGTAATCTTCCTTGAACTTCAACTTCGCTGGTGTAAAACCCAAAATTTTAAACTTATTAAATACTCAAAATACCCTCTAATTTTGAACTTATGAAAAGACGATTAACAATTCAAGACATCGCATTATATTTTAACCTAAGTATTTAAAACGTTAATAATTAAAAAATATGCCACATGTTGAACCTATAACTTTCGATAACTTAAAAAAATTACTTAACTTATGCACATTTTAAATATCACACGTTAAATGTTGCTAGGGGCCGATTGTGTTAAATTTGTGCACACGCACACACCTTGATATTGAAATATGGAAACTATATATTTAATAAACACTCACTAATCACCTCCCTATATTTCGGTCGTATCACACTCAAATCATTCCATTCCATGATATTTGGCTAATCACTCAACATTGTGACCCTACATTGTCTCCCACTAACTCCAAATCATACGGCACTTCCATAAGTGATAAACCACTACTTGTTTATTTTAAAAAGACCCACACCTTATCTCTCCCTTTTCTTATTCATACCCACGCATTTAAAACAAAACATTCACACAGCAAAAACAACCACAATCCTATCCATGTTGATAAACAAGGCACGAAATCAAGAAGTGACGAAAGGGTGTTTAGGCTGTGTTGGTCGTGTAGTGTAGTGGTCGAAGAGGCTTGGCTTGGTTTGATTCATGGGCTTCTGGTTTCAATTCCTGGTTCTTTGTTTCGTTCTTCAATCCGACCCAAGGTATCCCTTCGTGCTTGTTCTTGAATATTGTATGCGACATATACACATATATAAAACTAGCTTTGATCGTTTAGATAAGAATATGTATGGAAGTAATATGGCACATGAAATAATGAAACGAATAGGTGTATAAAAATCTGGTCTATCCATTTAGTTATGAACATGAGTGTACGAATTGATATATGAAAACGTCACATAAAATCATGAAGCTTTATAACTTGTGTGTCGACTTTCACTTCTGTGTTGCTATTCGAATCTGATTGCTATGCACACCTTTGATCTGGTTATTTGGCCTTTATTTGATGTCTAATTATGCGACTAAAAAACCTGGATAAAACCCTAGAATTAATTGTGGGTCGATTTGGGTTTAAAGGGTTAGGGTTGTATTGTTTCTGTCCCCCTTATATGCTGACCAGATTTTAAGTCGTGTTTCAAGGATAATAAGTTTATTATAAAAACTTTTTTTGCAAGATTTTTGATTCTAAAACTGAGTTCATGGTGTGTTCTATCTTGATATCAAATTTCATAGTGTTTTGAGGTCGGGAAGGATATTTTTTGAATTTTACAAGTTAAGTATGCAAACCTGTCAAACTAAGTCTGAAAATCAGTTGGAATGGGAGATTTTTCATTGGCATATCATAATGTCTTAAGGGCTATAAATTGGTATGGAGAATATTTGGCATGGTAATTTACTTCTGCAATTTTTGGGAATTTTTATGAATTTTCTAAACTGGTCTAGAAGACCCATACTTTAAAGGTATAACAGCAAGTCAATTTTCTGGGTAGGTCTGGGAATATGATTTTTTTTAGAGCAATAATACTTAATAATAAAATCTGGGAAAATTCAAGTAGACTCTTAAGAGATTAAAGCTTCTTTGAAAATTTTGGGGAATTTTCATTTTGATTTCTATTATGGTATTAAAATTCATTTAGTAGACCTAATTTTGTTATAAAACCAGTCATTTGAAGAACAATATATGTATTTAAGATTTATCAATAAGTATAAACCCCTAAAATGCACTTAAATATTTATTATGATATTATTAGTCATATGATTATCTAATTCTAATAACAAAACCCTAATCACATTAATAAATGGTGTTAAGTAATTAAGGGACCGGTTATAACATTAATGAGCTAATAAGCATAAAATGAACCTAATTCGTGTAGATTCGCTGAAGAAGGAGTAACCTCTGATCTTTGTATCTTCTGATGTTTTTTACATTTTGAGGTTTGAGGTATGGATATTCTTGATACCCCCTTCTCTCTACTATTGTTATCGGTTGTTTCGTTTGTTTTGATTATTCGTACGGATATTCTACCCTTTCTCAATAAGGGTTCTGATTCTATGTAGTATTGTTATTGTTTGTTTCGTTTCGTACAGATATTCTGACCTTTCTCTTAAGGATTCTCATGACTCTTACACACTTTTGAACTTTAGCTATTTTGATTATGAACCTTTGCTATGAACCTTTGAACCATTTGATATGAACTCTTTGATTTGAGCTTTTGCTATGAACTTTTGTTTATAAACCTTTGATTATGAACCTTTAGTTGTGAAACTTTGATTTTGATATTCTGATGACTTAGACATTTGCCAAACATTTGACCTTGCCTTTGATCCTTCAGTTTGATACCCAAGCCATCATACTAGGCATGGGGTTTCCATGTCCATATCATTGATGCACCAATGGTATGACTCCAGGGTGGTCGAGTGATGTGCCATCCCGTCCCTTTTGTTTGATATATGATTATGAGCTCAAGAAAGATATGTTTGGCCACTATGATATATTTGAAGGGGCGTATGGATGCATCCTAGATTTGATTTGTATTTGTATCTGTATCTGTTATATTTAGTGACTGGTGATGTGTGCAATACACGCCTTTCACAATTTTGGGAGTTGATCACTCCTTTTGGTTACTTATGGTCTGATATGATTTGATTTGTTTTGGGCTCGTAGTAGATTTTTGATTTCCTTACACTATCTTATACCTTTGTTTATACCTTATGCTTTCCCCAATGCACTATATCCTATTATCCTTTGATTCTCCATATTGTTGTTTCAGTTGACTCACGAGATTTGTTCAGTTGACCGTTAATCCCTTATTCATTTGACAGATGACATTCTTTTCAGCAGGAGCTTATTTATTCTTTTCTTATTCTTATATACGTATTGGTTATTCGTTTGTTTATATATCTGTTTACTGAGCTTTTTAAGATCAGCCGCATTTTCTTTTCTTCCGCGGCAGGTTATTAAGCTAGGAGCTGGGGCTATCTTTTGGGATGAGAGTATGAGGTGAGTGCAGACTTACCCTAGACATCTTAGCTTTGACACTATGTTATTTCATTGTTTTGAGACTCAGATTATGATGTTTCCTTCATTTGGATTTCTTTTGGAACTTATGTATTGTTTAAGTCATGTTGACTTACTTTCCTTTGATATTTATGATAAGACTTCCGCTTGCGTTCTATTATGTATGTTCTGATATGCCACTACAATGTGATACTTCTACCCTTGTCGGGTTGGGGTGTTATAGCTGGTGATGATGGAGAGATTAAATTGCACTGGAATGGTTAACATAGGCTCAGGTGTGGGATCCACCGCGCCCAAATAGAACTTGGTATACACACTCCCATGCAAGATGTGCTTTGGCTATATATTCTTCAGGTGCAGACTTATTAGTCATAGAGTCCTTGTACTCAACAAGTTGCCTTTCCATTGGAAACATCCGTGTATAGTGGATCGGGCCTGTTAGTAAAAGTTGGCGAGGAAGATGGATCATCATGAGATAAAAAAAGTTTGGTGGGAAGATCCTCTCAAATTTGCATAAGATATAAATGATATCCTTTTGCATGAGCCGGAGATCTGACTTCCTTACTTCTCTAGTGTATAACTTTTGAAAGAACCTGGATAACGATACACAAGGCTCGACCACCTGTTTGGACAAGTATGGTCAAATAAACACAGGAAACAAGCGTTGTAAGAGGATATGGAAATTATGGTTCTTCAGTCCAGTTAACTTGTTCTCCTTGAAGTTAACACACCTCTCTATATTTCCAGCATATCATGTGGGATACCTAGCTGCCTTCATCCACGAAAAAATCTCAGCCTTTTGCTCAGGGGTGATGGTGTAAGCTGCTTTCGGCATTATATGTTTCCCCTTCCCTTCCTTCAACCATAAATATTATCTAATGTTCATTTATTTTAAACCAATGCGTGCCTTGGGTCCGTCTTTAGTCTTTCCTTCCCAACATAACACTATACCGACAACACTTTCACAAACATTTTTTTCTATGTGCATCACATATAGGTAGTTCCTAATCAACAACTTACTCCAATAAGGTAGATCCCAGAAAATACTTTTGCGGGACCAGTACTTATACATGTCCGGCCTTTCAGAAGTTGTCGCTACTATATCAGAATGGTTGCTCAACCGCCCATAATCATACTCATTCAGCAAGTCTAAAATTTACTCACCAGTCCACTCCCATGGTGGATCACCAACCTCTTCAGTCCCATCAAATGCTGCAGCATCCGTACGCCAGACATGCATCCTCTCAAGCCATAGACAGTGACGCATTCTGATAACCTTCCGATAATGATACCTTGTGCAGTCTACATTCAAGCACGCTGAACATCCTCTATATCCACTAATAATAGATCCGGACAGCATCCCTTATGTCGGAAATTAACTTATGGTACCAGTACACAAAACACGTGAGTACAACATCTCATGTGAGTAACTATCGTACGTCGGATGACTTTGCTACCACAAAAACTCCAGCTCATCCATCAAAGGTCTCAAATAAACATTAATACACTTTCCTAGATACCCAGGGCCAGGTACTAAGAGAGTCAACATATTATACTCCTTCTTCATGCACATCTATGGAGGAAGGTTGTAAAGAACCATTGCCACCGGCCATATACTATACAAAAGACTCATGTTGCCAAAAGGGTTGAATCCATCAGATGCAAGTCCGAAGTTCGGACATCTGATGTAAACTCTGGAAACTCCCTATCTATATGCTTCCAAGCCTCTCCATCAGAAGGGTGTATCATAGTATCCTCGTCAGTGATGCAAGGCTCGGTGTATCATCTCATCTCCTTGGCTGTGTGAGGAGACATGAAAAGCCTCTCCAATCTATCCTTCGAAGGAAAATACCAAAGAACCTTCATAGCTTTCTCTTTACCAGAAGGAGTGAACTTATACCTCTTTGTGTCACATACCGTACATCTCTTTAGGTCTTCATTAGGCTTTCCCCAAAATAACGCATAATCATATATGCATATGTGGATCTTGATGTACGATATCCCAAGACCTTTTAAGATACATCTCATTTTACTATGATTACTAGGAATATGATGACCTTCTGGGAGCATTTTCTCTGTAAGTTCCAAATAATCATCCACAGCTTTAATCAAGGTTTTGTTCTCCACCTTAACTCTCATAGTCTCTATGACACTATCAAGAACTGTCATGTGACACCCAGGGTAAAGAAGAGTCTGTTGGAGCTGGATTAGCTTGTTGTATCTATCAACAGAAATAGTGTTAACGGGTATCAATGTATGTGTTCGGATAACTGGTTGATCAGCTATATGGTATTCTTTGTAATATCCGCAATTTTGGATTTCCGGTAATCCTCTTTTTTCGGCGGAGGTCCATTTTGACGACTCTCTTGGTACCGTTTCATCGTTCTGAGAGTGATTAATTCTGCACTTTTTGTCACCCTATTTCGTTTCGGTATTGTTTTGTGGAATCCCGTGTTTCTTAACGACTTTTCCGCGTATAAGTTCGACTTTGTTAAATCACCATTAATTTTTTGAAACTCCAAAAATTCTGAATCTTTTCAATATTATAAAGCATCGAGTTAGCTTTCCAATGGTTCAAACGGTGAGTCAATCGGAGTCCGGACGAGGGAGTTATGGTCGAAAGAGCTAAGTCACTCACATGTTCCAGTTTTGGCCGAGCAGCCTGCCGGAAGGGCCGCGGCACACTTGGCCGAGCCGCGGCACGCACACATTTTTCAATCTTCGGCCGACCCATCTGTACCTTGTGCCGCGGCACATGCCGGCAGGGCCGCGGCACACTGCCGAGTCACTGCCGGCAGATTTGGCCCTATGCCGCGGCACACTTCGGCTGGGCCGCGGCACACTGTGTCAGCCTATTTAAGGCCCAACAGTTGTTTTTTTTTCGCCATTTTCTCCTTCTTCTCCTTCTATTCCGCGGCTGGGGTTGTTCTTATCATGGAGAGATGTTGTTGGTCAATAAATCCATGAAGTCTTGGAGTTCATATGATCAATCATCCATCCTATAACATCCTTTGATCGAGCGAATCAGGTCAGATTTTCTAGAAATCTAATTTTGGGGATTTTGGGTATTTTGTTCGATTTCGTCCGTTTAATCAGATTTAACTTATGATTGTGATGGATTGATGATTATTTAGATGTATTGTATCATTTCCCTTGTTATTCCATGGTTGGATCGTATCGATTCGTTGTTTTGGTGGAGTTCTTGATCGACGCCTTGAAGGTGTCCGGTAAAATGTCATAGAGCGGTTGTCGGGCGTTCTTCGATTATTCTTCCTCGTATGATCGATGATTGATTGATTATATGTTGTTAGGGTCGAATTCTTGTGAAGAACTCGAGTCAGAACCCTTCCGTTCATTGTCTTCTTCGGGGTCCGAGCTTCTCGGTCGAACCGTGTTCTTCGGAGCGTTTGGTAGCGGTTATTAAGGCAAGTATCTTACTATACGACTTGTATCTTGCGACTAGTAATTACGTATGAGATGTGTGATGAGTTTGCTTGCCTTCGTATTTATGTTCCGTTTGAGTTGGTTGTGTTTTCCGTAATTTGAAGGCTTTGCGATAATATTGTTATATTAGTATACGTGTTAGGCGTTGTGCCATTTGTGCAGGATTGCGCCGTACATATGGGATAGTTGTACACTTGGTTGTGCAATGTATTGTGTACCGAACGTGTGTTATGTTGGATATATGTCGTTGATTGACGATAGTTGTTGCGAGTGTTGAGATTGTGTTATGTGCTGGTGATGTACGATTTTGTGGTGATGAATGTGATTGATCAATTGTGCTCATTGTTGTATGTAATGTGAATGTGAATATGAATATGTGTGTGACCGCTAAGTTCACTCGTGTTGGTTCGACGGGACCTACGAGGATTCGTGGCAGTGGACTACGGGGTCAGAACTTAGTGAGGTACTGAGGTCAAATCATGATGGTCTGACGAGGCCTACGATAACGCATGGCAGTGGACCATGAGTTTCGGACACAGTACGTCCAACCAGGTGAGCTCGACGGGGCTTACGGTGACACGTGGCAGTGGACTACGGTGTCAGGACTGTGTGTGTGATTGTTGAGATTGATATAGTCCGTGCGGGTTGTTAAGCCTACGAAGACACGTGACAGTGGATCACGGTGTCGGAATTGGTCCTGTCTGGTTAATAGTCCGTGCGGGTTGTTGAACCTACGGATACACGTGACAGTGGATCACGGTGTCGGAATTGATTATGTTTGTTTAATTGTGCGTGGTGTAGTCCGTGCGGGTTGTTGAACCTACGGAGACACGTGACAGTGGATCACGGTGTCATGAGTATGATTATTTTCAAATCAAAGTTTTGAAAAGAAGTTTTAAGAAAGGAATGTTGGGCCGAGCCCCACGAGATTTATGAAATGTTTTCGTACTGTAAATTGTTGAAATACAATTTGAGATTTAGGTTAAGACCCTAAGATTTTCGAAAGGTTTTGAAATTCTAAAAATTCCCGAGATGAATCTTGTATTGTTTGTGTCTTGACGTCGGACATTTTCTTGTTGACGAGAATCGGAGTGAATTCTATCATAATACTGTATTTGTTTCTACCGCATAGTCGTTGTGGTCGGGTGCGACTTGTTGTCGCGTGCATTTCTTTGATTAAAGGTGTGCATGTGATGCGTCGTTAATTGCTCATTATTGTTTTGAATCATTGCCGGTGGCGTTGTTATGGTCGTCGTGGGGCGTGTTTTCACGTTGTATGTTCTTTCGTGTTGCTTGTAACATTTCGCCGTTGGGCATGATTTTTTCGGTTCTGATATATCTCGTTGAGTTTTCTGGTGGGATATTGCTTCTCCCTACTTGATTTAAGTTTCGGGACGAAACTTCTTTTAAGGAGGGTAGAATGTAATATCCGCAATTTCAGATTTCCGGTAATCCTCTTTTTTCGGCGGAGGTCCGTTTTGACAACTCGCTTGGGACCGTTTCATCGTTTTGAGAGTGATTAATTCTGAACTTTTTGTCACCCGAGTTCGTTTCGGTATTGTTTTGTGGAATCCCGTGTTTCTTAACGACTTTTCCGCGTATGAGTTCGACTTTGTTAAATCACCATTAATTTTTGGAAACTACAAAAATTCTGAGTCTTTGCGATATTATAAAGCATCGAGTTATATTTCCAATGGTTCAAACGGTGAATCAATCGGAGTCCGCACGAGGGAGTTATGGTAGAAATAAATAAGTCACTCACATGTTCCAGTTTTAGCCGAGCAACTTGCCGGAAGGGCCGCGGCACACTTGGCCGAGCCGCGGCACGCACACATTTTTCAATCTTCGGCCGACCCATCTGTACCTTGTGCTGCGGCACATGCCGGCAGGGCCGCGGCACACTGCCGAGTCACTGCTGACAGATTTGGCCCTATGCCGCGTCACACTTCGGCTGGGCCGCGGCACACTGTGTCAGCTTATTTAAGGCCCAGCAGTCGTTTTTTTTCGCCATTTTCTCCTTCTTCTCCTTCTCTTCCGCAGCTGGGTTGTTCTTATCATGGAGAGATGTTGTTGGTCAATAAATCCATGAAGTCTTGGAGTTCATATCATCAATCATCCATCCTATAACATCCTTTGATCGAGCGAATCAAGTCAGATTTTCTAGAAATCTAATTTTAGGGATTTTGGGTATTTTGTTAGATTTCGTCCGTTTAATCCGATTTAACTTAGGATTGTGATGGATTGATGATTATTTAGATGTATTGTATCATTTCCCTTGTTATTCCATGGTTGGATCGTATCGATTCATTGTTTTGGTCGAGTTCTTGATCGATGCCTTGAAGGTGTCCGGTAAAATGTCATAGAGGGGTTTTCGGGCGTTCTTCGATTATTCTCCCTCGTATGATCGATGATTTATTGATTATATGTTGTTAGGGTTGAATTCTTGTGAAGAACTCTAGTCGGAACCCTTCCGTTCATTGTCTTCTTCGGGGTCCGAGCTTCCCGGTCGAACCGTGTTCTTCGGAGCGTTTAGTAGCGATTATTAAGGCAAGTATCTTACTATACAACTTGTATCTTGAGACTAGTAATTACGTATGAGATGTGTGATGAGTTTGCTTGCCTTCGTAATTATGTTCCGTTTGAGTTGGTTGTGTTTTCCGTAATTTGAAGGCTTTGCGACAATATTGTTATATTAGTATACGTGTTAGGCGTTGTGCCATTTGTGCAGGATTGCGCCGTACATATGGGATGGTTGTACACTTGGTTGTGCAATGTATTGTGTACCGAACGTGTGTTATGTTGGATATGTGTCGTTGATTGACGATAGTTGTTGCGAGTGTTGATATTGTGTTATGTGCTGGTGATGTACGATTTTGTGGTGATCAATGTGATTGATCAATTGTGCTCATTGTTGTATGTAATGTGAATGTGAATATGAATATGTGTGTGACCGCTAAGTTCACTCGTATTGGTTCGACGGGACGTACGAGGATTCGTGGCAGTGGACTACGGAGTCAGAACTTAGTGAGTGCGAGGTCAATCGTCTTTGATGCGAAGAGGCCTACGATAACGCATGGCAGTAGACCATGAGTTTCGGACACAGTACGTCCAACCGGGTGAGCTCGACGGGGCTTACGGTGACACGTGGCAGTGGACTACGGTGTCAGGACTGTGTGTGTGATTGTTGAGATTGATATAGTCCGTGCGGGTTGTTAAGCCTACGGAGACACGTGACAGTGGATCACGGTGTCGGAATTGGTCATGTCTGGTTAATAGTCCGTGCGGGTTGTTGAACCTACGGAGACACGTGACAGTGGATCACAGTGTCGGAATTGATTATGTTTGTTTAATTGTGCGTGGTGTAGTCCGTGCGGGTTGTTGAACCTACGGAGACACGTGACAGTGGATCACGGTGTCATGAGTATGATTATTTTCAAATCAAAGTTTTGAAAAGAAGTTTTAAGAAAGGAATGTTGGGCCGAGCCCCACGAGATTTATGAAATGTTTTCGTACTGTAAATTATTGAAATACAATTTGAGATTTGGGTTAAGACCCTAAGATTTTCGAAAGGTTTTGAAATTCTAAAAATTCCCGAGATGATAATCTTATTTTCGAATGCTTCATAGCTTATCTTTCCTTGTGAAAACCTCCCGGGGATATTTGTTGCTTGATTATTATGTTTGATTCACGATTATTAATTGCTTGTTACATTTCGTATGATTTGATACTTGCACTAGTAAAACAGTGGAGTTTTACTAACCCTCGAGTAATCGGGGGGTGGATGTCTATTTTGCGTCCAGGTACATGCAGATTCAGGGGAGCAGTCACACGATTGGCACAAGAGGATGACGAGCTGCGATACTAATCATGAGTCGAGAGTTGTTTGATTTTTTTGTTGTATTGTCAGAGTTGATTTCAGTCTTCCGCTGTATTGTATCTCGACCCCTGTGTGGGTAATGTCGTTTAGGTCAGTTTTGTTGATTAGGTTGTGTGACCTCATCGGTCTGTGTATTCACGTCTAAGTGACCATAACGGTCTGTATTATTATATTGTTTGACCCTGGCCGGGCAAGCATTTGGTTGTTTATGGATGTTTAGCCTGGTAGATCCTTGTGGAAAGGGTCTACGGCGTGTAATATTTCCACATGGTTTTGGGGGTGTTACATTCTTGACCTTCAGTCGATACGTCCCTCTAGTAATGACCAAACACGTCGTTAATCAACCTTCTTGTATGGTCATTGGATGTGCTACCACTGTACTGTCCTTGATCATGGAAAATAATTGAATTTGATCTTTCACTTTGGTAAATTCAAAATGTGTATTTATCCCAAAATCCATTCTTTTCAAGTGCTCACATACAACATAAGTGTAAAACGGTACATATCGCTGTGACATTTACATTTATTGCATGAATAGTAATGAATTATACAATCATTATCATGCTCCTTCACAAATCGAATAAACCCTCTCATTCCATCTTTGACTCTTGGATCCCATTTGTGTAGACCAATCCAACTTTTATCCATCCTATAACAAAAATAACAACAATATTAAACAATCATAATTCGTATTTATCAAGAACATACAAAAATTACGACTACAATCATCATAGCACGAATTCAAGATATATATATATATATATATATATATATATGTGTGTGTGTGTGTGTGTGTGTGTGTGTGTATGTGTGTGTGTGTGTGTTATACATACACCAAGAAATTTTTAAGAAAACAAACCAATTCTTAAACATGTTCATAATCATCAAAATGGATATATTATATGTATAATAAAATTATAACTGATAATAAAGCTCAATAAATATACCTTAATATGATTTCTTGAATGATCAAAACAGAGAAAATTATTGTTTTCGTGTTTTTGTTTTGTAATTTCTGAATGTGTTGTAAATAAGTGTGTTGAAGTGTTGACATATTCTGCATAAAAAAACACGTAAGACTTTAGCCGACGGATTATCATTGGCTAAAGTATGGTAGTCGTCGTCTAAACATTAAAAAGTCGTCGGCTAAACATTAAAAAGTCATCGGTTAAACTACAAAACTTTAGCCGACAACTAGCAGGACTTTAGCCGATGACCAAAACAAATATCGTCGGCTAAAGTGGTTTATCCGACAATTGACAGGCCATCGGCTAAACTATCGGTCCTTAGCCGACGACGACGGCCGGCCGTCGGCTGTTCTCCGGCTAGTTGTCGGCTAAAGTGATATTTTTGGTAGTGTTAATACACGAGGTCTTAAACCGCATTATTTCCAAATGAAAATATTTATCCATAAAGTTTTACGTCAAAATGAATTTTCTTGACAGCGAGCATAAAAAAAAAAAAAACTTACCAAATAAAGTGTCTGTAATCTATACCCATATTTATCTTTCAAGAACAACATCTAAAATTTTCCAAACACTTCTGACAATTTTCAAAAACAAGAAGATAATACCATTCGTTAAGAATTTAAGTACCTTAAATATCTACATGTCCTCCCAATATTTCCCAATAATAATCCTGGCCATAATATCAACTTTTCAACTAATATCGCTACAAAAACTATCCGACTTAATGAAAATACAATTTGTACTATCTTCTCACACATATGTGCTTCCAATTGCCATATAACCCATTCTTGATGTCAAGACCTCTAATTACTGAATATTAAAATTAATAATTCCAATAGTATCCCACAGATAACAACAAAAAAATGAATTATCAAACAATATTCTTCAATACTACTATCATTATTCTCCCAGGTTTGTATCAAAAAAAAAAAAATCTCCAAGGTTATGCCTTGCCGATAACATCAGTCTCACCGATTTTTCTCTTAACCACGACCTACCAAGCCCTTACGTACTTCAACCACTACTACAAAAAAGACATTCAACATCGCTCGTTTAACATCGGTTTTGTAAAAACCGATGTTAAAAAAGACGCGGTGGCATAATTGAAAATTTTAAAACAAATTAACATCGGTTCTGCTAAAAACCGATGTTAAATTAACAATTAACATCGGTTTTTAAAAAACCGATGTTAAATTAATTCATTTCACATCGGTTTAGAAAAACCGATGTTAATTTTTAATTTAACATCGGTTTTTAGAAAACCGATGTTAATTTTTAAATAAAGTTTCCATTTTTTTAAAAAAGTTTGATTTTTTAAAAAATTTAACATCGGTTATACTAAAACCGATGTTAAATTACAAATTAACATCGGTTTTTAAAAAAACCGATGTTAAACAATGTTAATTTTTAATTTAACATCGGTTTTTAGTATAACCGATGTTAAAATTTTTAAAAAATCTGGAACTTTTTTTAAAAAACTCGAAACTTTATTTTTTTAAAAAAAATCCGGAATATTAATATTAAAAATTTGATGTTTATATTTATTGTTCAAAAATAAAAGGTAAAAATTAGAAGTTTTTATTTAAAGTTCGAAAATAAAAAATAAACATCAGTTCGAAAATAAAAAATAAAAATCGGATGTTTTTATTTAAAGTTCGAAAATAGAAAATAAAAATCGGATATTTTTATTTAAAGTTTTGAAAAAAAAAAGTGGAATATTATTTTTTATAAATAAATAAAAATTGAATTATTATATATATTTTTAAAAACCTACTAGTTTTTGTTTTTGTAATTTTTTTACTTTTCCTAAAAAACTATTTTATATTTTTACAAAAAATCTAAAAATAAAAAAAACAGATTAAATATTAATTATAAATCACATCCATATTTTTTAATTTTTTACTTTTTATTTTCGAGCTTTAAATAAAAACATCCGACTTTTAATATTAATATTCTAGATTTTTTAAAAAAATAAATTTTTGATTTGTTAATATATATATATATATATTAAATTATCTATATTTATATAAATTTATAAATGTATATAGTATATAAATATATCACATAGCAAAAAATATACAAGAAGTTCATCTAACGGAGTAATAATATCACACTTCCACAAGCAAGAGGTGGTGAGTTCGAAACCCACCAACAACGAAATTTAATGGTATTTGTTGTAGGTTGGTGGGGGAAATTTAGTCTTTGGTGGTTGGGGCGAGTGTGCAGGTTGGGCTATTTGGGTTAGCGGTCCGATAAAATTTTAAAATTGCGAAATTTAACATCGGTTGTCCCAGAACCGATGTTAAATATCGCGATATTAAAATTAACATCGGTTGTTATAACAACCGATGTTAAAATCGAAGTTTAACATCGGTTATTAGAAACCGATGTTAATTTTAACATCGCGACATTTAACATCGGTTCCAAAACCGATGTTAAAAGTCCAAAAAAAAACCGATGTTAAATGTCTGTTTTGTAGTAGTGAACCACTCATCACCCTCATGTGTACCACATATTAAAAAATGTTTTTAACTAGAAAAAGGATTTTCGGCCCATTAGACATTAAGTTCTACATCAAAAACTATTTCTGTTAGAAATATTATCCCCACAATTAATATATCCTTTTTTTCCGGTGAAATCAACATATCATATTTCTGGTGTAACTTTAGTGGGCTAAGTTAGAATCCTAGGGCTTACGTGTGAGCCGATCTAAGACCGAGTATCTCTGGTGTAACTTTAGTGGTGAGGCCAACGAGAAAGATGTTGACATAATGATTGCGGATCAGATCGTACCCCGTACGGATAAGTTCAAGTATTTGGGTTCGATCATTCAGAAGGAAGGTGAGTGTGAAGATGATGTCACGCATCGCATCAAGGCGGGGTGGCTAAGGTGGAGAGCAGCGACAGGGGTCATGTGCGACAAGAAAGTCCCTCTAAAGTTGAAGGGTAAATTCTATAGAGCGGCAATCCGACCTGCAATGTTGTATGGCTCCGAATATTGGGCGATGAAGAAGTCGCTTGAGAGCAAGTTGGAAGTGGCTGAAATGAGAATGTTACGTTGGTCGTGTGGTCGCACAATGTTAGATAGAATTGCGAATGGGGTTTTCAGGAACGCGCTGGAAGTGGCGCCCATTTCGTGAAAGTTAGGGAAGGGAGATTGAGATGGTTTGGCCACGTCCGCGGGAGGCGGACATCTGCTCGGTGAGGAGGTTCGAGAGTTTAATGGTTGTCGGGAGAGGAGGAGAGGCGAGGCCAGGGAGGATGTGGGAGGAGCAATCGAGATTAGATTTGAAGGCCTTAAACCTTTCGAGACCATGGTTTGTTGATAGGTGCGCTTGGAGGCGCCGGATCGTAGTTGTGGATTCTTTTGTAGGGAGCGGTGCTGTAGTTGAGAGTCTCAGGGTTGGGTTGTCTCGGTTAGCTTTGACCTAGAGCATTGTATTGTTACTTTTAGTGTATATTTTATCCTATTGCATTTGCGTGTGATGTATTTTTGAGGAGGCGTCATGCGAGCCAACCTCTCTGTTGTTAGAGTAGCGTTCATCGGGAGTGAAGTAGCCAATTTCCGCTTAGGTAATTCCCATGTGGATCAAGCCTTGGGCTCAGGTATGGTCTCGAGCTTTTTCGAAACATATGTTTTACTTTGTATTTATCACACAAGATTGTGCACTAAGTAGGGCTCTTCACGAAAGCTTCCTCCTCTAGTAATAAGTAGGGGCATGGTCTACGTACATCTTACCCCCCCAGACCCTGCTCTGAGCGGGATATACTGGGTATGTTTGGTTTGGTTTTGTGTTGTATTTCCATAAATCGTAAACGTTCTCATCTCTGCTCAGAACCTCAAAATATTATGTTCTATAAACACATTGCTTTAGTTAAAAATTCGAACCACACACTATTCACGAAATTTTAAGTTCGACAATAAAATCCGGAACTTTGCAATTTTATTTACAACTTTCAAAATATTAATACTTTTAAATCATCGAGAAGCACACCCTAGATGAAATTTTTGAAATTCGCTTTCCTCCCAACATGTGAAAATATTTTCCTCAAAATAATACTCAACAACTCCTCCATTTTTCCATAATTCAAGACCATTGTTTTTAAATAAAATTACTTAAATAATATCTTTACGGGAATAGTTAGAATCATCATTCTTTCCTTTGAAAATCCAAAATCTTTACCTTACTGAAAATATTGATATTTACGACATATTCACCTTTAGTTTTTTATTTTATTTACATTTACAATTTCTTTTGATATACCTAATTTCCAAAGTACACTCTCCGATTTAGTAGATAAAAAATATTTCTCAGTCAAATTTCATCAAAGGTTCGTTTTGCAAAATACTTACAAATATACGGGCATCTAACCCAAAATAATTCTATTTAATTACACACCACACTCTCGGACGGACTCAGGCGCACCATACGACCATTATTATCAGAACATCAGTTCGATCTGCCATTTACCTCAATGCTCTCCCAATTCAAATATTGTAGGTATCCTGTAATGCGAAGCATTGTTGTTTTACAACTTCTAATATTAACTCCACTATTAGACTTCATATTCTTGACAACTCATATCTTAGCATCACAATTGTGTATCGTTATCAACTATTACTAATATCCGTTATCATAAGGGACTATCTATAATCACATTCCCAAAAATTCATTACCACCATGAAAGCACGAGTAGTTACCAATACTTAGCAAAATTCATAGAATATTTTCAATTGTTGTTCCTACCCCACACGATTTTGATTTACACTGTCCAATCCAAATAATAATATTTCACCAAGTTGTAACTCTAGTACGTTATGGCCGTAACATAAGGACTTACGGTAGTAACTCCTACACTTCGCGGACGTAACATATATTCTTACGGCCATAATTGGCCTTCTGGTAAGATGCTAAAATTCCAAGTCTACACCGGCTTACAATCGTATCCCACACCTTACGATCGTAATCACCCGTACTTATGACCGTATCTCCAAACACTTACCGTCATATGGGATTTGTTGGTTCAAAGAAAAATTTAGCGAAGAGAAGGTCAAACATAAAGCCAAACCCATTTCATCACCACAATAATAAGGCGACAACAGTCCAAATCTCTCTCCAATATTACCATTCTCACACAAGTACCCGATAGAAACAACGGTTTAGGAAGATGTCACATGTCGCATGAAGACGTTGACAGCACAACGATAATATTCACAATTGACAGACGCACATGACACGACCAACTTGACCCAACATCCTAAGTTTCCATAACCTAAGCTCCGATAATATATTCTATAACACCTAATTCCTTCAGGGCCATTACGGCCCCGTGAATCCTTCCACAAGGACTCACCAGGCTAAACACACCACACGACATAATGAACATCGACCGGAAAGGTCGAACAACATAAAATACAATCTCAAAGTACCAAGGATACGGACATAAATTCAACAGAGAGGATACAAGGCCCTTGCAAAGGACTTAACACGACATGATAAAGAACAACAAATTTCAAACATTTTTACAACAACATGACTGACAATACAAAAGGGAAAGAACATGATGAAACTGACAATACATAGTATCACTACTGCCTGCATCTTCATGCTGACCCTGTGATCACTTCCACGAACCATATAAAGATGCATACATGTAAGGTATACACCCCTAAATGAGGGTTAGCGACTGAAATTCGCCAGTGCAAGTAAATATAAATGAACCATAAATCATACACTTAAAGTTCATGCATCAATATTCTCAAAAACTAAGATAATGATTTCTTTGAATTGCAGTATCTAAAATATGCCACAGTAGTATAAACACTCGTGATTGACCATGGACCCAACCATGCACGGACCCCTTTGGGGCCACATTGGACCCTCTTGGATTGGTTAACCCTAATGGTCGTGTTAGGAATACTTGCTTGATTTTGATGATGTCATCCCTGTATTGATAATTATTCAAATGTATGTTTTTAAGTAATTGGAAATTTTAAAGAAGAACTAAATGAGTATCTTCGATAGGCCTTTAAATTTAGGCTAGGTCTTGATCAAATGTTGATCAGTAGAAAATCGACCAAGTATAGAACTGCCATTTATTAGAGAAGTTATCAGGCAAGTTCATTATCAGAGAAGTTTTGGTCAATGCAAAACATCAGAGAGGTTTGACCAAAACCTTGCTGCAGATAAGTTCTGAAGAAGGCGCTACTGTTGGGATTCCGAAAATAAAAACGAAATACGCAGCGGAAATAAATACGAATCCCAAACAGGATCGATCAAGTAACGTATATACGAAAAATAAATACGAAGATAAAGATCATACCCTTGAAGCCTTTGAAATAATTCTTCGTAAAATTGGATGACGATCACGAACCTCGTCCCGAACACGAAATCCCTTTGTTCCAAGCACCGAAAGTTCGAAGCCTCTACTTCACACGCGTCGGAAGTTGCCCGGAAAAATTTCGACGAGACTCCGTTCTCCAAGAACACGGCTAGGGAACTCGTAGGAATTTTTTCTCTCAATTTTTCTTAACTTTTATAACACCTCTAAGATGAAAAATATAGAAAAGAAAAATTTCTCTTTCTCCTCACTCTACTCTCACGGCGTGACTCTCCAAATGAATGAGTATGTGTATTTTTTTTAGTTTTCCCATCTCATCATTTATAATGTAATGATATATATATTATAAAGGAATAATTATTCGTTTACAACTATCATTCACAATTATGTGGGAATCTCAACTCTAAGTGAGTTCCCACACACATGCAAGATCATGCCATGCCATGAGGAGTGGGTGGCCACAAGGAAGTTTCCTAGAAAACGAGCCGAGCCACTCGGCTCGTGTACCGGACGTTCGTCAACGACTCAGTTAAATACACTCCTTTTAATCATCAATGTATTTATATTAATTAATTAATCTAATTAATTAATTATATCAAATACAAATATATATTTCTCTAAGAAATATAATTTATGAATTAAATTAATTACCCGGTAACTTAATTTAAATTCATAAGACCGATATTTGATTTATCCAATAAATCATAATTAGATATCCAATATCTAATATTAATAGAGAGATAATAAATTCACATTTATCCGTCAACGCTCCTGATGCGCGACTCCGTAGGTCCGTCTCAGCCGGCATTGGGAGGAACCAATGAGTGCGGGCAGCACTGTAAACCCCGACTGAGAACGAATGAAGGGATCATTCCAGAACCATTATGTCGTGAATACTATATACGTATAGACCCTTCATCAGATGTCCCGGTCAAGTATTCGGGTCACGGTAAAGTCAAACCCTACTGTTGACTAAACTCTATACATGTGTTAATGCAAATCAAGACCGACTGATTAATAGTGTATCTAATACGACTATATCGTAATGCTTTGGCCAAAGACTTATGATCTTATTTGCCATTAACCGTATAGGACATTCGCCCGCTCACTAACAGAGATAGAATCCTTTCTTGGCGTACGGTAAAGGCTACTGCACCGCCGTATAGTCCGCACTTCGAGGTCGACTCGGCAATTAAGCAAATGAGTCTAACTACTCTAATGACAAACTAAACGTCACAGCACATCTTCTCTGAACCCTCAAGTCAAAGGTCCACGTATACTATCACAACCTTTCGATTCGTCATCGACTCTCCGAGAGTGAATACCGTGTGGTGAATCGAGTATGAGTCGTGTTCGAGTATCTTGGCCCCACCAATATACTTATAACTATGCTATCAAGACGTGCACACGTCCTAGCATCAGTTATACAAGTCATATTAAAACTTAATGCCCATTTTAAGTTTATTGACTTGCGAACAATTTACGTAAATAAACTTTAAACACTTCCACTACATTTTCTCTTATCCCATAACGAGAATGGAATGTTCGATTTATTTACATGGACTTCACTTCAATGTTTACCAAGTCAAGAATGCAATTGAAATACAATAAACAGTGAATGAATCGTATTGCCTTTTTATTAATTATTCCATAATTACAAGTACAATGCCCCTACTCTCTCATCCCCTGAGTGGCATTCGAGGGCATATTCCTAACAATCTCCCACTTGCACTCAATGTCACACATCATGGTATCCAATACCCATGTTCTTCAGATGTCTTTATAAGACGGCCTGAGATAATGGCTTAGTCAGCGGGTCAGAGACATTGTCTTCTGAGTCTACTCTTTCCAATGAAACATATCCTTTTTCTACCATCTCTCGAACGATGTGGTACTTTCTCTCTATATGCTTGGTGTTGTGGTGAGCCCTCGGCTCCTTGGCTTGGGCGACAGCTCCATCATTATCACAGAATAGTGATATAGGCAACTCCGCATTAGGCACCACTTGAAGTTCTTGTATAAACTTCTGCATCCAAAATGCTTCTTTGCTAGCCTCTGAGGCAGCTTGATACTCTGCTTGGCAGGTGGAATCTGCAGTAGCGGTTTGCTTGGAGCTTCTCCAAGATACTGCTCCTCCATTGAGAGTAAATAAATACCCAGATGTCGATTTAGAGTCGTCATTGTCTCCTTGAAAATCAGAATCGGTGAATCCAATCACCTTCAGTTCTCCACCACCATAAGTAAGAACTAAATCTCTAGTTCTTCTTAAGTACTTAAGAATGTTCTTTACGGCGGTCAATGTTCCCTTCCCGGGTTTGCTTGAAATCGACTAACCATACTCACAGCGTAGGCTAAGTCCGGTCTCGTACACAACATAGCGTACATGAGGCTACCCATGCCGAGGCATAGGGTACCTTACTCATCTCTCTCTTGTCTTCCTCACTTTGAGGACACATTTTCGTGGTGAGATGAATTCCATGTCGCATGGGAAGGAACCCTCTTTTAGATTCATCCATTTTGAATCTTCTCAGATTTTATCGATATAAAGGGCTTGGGAAAGTCCTATCATTCTTCGCGGTCTATCTCTGTAAAGACGGATCCCTAGAATATAGGAAGCTTCTCCCAAGTCTTTCATGGAGAACGTTTTAGAAAGCCAAGCTTTCACGGTCTTGAGCATTGCTATGTTATTTCCTATAAGTAGAATATCATCTACATATAGTACTAAGAACGCAATGTTGCTCCCACCGATCTTTTTGTAAACACACGGTTCCTCCTCATTTCGCTCAAGTCAAAGTCCTTAATCGCCGTCAAATCGAAGGTTCCAACTCCGAGAAGCTTGCTTGCACCATAAATGGCTCGTTGCGGCTTACACACTTTATGAATATTAGCTTTGGACACAAAACCTTTAGTCGTTCCATATAGATTTCCTCCTCGAGGTATCCATTTAGAAAAGCTGTTTTGACGTCCATTTGCCATATTTCATAATCATAATAGGCAGCAATGGCAAGCATCAAGCGAATCGACTTTATCATAGCTACGGGCGAGAAGGTATCATGATAATCGATTCCTTCCCTTTGGGTATAACTCTTTGCCACAAGCCTGGCCTTATAGGCATCAACCTTGCCATCCCCATCAGTCTTTCTCTTATAGATCCATTTATTTCCAATAGTCCTCATGCCAGTTGGAAGATCTACTAGAGTCCAGACCTGATTGGTATGCATCGAGTCTATCTCAGCTTCCATTGCTTCTTGCCATTTATCAGAGTCTACATCCACTATCGCTTGGTCATAGGTGACAGGGTCGTTTTCACTGCTATGAGGTGTGTCGTGGAGACCCAGTTCCTCAACATGTGTATAGCCATACCTCTCAGGTAAGTGAGATACCCTATCAGACCTTCGAAGTGGAGGTTGTGTTACAATAGGTTCGGTTCTTGATCCCTGATCAGATGTCTCCTTAGGAGTTTCATTATGCTCTTCCAAAGAGATATTTCTACCCGAGCCACCCTCCTGAATGAATTCATCCTCAAGGAAGTGCGCTTGTAATGCCACAACGACCCTATGGTCTTCTGGCATGTAGAATAGATAACCCATCGAGTCCTCTGGGTATCCAATGAAACGTCCTTTTATGGACCTCGCTTCCAGTTTGTCCACCTTAGCCTTTTTGACATAGGCTGGACATCCCCAAATCCTTATGTGATTAAGGCTTGGTTTCTTACCCTTCCACATCTCATGCGGAGTGATAGGAACAGATTTGGAAGGACATCTATTTAGGATATAGGCAGCGGTTAGTAAAGCATACCCCACAGTAAATAGGTAAATCGGTGTAAGTTAACATGGAGCGAACCATGTCCAACAAAGTCCGATTTCTCCTTTACGAAACACCATTTAAGCGTGGGGTTCTGAGGCGTGAATTGTGAAACTATTCCATGTTCCTTAAGGAACTCATCAAACTTTGTGCTCATATATTCGCCACCTCGGTCCGACCGAAGTGCTTTGATATGACATCCAGTTTGTTTTTCAACTAGGGCCTTAAATTCTTTGAATTTAGCAAAGGCTTCAGATTTATGTTTCATTAAGTACACAATCCCATACCTAGTATGATCATCTGTGAACGTTATGAAATATTGATATCCATCTCGGGCTACTTCTAAAGCACCACAAACATCGGTATGCACCAATCCAAGTTTATCGGCAGCCCTTTCAAAAGTCCCTGTGAAGGGGAACTTAGTCATTTTGCCTCTAAGGCAAGATTCACAAGTTGGATAGGGTTCTACACCCAATGGACTTAAAAGTCCATCTTTCTCCATTTTCTGAACCTTGGTCTGACCAACATGACCAAGTCTAAGGTGCCATTTAAGAGCTTGATTAGTATCTTGCCTACCACGTTTCCTAGTTATAGTGTTCACTCTTTGTTTTATTTTGCATGTTCGGATGATATAAACCATTCAACAATGTAGTGTTCCAACCAATTTATTTCGAAAATAAATTTTACAATCGCCATTGCCAACGGAGAAACAAAATCCTTTCTGTCCAAGACTGGAATGGATACAATGTTTTTATGCCCCTTGGGCAAAACAAGTACTTCATCTAATGTCAAAATAAAACCCGATTCTAAACCCGTAGGATTGATCCAATATCGGTTGCCTCGACACTTTGTTCGCTTCAACGGTGATCATTATTTCCCGACTTCAAGTTTTCTACTTCGTTCAGATCACGATTCATAGTACAAATGTGAGAAGTGGCACCTGAATCCAGAATCCATGAAGCAGAATATACAGTAGCGGAACAATTAGTTTCAAAAACAAAAAGTTCCGTACCTGATGCGCCATTAATCTTGGGACAAGTCCTTCGCCAGTGGCCCAGCTCACCGCATTCAAGGCATTTGTCCGCAGGTTTTGGACCGCCTACCTTTTGAACCTTTCGGTCCTTGCCCTTTCCTTTTTGCACCCCTTTCTTGGGTTTGTACTGCTCGTAGGTCTTTTTCTTCTTGTTCTTGGACCTCTTAGGCCCAGAAGAAATCACAAGAGCAGCCTCTCTCGGTTTTAATCTTCATGTTAGACTGCGCCGTCACCAGTTTATTCATTAGCCCAGCTAATGTGCATGTAATTTCATTACAGTTGAAATTCATTACAAACTGCGTGAAAGAGTCAGGTAGAGATTGAAGGATGAGATCAATTTGAAGGGATAAATCCATATTAAAGTTGAGCACCTCGAGCCTCTCAATCATAGAGATCATCTTGAGGACGTGGTCTTCCACTTTCTCCCCTTCTTTCATCCTAGCACTGAACAACTGCTTTGATATCTCATATCTAGCAGTCCTACTGTGCTCTCCATAAAGTTCGGTCAAGTGTGTGAGAATCTGCCTAGCAGAAGTCATTTTCTCGTGCGCTCTCTGCAGCTCATTAGTCATTGAGCCCATCATAAAACCACGGACTAGCACATCATCCTTGACCCATTTTTCATGGACGTCAATGTCTTCCTGATTACCCCTAGTCCGGATTGTAGTCGGTGGAATGTCCGCCTCCAAGACGTATCCCAGAGACTCCATACTGAGTACAATCATCCGATTCCGCAACCAGTCAACAAAGTTAGGGCCAGTTAGGAGATTCTTTTCAAGTAGTATTGCAAGTGGGTTTTTAGCCATTTTAGAGAGATTCAATTTCGTTTTACAAAGATTTAGACAAGATTAAATTAGTGACTTGTTTAATTATGACCGAGTATAGAACTTAAGGGCTTGTATAATTCTTGTCTCGGCTCCCACTAATTTTATCGAATTATACACTCCCATGTTATAATCCGAAATCATGGTTAGATCGACTTCATAGTGGTGATCAAGTTCTTTACAAATTTTAACAGACGCAACCTATCAGGTTTCTTGCCAATTAATTTCTGTAAAGTGGTGTCTAACACCAACCCGTCTAACGAATGATTTGATCTTCTTTTACCCCTAGTCTTCATGCCCTCAACCTACAGGTTTCTTGGCAATCCAGACTATCTAAGTTGTTGACCATCAACGTCATCGGTTTGACTATTGAATCTCACCGGCAACCTATCGTGTTTCTAGGGCGAAATTTATCACCAACCGAAAGCATCTAATGCACTCAAGAATTTTTAACCTCTACCAAATGTACTACCCCGATAACTCTAAGCATAGCACACCAGCTCGGGTATCAATTTTCTACGAGTTTGATGGAGGGTAGGAAACCTCGTAACCTTTTTCAAACTTAGTCTGCTTGTAGTCGGGAGAATTTCGCGATTAATGTTACACTTTGCACATTAATTCAATTATACGCGCGTTTGTTGGTTTGTCAATCATTCAAAATGAAAAGCGACAAACAAGAACCTAGTTACTACCAACATATAGCTCATGGACCTAATTCCTAAGTCTTGGGCCAAGCGAATGACCCAATAAAAAAATCTTCGATTTTCGTCTTCTCGGTCGGTTGTCTTCGGTCTTCTTCATACCCAAAATAATAATTACATCATTGAAAAATTGCATCCTATACAAGTTTTTCTAGTAAATATAAATAGGCTCAAAACGGCCTTTACAACCCAATCGAATCGAACAAATCAAAAAACTAAGTCCACGAGCTATATCACCATCACATAAGGATTCCATACAACATGTAATGGCAACGAAATTAAACAATTAATCTTTAATATAAATTAATCTAATTAATCTATAAATTAATCTATTCAATTTCTACTATATTAATCCAATTAATATAAAGTGGCATTAAAATTAAATAATCAATTAATATATTAATCCAATCAATATAAAATTAATCTATTCAATTTTAATGGTATTAATCCAATTAATACTAATAATTGTCATTTTAATTCGCTCAAGTAATCCGCCAAAATAATATATTTTCGTTTAATTTATTTCCCTTAACAAAAAAATATTCCAAATATTAATTTAGTCAAATTAAAATCCAATTTAAATTTTGGGAAATAATTACAACAAAATATAAACTTAAAAGCGAGTCCGGATAATCCGGTTTAGGCCCACCATGCGGCCGATTCAAAATCGGGCCAAAACCCGAGGTGCTGCCGAGCCATCGCTCGGCAGTGGCGATCATTCTCGGCAGCGTGGCGAGACATGGCGATCATGGCCGAGCATGCTCAGCGGCACAAAGCGGCGGCCAGGCGATTCGCCAACACCACTGCCGTGACCCGTTTCTTCGTTTTCGCCCGTTTCCAAAAACGTGATGCTACAACGAATAATTTAAAATCTACAATTATTCCAAACATGATTCTAAATCATAATCATCATCCAAAAGCATTCAAAATGCACAAATAATCGTATATACTAAACATTGACCTCGCTCGATACCACCGTTGGGATTCCAAAATAAAAGCGAAATACGCGTGAAATAAATACGAATCCCAAACAGATCGATCAAGTAACGTATATACGAAAAATAAATACGAAGATAAAGATCATACCCTTGAAGCCTTTGAAATAATTCTTCGTAAAATTGGATGACGATCACGAACCTCGTCCCGAACACGAAATCCCTTTGTTCCAAGCACCGAAAGTTCGAAGCCTCTACTTCACACGCGTCGGAAGTTGCCCGGAAAAATTTCGACGAGACTCCGTTCTCCAAGAACACGGCTAGGGAACTCGTAGGAATTTTTTCTCTCAATTTTTCTTAACTTTTATAACACCTCTAAGATGAAAAATATAGAAAAGAAAAATTTCTATTTCTCCTCACTTTACTATCACGGCCAGCAGCTCTCCAAATGAATGAGTATGTGTATTTTTTTTAGTTTTCCCATCTCATCATTTATAATGTAATGATATATATTATAAAGAAATAATTATTCCTTTACAACTATCATTCACAATTATGTGGGAATCTCAACTCTAAGTGAGTTCCCACACACATGCAAGATCATGCCATGCCATGAGGAGTGGGTGGCCACAAGGAAGTTTCCTAGAAAACGAGCCGAGCCACTCGGCTCGTGTACCGGACGTTCGTCAAACGACTCCGTTAAATACACTCCTTTTAATCATCAATGTATTTATATTAATTAATTAATCTAATTAATTAATTATATCAAATACAAATATATATTTCTCTAAGAAATATAATTTATGAATTAAATTAATTACCCAGAACTTAATTTAAATTCATAAGACCGATATTTGATTTATCCAATAAATCATAATTAGATATCCAATATCTAATATTAATAGAGAGATAATAAATTCACATTTATCCGTCAACGCTCCTGATGCGCGACTCCGTAGGTCCGTCTCACGGCATTGGGAGGAACTAATGAGTGCGGGCGGCACTTAGCCACTAGCGGGCCGCATTTGTAAACCCCGATCGAGAACGAATGAAGGGATCATTCCAACCATTATGTCGTGAATACTATATACGTATAGACCCTTCATCGATGTCCCGGTCAAGTCTTCGGTCACGGTAAAGTCAAACCCTCACTGTTGACTAAACTCTATACATGTGTTAATGCAAATCAAGACCGACTGATTAATAGTGTATCTAATACGACTATATCGTAATGCTTTGGCAAAGACTTATGATCTTATTTGCCATTAACCGTATAGACATTCGCCCGCTCACTAACAGAGATAGAATCCTTTCTTGGCGTACGGTAAAGATCACTACTGCCGTATAGTCCGCACTTCGAGGTCGACTCAGAATTAAGCAAATGAGTCTAACTACTCTAATGACAAACTAAACGTCACAGCACATCTTCTACCGAACCCTCAAGTCAAAGGTCCACGTATACTATCACAACCTTTCGATTCGTCATCGACTCTCCGAGAGTGAATACCGTGTGATCAATCGAGTATGAGTCGTGTTCGAGTATACTGGCCCCACCAATATACTTATAACTATGCTATCAAGACGTGCACACGTCCTAGCATCAGTTATACAAGTCATATTAAAACTTAATGCCCATTTTAAGTTTATTGACTTGCGAACAATTTACGTAAATAAACTTTAAACACTTCCAGTACATTTTCTCTTATCCCATAACGAGAATGGAATGTTCGATTTATTTACATGGACTTCACTTCAATGTTTACCAAGTCAAGAATGCAATTGAAATACAATAAGCAGTGAATGAATCGTATTGCCTTTTTATTAATTGTTCCATAATTACAAGTACAATGCCCCTACTCTCTCATCCCCTGAGTGGCATTCGAGGGCATATTTCTAACAGCTACATCAGACAAGTTTTGGTCAACACAGAATATCAGAGAGGTTTGACGAAAACCCATCGACAGACGAGTTATCAGATGAGAACTGGTCAACAAATATCAGCTGAAGTTTGCCCATCAGATCAGAGAATATTCATCAGGTCAGAGAACTTCAGATCAGAGGACTTCATATCAGAGAAAGATAAATTTATCTCAGAGAAGTCTAGAGCAGAGAACTTTATCTCAGAGCACTTCTACCAAGATACATCCGAGAAGTTTCACATCAAAGAAGGTTGACTGCACATCAGGCAGGTTTGACTAAGAGATATCAGATAGGTTCTCAGTCAAGATATCATCCAAGTTCAAGATACTCAGTCCATGTCAGCAAGAGTTAAAAGTCAACAATCACGGAAAGCCAAATGTAAGACGTAGGAGACAAACTAGAAAGATTACCGGAAAGCTCGGAATAGAATATTCCTTGAGATCCGCATTCTGAAGACTTATGATTATTCTAATCAAGAATAACGGCACTAACAAATAAAGTCTTTCAAATGGTCGGAATTGAAAAGGGGAATCAAGCCGTGCAACAGAATGATAAGATAAACAAAGAAATCCACTCTCCAACGGACGAATTTGTTACAGTGATGCAACAGCTATGAAGGAAGCTCAAGGATCGTACTATAAATATCTGAAGATATGAATTGAGCAAAGTACGATGCCAAAAATACTTACAAGCGAACAAAGAAATCAAAGTAAACAAAGCTATCAGAGAGATCTATAGCATCGTGAAAGAGCAAAGCTTAAACAATCATATTCTGAGAAGCTCTTTAGTTGGAGAAGACAAACACTCTTGTGTTTAAAGCTGTGTAAGGGGTACTTATGTGAACGAGGTTTCAGAAGTTTCGCGACTGATAAGGCATCCACGGGTTCTTGATTGGAAGGTGATAGATAGCTCGAGAGTTGTTGAGGCATCCACGGGTTTTCAATTAGGAGGTGATAGGTAGACAAGGGAGTTGCAACAGCCATGGGTTTCCACTGGTTGGAAGCTGTTGTAACTAGGAAGAATTTATTGTAAACTTTATCACTGGTTGACAGTTATAGTGAATTTATCTCCAACTATTTTGGAGAGAAGTGGATTATAGAGGATTACCCCACCTCTGAAACCACTATAAGTGCCTGTGTGATTTACTGCTTTAAACATCATACTTACCTACTGCATTCATATTCCATTAGATGTTAACTGCATACGACATTAAGTTATCTGTATCGTCATCAGCTGTGTCTTCTGCATTATCTGTCTGCAGATGACATAAGTCACCTGTAATTAATCACAACTGAGAAACTCACCTGACCTTCAGGAAAGAGTTTAATAAGTCTATTCACCCCCCTCTAGGCTTATTTCTGACGACTTGTGACCTACAAGTGGTATCAAAGTGGTTGGTTCAATTTTTGCAGAACTAGATCCATATATCTGAGCATATATATTAATCTCTCATTTAGAATGGAACACATGCAATACATACACTCTAGATTACTTGTATTCTCTGTTGATGAATATGACTTATGGAAAATAATAATGCACGCTCATCTGTCATCCATTCATGATGACATGTGGTGTATCATTGAGGAAGGTCCTTTCATCTTTGAGAAGGATAATACACCCGAAGAAATTGCTGCTTGGAAGCCAGAGAAGATTCCCAAGAAGAGGATCGAGATGTCCCCTGAAGAGAGAAAGCTGGCCAACCTAGACAACCGGGCCAGAGATATCTTGTACCAGACCCTTAACAAAGCAACCATGGTCAAGATCAAGAATTGCAGAAGTGCAAAGGAAATTTGGGACACATTATCTGTAATATGTGAGGGAACCGAGCTGATAAAAGAAAATAAGTTGTCAATTGCCACCCAAAAGTTTGACAACTTCAATATGAACAATGGTGAATCAATTGACCAAGTGGACATAAGATTCACTTAGACCATAAATGAAATAAACTCCCTGGGAAAGACATATGGCAACAGGGAGATGGCCCTAAAAGTTTTAAGATCTCTCGATCCTGAATGAAGCATGAAGGCTGTGGCCATGAGAGAGTCAAAGGATCTCAACAAAATAAAGATCCATGAGCTGTTTTCTGACCTAAAGGCATATGAGTTCGAGATGCCTTGTTCATCATCGAATAAACCTGCAGAGAAAGGGATAGCGTTTGCAGTAGAATCATCTGCAAAGAGCCTAAAGAAAATATTACGATAACTACCTCGTGAATGGGATGGGATGGTTACGGCAATTATGGAATCTAAAGATCTCAATACTCTTGATTTTAGCGCCCTTATTGATTCGCTAATAAATTACGAGATTGTCCTTAAATCACGTCACACGAAGACAAATCTAAGGAAAAATTTATAGCTTTAAAAGCTAAGAAAATGTCAAGAAATGAAGAAGTTATCCCGGTTGATGACGATGATGAAGAATCGGCATTTTATGCCAAAAACATCAATAAGTATCAAACTTATTAAAGCGGAGAAGAGGAGACTTCAACTTACAAGTCAGGAATGAGTCAAATTTATTCTACAATAACTGTCGAAATTGTGGAAAATCCGGCCACTTTGCGAAAAATTGTTTTGGCTCGACCTCTAAGAAGGAAGTACTGATAGCCACCTGGAGTGACGAAGACGAAAATATTCAAAATAATCTCGCACTCATGGCAAGGAGTTCGTTTAACGAAAATGACGACGAAATCCAGGTAAGTACCTCGTCTCACGATGAACTATTTAATGCTTTTGAGTTATTACATACGGATTTTCAAAATTCTTTAAGTGATAATAAATCCCTTAAAATAAAAAATAAGTTATTGGAAGATGAAATTTCTAAAATTCAAGAAAAATGGAAATTAATTGAAAACGACCGTTCTTTATGTTTAGAAAAAGAGAATAAACTGAAAAACGATCTGTTAAAAGTTCAAAAAGAACTAAAAAATTAAAGAAATAAATTTTATCTCGAAAATAAGAAATTTAAAAAATTACTTTCTGTTCAAAAAATTTTATTTTGTTGAGATCCTTTGACTCTTTAAATTTTAAAATACCCCAATGTGGTAAATGTTTAAAAATCGAGCATTGCATTTCAAACTATAAAAGCCCAAGACAAACGATCAAAATAAAGAAAATATGGATTCCAAAAGGAACCATAATACCTAACATCATCCATTTACCAAATGAAAAACGACCAAGAGTCGGTTGGATCCCCAGAATTTAAAATTAAGTAATTGGTATTTAACTGGGGGGGGGGGGGGGTTGGTTTTTCAAGGGGGATATTTTTAGGGGGAGTTTTACCCATTTCTTTTCATATTTAATTTTTCATTGATTTTATGATTTTCATGCGCTTTTTGCTAATGACAAGAAGGGGGAGAATAATGAGGAGAAAAATAGAGAAAAATATAATGGGAGAGAAGAAGAGAAAAAGAGAAGGAATAATAGGAGAAGAAAACTAACGAAATGGACAAAGCCGAAAACTTTGATCTGTATATTTTGGCATTTTTGCAGGTATTAATTCCATCGAAGTTGTTTTATCATCATCAAAAAAGGGGAGATTGTTGGAATATTTTATTCCACATATTCGAGTTGAGGTTTTGATGATAAGTTGCTAAATAAAGGAAAACAACATTGAATCAAGAAGAAGTGGAAGACGCACGAGATGGACAGAAGAACATAGAATTGAAGCAAAAACTCATATACGTACGCTATCATCCAAGATAATGTACGCAACAAATCAAGTCATTGAGTTCTGCATTCAGCATCGAAGAAGCTAACACACGCTAAGGACGACACTTAACGTGCGTAACAGATAGTGCTTAACGTACGCAATGAAAATATTCTTGATGAATTCAAATAAATCAATCCGTTGGATTGATTCTAGAAATTCAAAAAGCATGTATCGTATATGTGAAGTTAACGTATGCTACAAGCAGTGATTAACATACGCTAAAGCATGTTACGTCATGGAGTATGACATCATATCAACGGCAATCTGGGGTTGACATAACTTATGCAACCAACTTCACTAACGTACGCTCTGGAAGAGACAGTGGCTACTGGACTGAATCGAACATCATATAACTTACGCAACATTTGTGATTAATGTACACTACGAAGCATAACATACACGGAAGAGAAAGATTAACGTATGCTAAAGAGGAGCAGTGACCAATGGCTAGTTTAGGCTTTGAAGCCTATAAATACCACTTCATATGGTATTCACCATACAACAACTTCAATCAAAGTATACATACATCAGATATTGTTATAGTCATTATTGTTGTTGTAATCGAGCTTAATTTATAAGCGTTCGAGTGTTTAATTCACTCAACATACACGAGAGAAAAGAAAGAATTATAAATTTGATTCGGTGTTATTAGGATCGTTGATCCGGCATTGTTAGAATCATAATTTAAATCCAAGTGAGGTTTGTATAGTACCAATCAATAGCTAGATAGGTTGATTCCTTGTCCGATAAAAAAAGAAAATAGTTTATCTTAGACCGACATAAAGACAAGATTGTAACAGTTTATCTTGGACCGATAAAAGACAAGAGTGTAACGGTTTCCCTCAGACCGATAGAAGACAAAGTGGAAAGTTTTATCTTAAGCCTATAGGAAAAGATACGAAGAGATGATGTAGTCATATTTGGCCAAACTTCTATACATCGTGTGTCATTTATATTATGCATTTAAATATCGCTTCCACAATCGGAAAAGAATTCTATATTTTTAACTGCACTATTCAACCTCCCTTCAAGTGGCGGTACCAAACCCAACATAGGATGACCATAATCCTAGTGTGATTTTCATGAGCCAACATGAAAATCACAACGGTCAATCCAAAGGGTATAACTAGTCTTCATTGATCTTCCAACTCCTTGGAACGTCATACGCGATCAATTGGCTCCTCGAGTCCGTCCCTCGCCTCCTTCTTGTCTTCATTATATTAATGAAAAATATACTACACTAGTAAAATTAAATTACAAGAGGGCAACGGACGTGCATACCGTAAATTATAATAATAAATTAAAAGACGACTCGCAGGCCGAAAAATGAACTATAATTAAACGACATGCAGGCTATAAGACCAACCCAATAATAAATTGAAAACACCCAATTACATTAGTCAATTTATGGTCATACACCATACACAGAACATAATTAATTGTCACATAATTAATTAAACACAATATAAATCTTCCTGATAGTCAGGTATAAGATAAATATCCGCTCAAAATTCAACATCTGAAACACTAGCCTAGATGGCCGAGTGCACACTGGCCGCACACGGCCACGCGGATCTGAATCCCGCCGACCACAAGAAATGCATTTTGAAATATCTTTTTGGAATTTTTAAAAATAGACTGAGGGTTAAATAATACTCGGTGAATAAATTTTCAAACAAGTACGGTAGCCCAGATGGTGCAGTGCACGCAAGGCATGCCTGATGCCATGGGATCGAATCCTGTAATAAGTGCTGAATTTTTGCTGATTTTCGGCGATCTGTGGGTCTTGGTCCGCAGTTCCTTACCTAACCCGGATCCGATCCGGCCCATTTACCCTCCGGAAAACAGAACTGTACCACAACAGCTCTGGACATAATAATCGCATAAATAGTCCAGAAAGTCCTCTCGAATTTCTTCGAACATTAGATTCGATTCGGCTCGAAATTTTTGGACCTCGAAATTGAGGTCTGATTCTGCTCGAAGGCTATTTTTTTAAGTTTGATTCGATTCTGATTGAATTTTTGAAACGTTCAAATATAGTTCGATTCGGCTCGAGTTAAAGTCCAGTATAACTTCATAAGTCCATAATCCAAAATATACCAAGTCGAACGGTTCGGTCCGATTCGCTGAAGCCGAATGGGTTCTATTGGAGTTTGGGAATCATCAATAGAGAGTGTTTGGATACTTTGGATTATGTCTTCTACTCCTGTAGGGTCACAATGAGGTTCATTAAGTACTACATGGACGGATTCCTCTATTGTCAGCTTCCTTTTGTTAAATATCCTGAAAGTTTTGCTGAAAGAGGAGTATCCAATGAAAATACCCTCATCCGACTTTTCGTCGAAGGTATTCAGTTGATCCTTCCCATTGTTTAGCACGTAACACCTGCATCCAAAAGTGTTAAAGTATGCAACCATTGTAGTTTTGTTATTTCATACCTCATATGCTGTTTTGTTGTGATGCTTGTTGATGATACAACAGTTTTGTGCATAGCACGCTATATTTGTTGCTTCTCCCTAAAAATATTGAGGCAATTTGATTGCGGCTAACATGGTCCTTGTTGATTCTTTCAACGTCCTGTTATTTTGCTCGGCAACACCATTTCATTGCGGAGCTTGGGCTGCTGAGTATTCGTGCTGTATGTTTTGGAGCAAAATTGGTATTTGCGCTGTTGTGCGGAAGCATAAAAATAAAGTGCGGAATATAAACGACACACGGATTTATAGAGGTTCGGCTATAATCAAGCCTACGTCCTCTCTCAGTATCTTTTTCTATAGGTTGAAGATATAAACCTCTTCACCTCTCTTCTATCGGTCGAGGAATTACCGTTACAATCATGTCTTCTATTGGTCCGTGATAAACCACTCGTACTTGTCTTTGTGTCGGTCCAAGTTAAACCATTTTCCTTTTCTATTGGACAAGGAATCAACCACTCTAGCTTTCTATGGGTACTAGATAAACCTCACGAAGATATCGATTGTGATTCTAATAATGCTGGATCCTTGATCCTAATAACACCGAATCCAATCGTATCTTTTCTTTTACCTCTCGTGTATGTGTTGAATGTATAAACACTCAAACTAACAATATAAGCTCAATATCACAACAACAATATAATGTATATCAATCTCTGATGAATGTATCGTTTGCTTGAAGTTGTTGTAGTGAAATAATACCATATGAATGGTATTTGTAGGCTTCTTCATCAAACTAGCCGTTAGCTACCTGTCTCTTCATTACGGCCGCTATCTACTTTCCATTGTGGCCGTTAGCCATTTAACGTACATTAACACATACTGGTTACGTATGTTAACATCTCCCAGTTTGAGTCTAGTAGCATCTGATTCGATCATTACGTACGTTACTCAATCAGCCATTACGTACGTTTAGGATACGTCATTGCTGACGTCATATATCCGTTGCCGCCTTTCTGACTTTGACTCGTCCAATGTTCTTCTTGTTTGAATTCACAAACATCACATTACGTACGTTAGCCATCCTCTATTACGTACGTTAATCTCCATGCATTACATATGCTATATATCACATTTTACGTATGTTAAGCTTGCATAAATCCAGCTTTTTGCACTTTGTTTCCTTCGATGCTTTGCTTCGTCTTTTTGTTGATTTGCTTCGCCTTTTTGTTGTTTTGTTTTGTGTAACAACTTTAATCATCAAAATACTATTAAGCATGTATGGAAAAAAATATTCCAACAATCTCCCCCTTTTTGATGATTACAAAACAACACTTCGTCAATGGGATTTACCTGCAAAAATACAAATATATGTATATGTGTACAGACCAAAGTTTTCGACTTTGTCCGTTTCGTTAGTTTCTTCTCCCATTTCTTTTTCGACTCCTTCTTTCCTTTTCTTTTTCTTTTCGAATTTTCAAATTTTCATCATCTTTTCGACGTCTCCTCATTTTTCATTTCAACTTCATCTTTTCGACTTTTCTTCGATTTGCCACCCCTTTCAGGGTTATTCCCATTCTTTTTCTTTTCTCCTTTCTCTCCCTTTTTATTTTCATCAAAAAGTGTAATAAATGACAATAGAATGATAAATACCAAATTCATGTAAAAAATATACGATACCAAATGATGAATATAACTATATGCATGAATAGGGTATAAACTCCCCCTGGCAATATTATCTCCCCCTTTTAAAAATTATTACTCCCCCTGAGTAAAATACAACTTAAATTTTGGGGATCCAACCTATACTTGGTTTTTGTTTCGAGACGTGAAGGATGTTTGGGATGGCGGTTCCTTTAGGAATCCAAATTTTCTTAACTTTAATCGCTTGTCTTGGTCTCTTACAGTTTGAAATATGGTGCCTGATTTTCAAATATTTTTCGCAATGGGGTATCATAAAATTTAAGCACTCGTTTTTAGAACAAGGTTTTGAATCCCAACCCCTGTTTATTTAAAGTAAACTTTTGAACCGAGAGCATATTTTCAAATTTCTCATTTTCGAGAGAAAATTTCTTCATTAAATTTTTGAGCTCGGTTTGAATTTTAACAAGATCACCCTTTAAAATATTTTCATTTTCAAGGCATTTAGAATGATCGATCTCGACAAATTTTTCCTTTTCAAGAATTTTGGAATATTTAATTTCCAATGATTTATTTTTAGATTTAAGAGATTTAATTTCGGATAAAGCATTTTGATAATCCGTATGCAATAATTCAAATCCTCGAAAAGTTCATCATAAGAATTACTTACTTGGCTTTCGACGTCCCTATCGTCGAATGAACTTCGTGCCATAAGAGCGAGATTATTTTGATTGATAAAATCATCATCTTCATCTTCATCGCTCCATGTTGCAACGAGAACCTCCTTCTTGGGTTTAGCTCAGTAATTCTTTTTAAATTGGCCTGGTTTACCACATAATTAACAATTGTTGTCGAATTTCTTAGATTCGCCCGAGATGTCTTTCTTTCTCCGGTTTAATAAGGTTTGAAACTTAATAATATTCTTGGCTTAATATGCCGATTCTTCGTCGCTTTCATCCACCGGGATTTCTTCTCTTTTAGACATCTTAGCTTTCAAGGCTATCGATCTTTCCTTCGGTTTCGGCTTTGCATTTCGAGATTTAAGGACAATCTCGTAATTTATTAGTGAACCAACGAGGGCACTAAAATTAAGATTATTGAGATCTTTCGATTCCATAATCACCGTAACCGTGTCGTCCCATTCAACAGGTAGTGATCTTAAGATTTTCTTGACTTTTTCACTACTTGATAATGGTTTTCCAAATGAAGCAAGTCCATTAGTAATGATCGAAAATCGGTCGAGCATATTGGTGATGGACTCGTCACCCTTCATCATGAATAGCTTGTAGTCATAGAGAAGAATATTGATCTTCGTCTCCTTGACTTGAGTTGTCCCTTCGTATGTGATTTCAAGAATTTTCCATATCTCTTTAGCACTTTCACACGATGAGATACGATTGACCTCTTTTAGATTTAAGGCACAATATAGAAGTTGAGTAGCCTTACAATTTAGATGGTCTTTCTTCCAATCCTCGTCATTATATTCTTCGAAACTCTTAAGATATCCGTCAGGTTTGATTGGAACTTTCGGGCCAAGACAAATGATCTTCCAAATCTTGATGTCATACGCTCGGATGAATATTGACATCTTTTTCTTCCATGTCATGACATTTGCGCTATCAAAAAATGGAGGTCGGTTCAAAGCAAGACCATCGACCGTAGCAAATTGGAACGCCATTTGGATCTTCTCCTCGGATGTTAAGCCGCTTGTAGGAGTACTGCTCCGATATCAATTGTTAGAGCAAAATTAGTATTTGCGTCGTTGTGCGGAAGCATAAAAATAAAGTGCGGAATATAAACAACACACGGATTTATGGAGGTTTGGCTATAATCGAGCCTACGTCCTCTCTCGGTATCTTTTTCTATAGGTAGAAGATATAAACCTCTGCACCACTCTTCTATCGGTTGAGGAATTACCGTTACAATCACGTTTTCTATTGGTCCGTGATAAACCACTCGTAATTGTCTTTGTGTCGGTCCAAGTTAAATCGTTTCCCTTTTCTATTAGACAAGGAATCAACCACTCTAGCTTTCTATGGGTACTAGATAAACCTCACAAAGATATCGAGTGCGATTCTAATAATGCCGGATCATTGATCCTAATAACACAGAATCCAATCATATCTTTACTTTTACCTCTCGTGTATGTGTTGAATGTATAAACACTCAAACTAACAATATAAGCTCAATATCACAACAATAATATAATGTATATCAATCTCTGATGAATGTATCGCTTGCTTGAAGTTGTTGTAGTGAAACAATACCATAAGAATGGTATTTATAGGCTTCTTCATCAAACTAGCTGTTAGCTACTTGTCTCTTCATTACGGCCGCTATCTGCTTTTTATTACGGCCATTAGCCGTTTAACGTACGTTAACACATACTGGTTACGTATGTTAACATCTCCCAGTTTGAGTCCAGTAGCATCTGATTCGATCATTACATACGTTACTCAATCAGCCATTACGTACGTCAAGGATACGTCATTGCTGACGTCATATATCCGTTACCGCCTTTCTGACTTTGACTCGTCCAACGTTCTTCTTGTTTGAATTCACAAACATCACATTACGTATGTTAGCCATCCTCTATTACGTACGTTAATCTCCATGCATTACGTACGCTATATAGCACATTTTACGTACGTTAAGCTTGCATAAATCCAGCTTTTTGCACTTCATTTCCTTCGATGTTTTGCTTCGTCTTTTTGTTGATTTGCTTCACCTTTTTGTTGTTTTGTTTTGTGTAATAACTTTAATCATCAAAACACTATTAAGCATGTATGTAACAAAATGTTCAAACATTATGTCATTGCCCGCACAGTAATGCTCTATAAAGCGATTTGTGAATTATGTGCCTCTCTCGGAACTAATAGATACAATACTCAATCCTTTCTCATTCTGCAGCTTTTTCAGGTGCTCTGGCAACTTTGATGGTCTCTTTCTTCTTGTTCAGGAATATGGTCTAAGCATACCTGAAAAAACCGTCAATAATAATGAGACAGTATTTCTTACCTCTTGAGCTTACAGGGCCGTAGAGGTCCATGTGTAGCCAATCGAGTACCCTATGGGTGGAAAGATATGACTTGCTCTTCAGGTTAGTCCTAACTTGCTTGCCTTTCTGACAGGGTTCACATATGTTGTTTTTTTAAAATACATATCGAGCAAGCCTCTAACCATTCCCTATCGAGCGAGCTTGTTGATAGCCTTGAAGTGTACGATATCCTTTTATGCCATAGCCAGCTTTGATCTGCAGTGCCTTTAGCAAAAATACATGGAATAATGGAGCTTGTGGGCTTCCAGTCAGCAATATACATGTTACATGACCGGCTTCCTGTAAGGACGACTTGCTTGGTCTTGATGTCCTTTACCCTACAGTGATCTGCATAGAATTTGACCGACAACTGTTTGTCACAGAACTGGATAATACTAAGTCAAATATATTGTAGTCCTTCAACATAGGCTACATCGGTTACTTTAAATTTTCCTACAAGTAGGGTTCTTTTCCCTCTTGTTCTTCCCTTGGAATTGTTACCGAATCGCACCTTTGGACCGCGACCTTCTACATAATCCGATGGCTTGCTAATATCTCCTGTCATGTGCTGAGAACATCCACTATCGAAGTACCAGATGTCCTTGTCCTTGATGATTTTGAACGATCTGATTTAATCAAATTAAATCAGAAAAAATATTTATAAAATCTCTATTTCATAAATATGATTAAGAACATAATTTTATATATTGAAAGCATATAAAACATGTTCTACATGAACAATTAAATCACTGCAAGTTGGCTCTGATACCACGGATGAGTTTTACGTGTATCTAATACAATAAAATATAAGCAAAAATACAGCGGAATAAATTAAAGAAAAACCCAGATAAGGATCTTCATGCAGTAATTTAATTGATTTATAAAGAGTTGTCAAATTACCTAAATATGAAGAACAAATCTGAACCTGCACCAGAAGCTGATTAAAATCCTCTTCCTCTTTCAATGGTCCACACACGAACAACTGGTACAAGTCGGATTGCTAGATCCTTATGAATCATGTTGATAAATAGTACAATAAATAATTCCTTGCTAGAAGGATTTGTACTGTTGATCAAAATCAACTAAAGGAAGAAGACAAAGATAGCCGAAATCAACTTCATGGATAGAAAAGCAGCTCCGCTGATTTACCTAAGGGAGGGCCGATTTTGGTGTGTTGTGAGATTTTCTTATGACAACTCTGTAATACCCGAGATTTCTGCTATGTATTTGGAACTTGTGATATTGTAATTGTTGCATTTTGATCTGAGCATTATTCTCCGTATTTCATAATCCGGTGTTATTAAGTGTATGATTTCATGAGTGTGACTTAAATTTGTGATTCTGCGCATGTAGCGCACGCTATCGATTAAGTATAGCGTACGCTAACTTGGATCCATAGCGCACGCTGTGGAGGAACCTTAGCGCACGCTATGCGGGGTCAAATTGATTGAGACGTGTGGTAGGTGAGATCAGGCCGGGGATCTTGGTCGGATTGTGTCGGGATGAACCTGGACGGCTTTCGGGAAAAAGTCAAGTCAACGCGTTAGCGCACGCTACTCACATGAGGGTAGCGCACGCTAAAAGCTGAGTACAGTGAAATCAGTAACGTTTCAAATAGCCGTTAGCGCACGCTATGAATATGGACTAGCGCGCGCTAATAACCATTTTCTATATATAGGACAGCATCCTTTTTCATATTTTCAGATTTTTTACTCCCCCATCCGAATTCTTGAACTTAGAAAGACACTCTCTTCATCCTAAACACTTCTTGCCGGCATCCTAGCTCGTGTTGAAGATTGTAGATCATTGGAGGATTGGTGTTCAAACCTTCGGCGTGGGATTGCTTTGAATTTCCTCCTTGTTCTTCACTACTTTGAGGTAGGTGATTCTTCACCAGTATTAGTAGTACTCTGAAGGACGTTTTTGATTATGTTTTGGGATTTACCTAGTCAGTTAGATTCACAAGTAGTCGATCATCATGCGTTAGAAGGATATTTTTGACGTTTCGGCACTTATTCATCGTATGATCCATTGAAACTTTTTAGTATATGGACTCCTAAGCATATTATGTATCTTCAAAACCGATCATGACCACTGTATGGAGATTACCTAGTTCTTATGTTTTACGTAAGGGATCATATGTTTTGGGACTTGGAATAAATTGAACTTAGAATATTTTCTTGAAGATCAAGATGAATTATGGTGTAGTAATGATGATACGTATCCTTGTATCTCGTAGTCATTTAATCCATAAAGATCTTTCATAAACCGTATGAGCATGATATGCACGGAGTTGGCATGTATTAACACTGAGGATTTCATGAGTTTTCATCACCTTTAGTTCAAGTTTTACCCAGTAGTGACTGCCATGCACGATTAGCGCACGCTAAGATGTATATATTAATGTGCGCTATCGGGAATGAGTAACGTGCGCTACGTTGGATACGTAACGTACGTTATATTATCAGGCAGGCCGATCGTTCGAGAAGATCACAGCATAACAGCTAGCGCATGCTAAACCTGGTCATTTGCGTACGTTAACGGGCAGGCTTAGCGCACGTTACGTAGAGTACGTAGCGCGCGCTAAGTAGTTCAGACAGAATTCATTTTTTTTAGAGCTTGCGGCCGTAAACCGGATTGTTAGACGTTCGTACGACTTGAGAGGAATTCTTTATTATTTCTTAGGTCCAAGCCTTTCATAGGGGACGATCGAGGGGCGGTGACATACGGACGCGTGTCATTTATTGGAGTATTTCCATTCTTGCCATTTTCGAGGCAAGTATCATATGTTGAGTTTGATTTATATTGGAACCTTGATCATGCTTATGGTTTTGTTCATGTTGTCAAATATGAGATGTATTTCTGTAATTTCTCGTGGTATTCGTTGTTAATTGTTCGTATTGATGAACATATTGAAATGCATATATGTATGCATAATTGATTGGTTTATGGTATAAATGATCCGAGGGGATCATGAGGATCTATGCTGAGGGCGCTGGATCGAATGTCCACCATGCGTTGGTCCGACGGGATCATCATGGGGATCTATGCTGAGGGCGCTGGATCGCTGGACGGGTTTTCCACCATGCGTTGGTCCACCGGGATCATCATGGGGATCTATACCAAGGGCGTTGGATCGCTGGATTACCCTGTATTGTGTTGATGGAATCGTGAGGATTCACATCGTTGGATTCCGATGACGGAAGTCCGTTTTGCATGTTTTATGATGCACTGATGATCTATGTATTATATACTTGTACTAGCATTGTTTTGCTAACCCCTTCGGGGGTGGACATTGTTTTGATGTTCAGGTAGCCGAGGAGCGGGGAAGCAACCACAGTACCGACAGGACGATGAAATAGCTCAGTGATGTGGTTGATGTTTATTGTTATTGTGATTTGTCTTCTTGGTTCATTTAGTACTCGAGTACGTATGTTTTAATAATGTCATTTCGATATGGTTGTATAAGTTAACTCATTGGATCAGTTGAACCAAATCTATATTTTTAACTCCAGTTGTACGATTGGATTATATTTACATTCCTTTTAAATTAGCCTTGTAAATCCTTACTTAAAGGGTTTACGGCGCTGTAATTATTCCGAATATCTCGGGGTGTTATAAACTCCCTGTCCAAGACCCTTTATTTATACTAAGTAAAGCCCAGAGTCAAACTCTAGTATTTGCTTAGTTGCCCCTCAACTTATTAAATAATACAATATATATAATATCTTATATTATATATTACTTCATTATTTAATCCTCTAATAAATATAATATCTGATATTATATTTATCTTTCCTAGTTGATATAATTAAATAATATAATATATATAATATCCTATATTATACATTACTTATTATTTAATAAATATAATATCCAATATTATATCTATTAATTATTCTTACTTGTCTTTAATTATCCTATGTGTGACCCAAAAGGCTTATATTATATTGAATAAGTCATAAGTGGTTTCTAGCAAGACATTATGATTGCCCAAATAATATATATTTATAGTCTATTAAACCATTTAACGTATCAAATGCCTTTGTCGCTCGATATTTGAACTAAGTCATGGAAATTGTCATTCTTATATTACGTTCAAATGCTTTCTCGATCTTAAGTAGACTGATTGAATCAAAATGACTCTTTGTTTCAGCATGGCCATGCATTTTCTTCAGTCCTACTTATCAAGGGGTCCAACAGATATCTCTCTCCCTATAGGGAGGGACAAATCCCCATCTTGATTATTCATTGCCCTCTACATAACTCCCACTAATCCCGATCACTAACCTTTATGATCACCATGTTTCAGATGATGTTGGATAATGTCAATGCATAGCAGTTATCATGTTGGACTCTATGATAATATCAGGCTCAAGGATTTATTGATATACGGTTATATTGAGATTTACCTATGATATTTCCATGTAGTGATCTCAATGCGGGTCTGTCCAGTATTACGTTCTCCAACCAATACCCATAAGTTTGATCCGTACCATATGTATAATCATCCAATAATTATCAATCAAACTCATATATATTAATCACTTGAGTCTCCATTCTACGTGATTGAACCAGGACATTTGAATAATCTTATTATTCGTGAATAATCATTATTCGATTATTATAATATTAAAATATGCGCACATTATAATAATCAACGAGAAATAAATGATATCAAATAACTTTATTTAAATGTGATAATTACACATCTAGGCACATCAAATGTCCTAGGGCACCATTACCAGCATAAACATCGTCATCCTAAAGTACAGAAGCTGCCCCAAGCTGAGCAACAGGAGAAGGATTAGAAAAGGTGTGTCCGGATAAACAAACTAAAGGCACTGATCAAAGAATCATAAGCCACGCCCACACCTATCAAAACCGAGGAATGCCTGCAGGAGATCACCGACAGTGACTCCTTTGATGATGAAATTGAAGATAAAGCCTACATATGCTTTATGGCAAAGGATGAGGATGACGATGATAGTGACGAAGAGGTAAGTTCATCTTCAATTAACTTTATAAATGCATCACAAACATCTGAAAGTATTATGAATGAATTTGGAACAATCCAAAAATCCCATGGATGCTTAAATGATAAAACCTATAACTCTCTCTTTCACATATAGAGCTGAAGGATCAAAATGACCTGCTGAAAAACAATTATGAAAGTATTTCTTTAGATTGCGAAAATAGTAAGGTCACTCATGAAAAACTTATAGAAAGCAATCAACAACTTGCAACTGAACTAAATGAAATAATAATCTCATAATCAATGCAAGACAAATGATTATGCTTTAGTAGAAGATAAGATACAGCTCCTCGATAAAAGAGAAGGAGAACTCGAGACCATCCTCAAATCATTTGAGAAATCATCAAGGGGATGGAAGACATCCTAATCACTGAACAACATCTCCATGAAAAATCTGGCTTGGGACACAACTCGTTATCCAACAAAGTCAAAACTAGCATGGTATTTGTCAAATGAGTGGAACCCATTCCTGAAACCAAGGAAGTTCCAAAGGCTGCTCCTATATACAAAGGAAAGGCTACAGCTACCCCATCGCAAAAAAAAAAATGCTGCCACTCCTCACCTAGATCATATCATAAGCAGCGAAAAACATGGTCCCACAAACCTGTAAGACGCAATACTGAATATCAACAGTATGCTCCTCGAGCATACCAACAGCGTCAGCAGCAGACTAGAAGGGAGGTACTACCAACAGTACAATACTCCTAGATACTGTGTACATAAACCCAAGTATCTGTCTCGTAATCAAGCTGCTGCACAGTTCTACCAACAACAAGTCTGAGAATATAACTGGAAACCCAGAAGGCAGGTAAAATGCAGAGAAATACGGTTCCTCCTCCCAGACAACAACCATATTGGAGCCAAAATTCTAAAATTTACATGCATAACAATACATACAGCGATTACGTGCCTGCCCCACATAAATCTCGCAAGAGAGGACCTAAGACAACCTACAACAAATCTATCATTGTCAAGAAAATATGGGTACCTAAGGGCACTAATTACTAAGGACCCAAAAATCAAAGGAGACCTAAATCTATCTAATTTTTGATTACAGGATATCTGGTATTTTGACAGCAGGTGTTCTCGCCACATGACGGGAGATGTCACCAAGCTGACATATTATGTGGAAGGTCGTGGCCCAAAGGTATGATTTGGTGGAAAATCAAAAGGACAAACAAGAGGTAAAAAACCCTACTTGTAGGAAAATCCAAGGTCATCGACGTAGCCTATGTAGAAGGACTGCAATACAATCTTCTTAGCATTATCCAGTTCTGTGACAAATGATTCTCGGTAAAATTTTATGTAGATCACTGTAAGGTGAAGACATAAATACCAAATTGATTGTCCTAACAAGAAGCCAGTCAGGTAACATGTATATTGTTGACTGAAAACCCACTAGTACCGTAATTCTTTGTATTGCTGCTAATGGCACTGCAGATCAATGTTGCTTATGGCACAAAAGGATGTCCCACATCAACTTCAAGACCATCAATAAATTGGCTCGATAGGGAATGGTCCGAGGCTTGCCTGTTGTTTCATTTCATAAGAACAGCATCTGTGGACCCTGTCATAAAGGCAAGAGTCAAGTCGTCTCTAAAGAGTAAATCTTATATTCAACCCATAGGGTTCAAGACTTACCACAAATAGATCTTTTGGCCCTGCATACCCTATCAACCTATGAGGTAAGAAATACTGTCTTGTTATTGTTGATGATTTTTCCAGCTACTCATGGACTAGCTTCTTGAGAAAGAAGCTAAAAAAAAGACAACCACAAAGCTGTCGGAACACCTAAAAAAGCTTCATAATGAAAAATATCTGAACATTATATCAATCGTTCTGACAGAGGCACAAAATTTACAAACCACATCATAGAGCAGTACTATTGCGGATAATGGCATATATCATGAATACTCAGTAGCCCGCACTCCTCAGCAAAATGGTGTTTCCAAGTGAAAGAACAGGACAATGATGGAAGCAACAAGAACCATGTTAGCTACAAGAAAGTTGCCACGTCATTTTTGGGGAGAACCGATAATTACATCGTGCTATACATAAAACCGATGCATGATCAAAAAGCACTATAACAAAATTGCATATGAGGTATGGAATAATAAAACTCATATGGTTGTATATTTGAAAATTTCTGGATGTAGGTGTTACATTCTTAAGAATGGGAAGGATCCACTCAAGACCTTTAACGAGAAATCAGATGAAGGTATATTCGATGGATACTCCTCTGTCAACAAGCCATTTAGGATATTCAACCAAAGGAAACTGACATCAGACACATGGTCCTCGATGAACCCCATTGCTACCTACATGAATATAAAACCTAAACCCAAGCCGATCGAAGCTGATGTTGTAGTAGTTGAAGTTGAACCTACAGTCAACAGGACACATGAAGGGATGCTGAACTAGAACGTAACAGAAGGTGGTTAAAAGATCACCCTCAAAAGTTAATAATTGGGGATATTAATGATGGTGTGTCCACTAGAATAAGAATATAGAGTACACAAGTAACTGTACTCTGTGCATAAGAGGATATAGAATCTAGTTCTGAACAGTCTACATTCCATGTATGGAAATCCAAGCTGAATTTAGGTGACTTTTCATGTGCACTCGAGCTGTATTCTTAGCACAATCTGAACCTGTTTCGACCAATGAGGCTAATTCTTCTTGGATCACTTACAGAAGAATAGATCAATGGTTTCCAAAGGAATAATGTTTGATACCTAGTCTCTAGACCAACCCATCAAGTTGTCATGGGAACCAAATCGATATTTCGAAACAAAAAGGATGTAAATGGCCTTGTCATAAAAAAGAAGTCCAGATTAGTTGCCCAAGGCTACGAACAGGAAGAAGGAATAGACTATGATGAAAAATTTGCCCCTGTATCCAGACTAGAAGTCATTAGGATATTTCTAGCTTTTGCAACTCATATGAACTTGATGGTATATCAAATATATGTAAAGAGCGCACTTCTTAATGGACACCTAGCCGAATAAGTGTATGTTGAACAACCTCTAGGGTTTGCCAACGCAAAAGGAGAAGATCTTGTATATAGGCTAAGAATAGTGTTATATGGGCTTAAATAAGCACCCAGGGCATGGTATGAAACCCTGTCAGTGTACCTTATCAATAATGGATTTTAGAAAGGTGTCGCTGACAAAACCCTCTTCAAAATCTAGGATGGTAATGATCTCCTTATGGTGCTATTTTTGGTTCAACTAACCTTGATATTTGTAAGAAGTCCTCTCATCTAATGAAAAGTAAATTTGAGATAAGCATGATGAGAGAAGTTAGCTATTTCTTAGTGTTGCAAGTTAAATAACTACCTCCAGGTATATTCATCAATCAGGAGAAATACAACAAGGAGCTGCTCAACAAGTTCAGAATGAACACTTTAAAGTCTTCATCCACCCCCATGAGCAGTTCCACATAGATAAGTGCGGATGAAGATGGAAATCCAGTTGATCAATCACTCTACAAGAAGCTTATAGGCTCACTCTTATACCTAATAGCCAGCAGGCCCGATATCCAGTTTGCTGTAGGAGTGTGGGTTCGATATCAGGTAGCGCCTAAAGAATCACACTTCACCATAGCCAAACAAATCCTTAAGTACGTCAAAGGAACAATCAATGTAGGATTTTGGTATCCTAAAGAAAGGAGGATTCTATTTGGTAGGCTATAGCGACTCGGATCTCGGAGACTTCAAATTGGATAGGAAGAGTAAGAGCAGAACTTGTCACTTACTTGGACCTAAACTTGTGTCATGGTTCAGTAAGAAACAATAGGCCAACACGCTTTCTTCAGTTGAGTCAGAATATTATGCTGTTGGAAGCTGCTGGATGCAGATCATGTGGATGCAGAAACAGCTACAGACTATAGCGTTGAGGCATGAGAAACTCCAATCATGTGCAATAACACAAGTGCTTCATCATGAATTGGGAATGTTACAGCTCGATTGAACTCCCTGTAAGTTTTTAATTTTACTCATCCATTGAGGGGGAATGCTGTAAGATCCATGAATACAATGTGCATTTTAAGTAATCATACACTCAAAACTACAAGTTATATCTTTACTATAGGAAGAAGAACATACAGTTAGCTTCATATAGATGAAGTGTGCATTAATTGAGGGGGAACACAATATGACCCAAGAATATAGTATTAATCATCAATAACTATAAGAAATTAATCATGTATGTACCTTTTAAGGGTGAACACTGTACTTTACGGATAAAACACAAATACTTGTCGATTTCATTTAATATTTTAATCGTATCAAATTTCATACACTTATCCTATTTTTCAAAACAGTTTTAGTCCACATGCATCGTCTGAATTTAAGATGATTTAACTTTCAATACTGAAATGACATCTGGATTTAAGACCTTGAATCCCGCGATATTAAAATTTGAACCACCTAAAAATGCAATAGTGAAAGCTGTAATTTGTCAGAAGTGGGACCGAGCAATAAATTTGAAAACTAATGGATTAGACGTACCAGTTACATCTGAATTAATCTTGTACGTTTATTGAAAAATGGTTTCCATCCCTTAAATTTGACCATTCACTGTAACCTAGCCTTCCTGTACACTATAAAAGGGCCAGTATTCTGATACAGAATCTTTACGCTTTTTGCAAATTAAATGAGCCTACAACATACAGTTTATATGTTTCCTGTTAAGCTTGTTTACTCTTCTCTATCTAGTACAAAATGTCTTCTTCACAAACTTCATCGCTTTCTCTGGAACAGAAGGACACAGTGATTGACTGAGGTATCTTTGCTTGCCTTGTTCTTCAAGAGCGTACCATCTTTGAGGACGAAGAGATGACAGGGATGAACCTTGTAATTTCCCATGTTAAGCAATCAGGATTATATAGACTACGTAGTCTTCAACCAGAAAATTATGATCAACAGATCATGGAGGAATTCTATTTGGATGTTGAATTCAACTATGCATCTGAAGATAAGGGTTCTGCATTAACTGCAATTGTGAGCACTGTGCGGGAGAATGAGATCTCCATCAATAAGGACATCCTCGGGAAATTGTACAAGTTTCCTTCCGATGGTCCGACTCTGGAGGACCTGGAAACTTTTTCCTATGACAGTTTGTTGGAATCCTACTGAAAACTCTACCGGCAACTCCATGGCATAAGAAATCCATCCATCATGTCACAATAAGAACTTCACCCTCCATATTTTTATCTTCATGAATTCTATTGCAGGTCGTGGAGAACCGCACCGGAGCCTTAAAGATGTGCACAAATCTGAGGTTTCATATGGTGGTCATCATCATGTCTAGGAAGAAAGTCAATTGGTGCCAAGTGATTATGAAGCACCTACAGGTGGAGGCTTCCAAGTCAGATTCGACAAAAAATTCCTTCGACCTAATGCTGAACTATGTGTTGACTTGCTGTGTCAGACAGCAATCTTCTGCGACCAAGAAGATTTTGCCTGGGAAATTCTTAGGTGGTTCTAACCCCACTTTGTACAACAAAGCAACTCTGCTTATGAATAGGCCCGACCCCTTCTCAATGCTAATGTATAGTGATCCAAGATACATGACCGATCAGTCCTTCAAGGCCAAGGCTGATGACAGCAATAAGGGGCAAGCTAGTAAGAAAAGGCCTATTCCTCACAGCATCTCTCCTACAGCTGTCGAGAATAAGAAAAAAAGACAGAAGACCAAAAAACCTTCAAATTCAGAAGCTGTTCCTCTAGCACCTCAGGTGAATGTAATAGTCATTGAGGCAGGTCCGCCTACTGCACCCTCTCCTCCAGTATCAGACCCACAGGAAGCCACTCCTATGGAAGAAACACTAACTGCTCCCACAGATCTTGAGCCTATTGCAGTTATGACAGATGATCAGTTGTTTGCAAAGCTGGAAGGAAGTGGTGAATCGGATGCCCCTTTGGATCCGACAACCACCTCTCCTAATAGGGCCCCTAGCCCTGTAAGGAGCTCCTCTCCAACGGGGCACCCCACCTTGTCAGGGATCGCTCTCCTCAACAGGCTCCTATACCTGTAGAGGATCACAACCAAACATTGGAGCCCTCTAGTGTTTGAAGTCCCTCCCCCACTGAAATCATAAATGAAATAGTTCTCCAGGTCCAAATCGATGAGGCATTTGAATGCTTAGAAACATGGAAGGACTACAGAGTCATCCTCTATGACACTCTGTACAACCGAGAGGACTGGAAGGAGGAAGAATTATTTGTGATGGAGGTCATGAACACCCAGAATGTCGAGGTTCTGATCAGATGGGATGATCCTTTTTGCCATAGATGATCACAAAATTATTGGGGATATGCCCTTGAATACTGCTCAGAGGATGAGAGAGTAAGAGTGTTGTATTTTAATTATGAAATTATTATTTATATATTATTGTATATCACTCATTGTGATTTGATATATAGAATAATATTCCTTGCATTTGAGAGGAAACATTCCACTCCTTATGGATATAAGGAGATAAGCATTGGAAGTGTTTAGGGCTCAAATGCTTTACTGGTTCGGAAGTCGATAAAACTTAACTGGATAGTAGGTTTATACAAGACTTGTATAATGTGTACTTTGATATGTAAGAGTGTCTGTCTTAACTAAGGCTTAGTGCGAGCACAGGTTTTAGGTATGCTAATGGGATTAGTATACTCGAACTCAACTCACCTCGATACGGTCACATGGATTTCATTATGAGATTGTCAATGGATGAATCAAAAGGTTGTGATAGATATATGTGAACTTTGGCTTGAGGTTTCAGTAGAAGATGTGCTTGTGACATTAAGTTAATCATTAAGGAAGTTCAATCCAATCATCAGTTCGTGGGATCAATCTCGAAGTGCAACTTATTGCGGAAGTAGTAGTCTCTACCGAATACCGAGATAGGATTCTTTCTCCTGTAAGTGAGCATGTAAATGTCCTATGAGGTTAATGGCAAATGAGATCATAAGTGTTTGGCCAGTGTATTTTGAGCTAGCTGTATTTGATACACGTGTGCTCGATGATCTCGATTTATATTAACAAATTCATAGAGTCAATTTACAATAGTTTGACTTTACCGTGACACTAATACTTGACCGGGACATATGATTGAAGGGTTTATACGTATACTGTATTCACAATATAATGGTTTTGGCATGATCCTATCATTCATTCCCAGTTAGGTTACGGTACTGGCTAGGTAGTGCTAACACTCATTATCCTCCCAATGCTAACTGAGATGAACATACAGATTCGCGGCAGAGGAATTGACTATGGATTATATTTAGCTTATTCTCTCTTGGTTAATATTGGACATTCTAATTTAATTTATTGGATAAACTAAATCGGTCTTGTGAATTAAATAAATTACTTGATAATAAATTTTATTCGTATTATTTCTTAGAGAATATATTTTTAGTATAATTAATTAATTGGATTAATTAATTGTATTAATACTAAAATGTACTCAGGTTTATCTGTCAGACTAGATACACGATGGTTCGTTTCACGGGCTGAAATCAAACGATATTTTTATCTCAGTTAGCCGTCCCACCTCGCCCCACCATTTGATGGTGTAATATTTTATTTTGTTCCTTTATGAGATATAATGAGATATTTGATTTATTAGTTTATACATGGTGTATAAACAAATCAATGTCTTTTGGTGTGCAGTATATTGTAGATTGATTTATATCAAGTTTACAACACTTCAAAACTGCACACATCACCAACATAGCCTTGGTCGTGAGCTTTGTGAGGAGGGAGAGAGAAATTTTCTTATTTCATACATTGTGTTTTAAGTGTATTTTGAGAGAAAAATAATTTTATAAAATAATTAGAGTGTTTATAAAATTAAAACTAAGCTAATTCTATCAACTTCTAACCGTATACTTAGAGTATAAGTTGATAGAAATATTTTTTGGTCATCTTCCGATGCGTGATACGTAGAGGCATGGTGGTTTCGGTGCTGGAAAGTTTCTAAAGCTTGGCTCGGTTCATTATTTAATCAAAGACTTCAAGAGTATGATTTCTATTTCATGCCTTGTTTTACTTTATTATTTTTTCGATATTCGATGCTTGATCTATCCTCTTAGGGGTTTGCTTTTTATCCGGTTAGACCAGTTTTATTTTTCCACCACGTAACTCAATTTTAATTACCGAATCTCAACAGTGGTATTGGTTCATTGGTCTATGCGATCGTATATTCAATATTTGCATTTAGAATGCTCGGTTGTATGATTTTATGATTTAGAGTCATAGATGTTTTAATCGTTAATGTAGTGTTCGTATAAAAATTTATCTTTTATGATTTTATGTTATAATATAAATCTATTTTTCTTTTGAAAAACTGATTTATATATGTAATATAAAACTAAAAATATACTATTTTTGTATTCGGATGAAAAAATGAGCCGAAAAAGTGGCAAGACCCGGCGGAGCGGAGCTACCTGGACACGACCGGCAATAGGTGCCGATACACTGCACTTGCCGTGGCGATATCTTTGCACTCGGCAAGACGGCAGAAGCCCGACCATCCAGGCCCCTGCCGTGATTTGTGCCAGGTCGCGGGCTTGGTCCGGGAATATTTTTCCGACTCCATTTTTTATTTTTATGTTTCATAAATTAAATTGGATTTAATTTGACTAAAATATAAAATGATATTTTTATTTTTTAAGGGAATCAATTTAATTAAATTTTTGTTCTCGTCCGAAACAAGATAAAATTAACAGTTGCATAAATTAATTGGATTAATTCTTATGGACGGATTAATTTTATATTGGTTGGAGCAATATTTTGATTAATTGTATGTATCATTAACTTTAATCTGATTATTGCATTATTATTTGAATGGTGATGTAGTTTATGGATTTAGTTTTTTGAATCATTATTCGATGGGGTGGAATGGCCATTTTGAACCAATTTATTTTTTTAGTAAATTTCTATATGATGCAAATTTTATAAATTTTATAAATTAGCTATGATAAAGAGCCAAGGACAAGCCGTTATGAAGATGAAGATTCAAGACTTTTAATTTGGTACTCGAATTTTCTTTTTATCGAGTCGATGATTCCTCGGTACATAGGAACAGTCCATGAACTACATGTTGGTAGATTTAGGTTGTGTATATTTTTTATATTGTATGACAAACAAACAAACCGACAAATTGTGATTACAAAATGATTAATGTGCAAAGCGTAACATATAATCACGTATTTCTCCCACTTACAATCACTAAGTTATAAAGGTTATGAGGTTTCATTCCCTCTGCCAAACTCATGGAAAATTGAAATCCTAACCGAAATATTATTCTTCTGAGTATGTCGGGGTAATATTTTTGGTGAAGGTTGATAAATTCTTAAAGTGCATTAGATGCCTTCGGTTATGACAAATCAAACCCCTAGAAACCGTATGGGTTTTCGGGTGAGATTCAATTGTCAGACTAATAGGATTTGACGGTTTACACTTAGATATTTCATCGAGCCATAGAAACCGTAAGGGTTATGGGCAAGTGAACTAGGCGAAAAAGAAGATCGAATCATCCTTTAGATGGGTTAGACACCACTTTCTAGAGAATAATAGAATAGAAACTGTATGGGTTTCCCTCTATTAAACTTTGAAAATAAATCGATCACCACTATGAAGTCAGCCATGATTTTCGGATTCCACAGAGGAGTGTAAGATGCTGATTATAAAAATAGTGGGAGACGAACATAAAATAAAGAAAGTCCTTAAAATTCTTTACTCGGATCATAATTAAACAGTCACTAACAAATAAACAAAACTCTCAAAAACGACAATAAACCCACTCGCGATTCTACTCGAAAAGAACACTCTTACTGGACCCAACTTTGTGGATTTGCTCCGAAATCTGAGGATAGTCCTCAGTATAGATACGCTGAGTTATGTCTTGAAGGCGGACATTTGTAACACCTCAAGTAACTCAAGGGCCATTACACGCTGTAGAACCTCTCAGAAGGTCTACCAGGTTAAACAGTCACATAACCATACATACCACATAAACATAAAATATGTAATAATATAAGTTAGTTCGTGGTCTCAGTCAAAATATTTTGAATATAATAACGTGAGATAAAATATATCCAATGCCCACATAGGGGACTTCGACAATAACAATAGAATAGTAAACGACTACTTAAACGACTACAATAAATAAACAAGACATTTTTGGAAGTAAACTCTCAAGACTCGAGCCTTGTAACATCATAGTTAGTCATCTTTCGCATGCACTTCTCGTGCCTGCTCCTCGTGTTGTCCAACACCTAAAGTGCATAAAACATATTTCCCCATTTAAGGGGTTAGCATTCGTATGGCTAGTGCAAGTACACAATTACCCATATTATATACAAATACAATCCAATATCACTTTCACATTTTGAAAACATTTCCAGAAAAACAATATTCCAGAGTATCAACTTTCATAGAAAGCATCATCATCAAGAAAACTATGTCATCACATTCATCATCACGAAAACCACACTTGGTAACCTGCGACTGTGCCCCTTAGCATCATCCCTAGAGGTCCTATCGAACCGTCCCCAAGTAAGAAACCACTTTCGTGATCCAGCACCCTTAGCATAGATCCCAAGAGGTTCCGTCGAATCGTCCCCAGGTGGAGGAACAACAACACACAAATACTTACGTTTTTCACAAAACATCAATCATGTCGAATTCACATACTACCTAACACAATGTAATACATGTACTTGCCTTGGTTATTACGACGTGTAATGGTGAACGGAGAGGATCTCGGTTCGAACTCTCTCCAAAATTCCATTCCTACCACACAATGATACTCAATCAACTACAACACTTCCGGAACAAAAGGAATTACCCTAAGTTCTACTTGTTAGAACCATTCATCGGACACTAGGAGGGCATAATTGACTATAATCAACCAACGGTGAAAATCAAGGAATTTAACCCACAAAGCTTCAAGGAGATCAAAGGATTACGATTACACAATCATAATTTAACATCATCTGAAATAAATCATATTACAAGGATGAAATTATAACAAAACCTCTAAAATCCCAAAAACTAGGGTTCTAAGAATTTAACCTTGATCCAGGTTCTAAGAGAAGATTGAGAGGAGTCTAATCCGTGCTAAGACTTAGAAAATGGTGTTAAATGATGATGTTAGGTCAGAGTTCCGCCTTAGAATCCTCAAAATAGCCACCGGCTATCGAGGAAGAGAAAAAGAATAAAACTGACGAAATAAGGATTGCAGCCCGCTTATGTAAACTGATGCATCGTTACGTACGCCACGCTTACCCGATTACGTACGTTAAGTACATAACATATGTTAGATGACCGAGTTATGTATGTAGCGAAATTCACAGAGTCCACTGCCTCGATCCAATAGGTAGCATTACGTACGCTGTCTGGAGTAGCATTACGTACGCTGTTTGGAGACTTGGCGTACGTAAGGGCCATTAACATATGTTATGCTCTGCAGGTAGAGTACGCAAGGGTGCCATCAGAGGCTTCTGCCTCAAACCTTCGGTACGTTTACCTACGCTATAACTAGGGTTAACGTACGTTAAAGTCGACATTAACATACATTAGCACTGAACATAATGTGCATAACGTTCAAGAATTTGTAGCGCTGCTCAAGCATCTCGGTGCACACGACAATTATACAACAAGATTTACAATTATTCAATCACAACAATGCGTCCAACATAATCATTAAATAATAGCTCAATTACTAACGATTATCACAAAGATATAATGATATAAAATGTGGTAAACGTCGCACCGAGTACAAATTAATTATAAAAGTTGGGAAGTACGAAAGTAGAAAGTACGGATATTACATTCCCTCCCTCTGAAAAGAAGTTTCATCCCGAAACTTACAAAGTTAACAATTCAAAGTTTCTTGACTTCATGCTCTCTCCCGTCTCCCATGCGGCCTCTTCCACTTTATGTCTTGATCATTGCACCTTAACCAAAAGAATGGTTTTGTGCCTAAGTTGTTTTACCCGACGTTCCAAACTAAGAATCATCTTCTCTTCAAATGTGATACCGGGGTCTAGCTCAATCTCTCCAAAACCAATAATATGACTAGGATCGAATATGTATTTCCTCAACTGAGAGACATGAAATACATTATGTACGTGACTCAAATACAGCGGCAAACCTAATCGATATGCAAGATCTCCGACCCGCTCTAAAATCTCAAAAGATCATATGTATCTCCGACTAAGTTTACCCTTCCGACCGAAGCGGTAAACTCCCCAACCTCAAACTCTAACAGACAACGACATGTATCGGTATACGACTTCTGTCGACTCTGAGCAGTCAATAATCTATCATGAAACAAGGCGATCTTCTCTCCCATCTCTACTAATAAATTCGGTTCAGTACCCATCCATTCGGATGCATTGTCCCAACAAAGTGACGACCTACACCCTCTCCTGTATAAAGCCTCAAATGGGGCCATCTTAATCGAGGCATGCCAACTATTGTTGCACGTAAATTCGATTAATGGTAGATGCGACTCCGAATCGTCCTTCCAGTATAGGGCATAGGCTCTCAACATATCCTCAAGTGTCTAAATCATCTATTCTGACTGTCCGTCTGTCAGGGGATGGTATGATGTACTGAGTCTCAACTCAGTCCCCAAGGCTTGATGAACGGCCTACCAGAAATGTGATACGAATTGACGATCTCGATCATATATAATGCTCTTAGGAGTCCTTATAGACACCCGGGCTAGTCTTGGCCCTTAAGTATCCTTAATACCCAGAAAATGAGCAGATTTGGTTAGTCGATCGACAAACACCCAAATCATATTCATCCTGGTCCGATTCCTAGGCATGCTGGCAATGAAATCCATAGAAATATCTTCCTATTTTCACTCGGGAGTACGAAGTGATCACAATAACCCTGTGGTTCGCTGATGCTCGATCTTAACCTGGTAACGTGTCAAACACTGTAATACAAACTCACTAACATCCTTCTTCAAGTTACTCCACCAAAAGTTACTCCTTATATCCTTGTACATTTTACTTGTACGAGGATGTATGGAATAAGGTGTAATATGAGCTTCTCCCAAATATTTCTGTCTCAACTCAATCTAGGACGGTACACATAATCTTCCTGAATCACAAATCCAGGGGCTTTCCCCCTATCCACATTCTCCCTCAACTGAACTAAAAATAGATCCTCGAACTGCTTCGCATTGATGTCATCGATCAAGGATGAAGTAATTTATAACTCACATAACTAACCCTGAATCCTCTGACGTCAAACCTCGTTGTGTTGACCAATTAAGTCTTGTCGGATCCTCCCTTGAGGCATAAGTATCTCCAACATCTGAAGTGATATTGGATTATGACTCAATGCATCCGCAACAACATTCGCCTTGCCCTGATGGTAAAGAATTTCAAGGTCATAATCCTTGATTGACTCTAACCATCTACATTGCCTCATATTCAACTCCTTTTGGCTGAAAATGTACTTCAGGCTTTTATGGTCTGTATAGATCTTACATGATGCGCTGTAAAGGTAATATCTCCAAATTTTTAAAGCAAAGACAACCGCAACTAACACAAAATTGTGAGTAGGATAATTTGCCTCAGACAGTTTTAACTGTCCCGATACATAAGCAATCATTCTATCCCTCTGCATGAAAACACATTCAAGTCCGAGTCCAAAAACATCACTGTACACCACAAAATCATAGGTCCCTTGAGGTAGGGCTAGAACTGGTGCGGTAGTCAAACGCCTCTTCAACTCATCGGTTATTCTACTTATCCACATTCCACTCAAATTTCTGGGTTTTCTGAAGTAACTACGTGCGTGGTCGGGCGATCTTGGAAAATCCCTCAACAAATCTACAGTAATACCCATCAAGTCCTAGAAAAGTCCTCATTTCTTTCACATTCTTAGGTGGTTTCCATTCCAGTACAGCCTCTATCTTATGCAGATTAATCCGAACTCCCTCAATCGTGATCACATGCCCAAGGAACGTCACTTCCCCGAGCCAAAACTCACATTCCGATAACTTTGCTTATAACTGCTCCGCTCTCAGAATGTCTAACACTATACGAACATGCTCGGCGTACTCCTCCTGATTATGTTAATAGATAAAAATATCGTCAATAAAGAGAACCACGAATTTGTTCAGATACTTAATAAACACCTTGTTCATCAACAGCATGAACACTGTTGGGGCGTTGGTTAGCCTTAAAGGCATAACCACAAACTCATAAGGACTGTATCTCGTCCGAAAGGCAGCCTTTGGTATATCGGTGTCTCGAATCCTTAACTGATAATAGCCCGACCATAGATCAATCTTCGAGAATATTGTCGCTCCCAGAAGCTGATCAAACAAGTCATCAATCTGGGGCAAAGGGTATTTATTTTTGATGGTTAGCTTGTCTAATTCTCGATAGCCGATATATAAATGAAGCCATCTATCTTTCTTATTAACCAATAGGACCGGTGCGCCCCAAGGTGAGCGCTTGGTCAAATATACCCCTTATCTAATAACTCTCCCAACTGTTTCTTCAACACCAACACTCTAACAGGTGCCGTATGATACGGTGCCCGGGAACTAAGAGTTTCATCTGGCTCTAGATTAATAGGAAACTCGACTTCCTGCAGAGGTGGTAATCCCGGTAAGTCATCCAAAAATACGTCGGGATATTCATTAATAACTGCAATCAACGACATCTGCACTCTCCCATCCTCCGCCTTCAAGGCGTAGCACCAGTTGCCTACACAACCCTAATACATGAGTTTCATCGCCTTCATGGCGCGGATCATGCTTCCCGATCTACTCGGTTTACAACCCACAAGAGTATGTTCGGTGCCATCCGCAGCTACTATCGTGATAGTGTGAGTCCGATAGTTCATGATAGCACTATGACGGGCTAGCCAATCGTCCCCGAGGATCAAATCCTCACCTTTTAAATATACAATAATGAGATTCGAAGGCCAATCCCGATTCCCATCCTCACTGGATAGTCTCTGACTTCCCAATTCCCAACTATACGATCCCCAGTAGGTAAACCCACTACAAACAGCTCACACTCGAATAAACAATCAATACCAATGCAACATATATAGTCCAATGCAATAAAAGAATGGGTAGCACCCGAATCAAATAACACCGAAATTGGATGAGAAATGATCTGAGTGGTACCTGATGTCACTGGAGCACCTATATCCTATGTGCATCTCATCTGATATAGATGGGGATGTGCTAATCTCGAACTCGACACCCCCTGGCGGTATGGTTGACCCCGAACCCTACCACGACTCAAATTATGCAGCATTTGAGAAACTGAGGTCTTCTGGAGCTCTTTTGATGTTGTAGTTTCCAGCGGAGCTCTGACTATTTTGGAAACTATCTCGCAATGAACTGCACAATACCCACTCTGTCCGCATGAATAATAGGTAACCAGTGGAAGCAAGCAATCTCTCACTATATGCTCACTCTGGCTGCAATTAAAACAAACTCTGCCCCCAGAAACAGAAGGTTGAATCAAACGGTTACCATGGGAGCTGCTGGCATGATGAAACGGTCTCCCCCCAATGCAGGGGCAGATTGTGACTTAGAAAATCTACCATTTTTACTGGCTGAGAAGTTGCCAGTAGTATTTTGTTTCTTAGATTCGGAGCCAACCTTTGATTCTGGGACAACCATCTTGATCGCCAAAGCACGATCCCGATATTTCTCAACGTAGTACACATGAGAGGTGCCATACTCCGTTGGATATGCGACTTCATCCACAGGTTGAAATAACGAATCTTATTTGCCTTAGTTCTCACTTAATCTCTCACGTAGCTCAGCTACTGATTGTAGATAATAATAGCTTGGGATATCGGCAAGTCCTGTGGTGTAGCCATAAAGAAGTCGACGATTCTGTGCTCTCGAACTGTTGGCGGACAATATTCCACCTCTATGGCAGTTTTAAACTCATCCAGGGTTGCTATGCAATCTCTAGGAGCCACTGCCTCCCACCAATCAGCGGCTTCCTTATCCAGAAGGTATTGGGAAATAGGCACCCTCCTGCCCTCTGGACAAGCCACGACATAAAAAGTCCTGCCTAATTGGAAGAGCTGGTTCTCCCATCCCAAGGAGTCAGTAGAACCAGCAAAATGAAGGGGGTGCATCTTTGTCACCTTCTGAAGCCATTTGATGGCTTCGTCTTCCACAGTCGGGGGCAGATTCTGGTTCCCACCTTGAGCTATCTGAGCTAATTGAGCTGCCAGTTGCTGAAAAATAGTGGTAGCTCCAATTTTGGTATTATTACTAGACAGTTGGTCCTGGATAACGAAAAAGTGCTGATGTCCGTCAGAACTCAAAGGCAGAGTATTCGACACCATATTGATGGAAATAAAACGCAGCGGAAGCGGCGGGTTTAGGTTTACTAAAATCAGTCCTCAAGAATCGGATCTATTTAGGCTCATCATATACTCAATTACATAGATTAATAAGCAATTTTAACGAACAATATATATATATATGCGTCTAAACGTGATAATTTGTAGTATTCTACCTAGATCTAAAAAATCTTAGAATACGTTACCTTTGAAGCGAAGTATTTAGATTTCTCCTTGATCTTCTTGTATTTCAACCTTTAGATCTTCTAAAGTATATCCCGCCTAAATCCGGATGTCGTGTGGGCAACAATCTTCCGAACCTCCTTGAACAACCAGTGGATCGACCGAACCTTCTTCCAGAAAAGCCTTACAGTTTTCTCTTTATTTTTCTTGAATATTTTGGTATTTTAGAAAAATATTGTGTTACCCAATTGTAGAATCGAAGACACAAGTCAAGATCCACAACTAAACACAAAGCAGAAAAATTGGAATTTCTTGGACTATCACAGGTGTGTTTCCGCCGAACCCCTTATGCCTTTTTATAGGTGTTATGGGCTACTCTAGGGATCTTAAGGAGGTTTAAGGAAATGACTCCTAATAAACCTCAAATTTCCATATTCGGCCTTTCCTAATATATTGAGTCTATTAAATATCAACTCAGTCCACTAAGGAGTTAATATTGCACTTCCTACCTAAATCAAATTACGAAATTGGGCTCCTTTTAAATTAATTATTTTTCCTGTTTAAGATATCGTATGTCCATTAATTAATTAAGCTACTGACAGGTTAAATTAATTAATTTCTTTTTCAAGAGTATAACTACTCGACTTCTACTATTATATTAGATAATTCCACCTACAGAGTTTAATATAATAATCCTTTCGACTGCCTCAAGGGAGCTTATCAGCCCGACTGATCGGGACACGATTTCTAGTTATAATATTAATTTCCATATAAATAATATTATTTCCCAAGATACAAAACTTATTGAGTCAATAATTGTGACTCTCACCCATGGTAAATCAAAGCAATAAATATTATAAATACATAATTAAATATTATATACTTAGAATTAAGAAATAATAATTATCCGAGATTTACGTTCTTCTTACAGTCAGTACAGAAGACACTATCTAACTGCGATTCAGTTCAACGTATGCAAATACGCTAATGCATGCTAATAGTCAAGATCAACCAATCTCAATCATACATTGCAACCTTTCACATAATTTGTCTACAATTATATTGGTTGTGAACTGTTATATTATTTTATAAGGCACCGATTATGTGATCTTCTGTGTGACACCAACAGACCACATTATCTACAATATGAAATAATTAGACAGGATATTTGCATAGCCATAACATGAATAAATATGCAAAATATGTGATTAAATGTAATTAATATTTTCATAGGTAGTTACAGGGAAATAAGGTAATACAAGCATAAAGTATGATTTGCAGTATACAACCCTAACTCTCGCACTTATACTCAAAGCATGTTTTTAAGTATACTACTCTATTTCATAGTCTCTCATATCTCCCACTTATATTCAAATCCATGCTGCCATACACCATAATCCCATTCCTTCCACATGCCTATCAAAGACTTTTGAGGGTAGGCCTTTCGTGAAAGGATCAGCAAGATTATCTTCTGATGCAACCCTGGCTACAACTACGTCTCCTTCCTTTACAAAGTATCATATAATGTGGTACTTGCGGTTGATATGTTTACTTTCCTTGTGGGCTCGTGGTTCTCTCGTATTTACGACTGTACCGGTATTATCACAATAAAGTGTAATACCCTTTGGCAAATCAGGAATCACATCCAAGTCCTGCAGGAGGTACTTGAGCCATACCGCCTCTTTGGCTGCCTAAGAGGCTGCCACATACTTGACTTCCATGGTAGAGTCCGAGATGCATTTCTGCTTCACACTCCTCCAACTAATAGCTCCACCTCCCAGAATAAACACATAACTTAAAGTAGACTTGGACTTTTCTTTGCCTGATGAAAATATGAGTCAGTATAACCCACTGGCCATAGGTCGTCTAATTGATATACTAACATATACTCCCTAGTCCTTCTCAGGTACTTGAGTATGTGCTTGACAACAATCTAGCGTCCTGGTCCTGGGTTCGACTGATATCTAGCAGCCATGCTTATGGCATGATAGATATCTGGTCTAGTACAAAGCATAACATAGATGAGGCTTCCCACAACTGACGCATAAGGGATCACCTTCATGTCATTTATCTCATTTTATCTCTTAGGACACAATCCTTATATAGTTGAATTCCATGTCTGTAAGGCAGAAAGTCTTTCTTGGAATTCTCCATGCTAAATCGCTTTAACACTATATCGATATAGGATTGCTCAGATAAGCACAACATCCATTTCTTCCAATCACGAAAGATCTCGATTCTAAGGATATGCCCTGCTTCTCCCAAATCCTTCATATTGAACTGCTCAGATAGCCATACCCTACGGCCGACAACTCCTTCACGTTGTTTCCAATCAGAAGGATATCATCTACATATAGTACGAAAAATACCAACACATTTCCATCGCATTTCTTAGACACACAACTTTCACTCAGACATTGGATGAATCCATATGACTGGACTTTTAAAATCGAGTGTTCCAAGATCTATATGCTTTCTTAAGTCCACAAATGGATCTCTTAAGATTGCACACTAAGTGCGTTTCTCCTTCAGCAGTGAATCTCTCTAGTTGGCGCATGTAGATTTCCTTGGCTAGACTTCTATTCAAGAATGCAGTCTTGACATCCATTTGCCAAATCTCCAGATCCAAATGTGCAACTATAGCTAAAAGAATCCAGATTGGCTTAAGCATGGCTACCAGCAAAAAGGTTTCATCATAATTGATACCCTCTTTCCGAGTGTAACCATTCACTATAAGCCTCGCTTTGAAAGTTTCAACCTTCCCGTCACCTCATTTCTTTTGCTTGTTGATCCAATTACTCCCAATGTCTTGTACCCCATCAGATAGTTCTACTAGCTACCACAATTGATTGGAATCCATAAATCCCATTTCTGATTTTATTGCTACTTGCCAGGAGTCAGCATCTTTATCTTGGATTGCCTTCTTGTAGGTCCATGGCTCTGATTCATCTTCTTTTGGGATTGATTCCGAAGACTATCCCATGCCTATGAATCATTTTGTTTGATGAACAACCTTCATACTACAACGAGGCAAATCCTGAGTTGGTGTAAAAGTCTCAAAATCGATACGTGGTGCATTGTTAGTTGGTGCTTGCACGATTGGAATAGATGGAGTCTCGCCCCTCAATTCTTCTATAATTATTTCACTCAAGGGCTTGTGACTAATCATATAATCCTATTTTAGGAATCGAGCATTGGTGCTAACAATGACCTTCTAATGGGGACTATAGAACAAGCAACCCTTCGTTCCCTTAAGGTATCCTACAAGCACTCGTACCTCTGCACGAGATGCCAACTTATCAACTTCCTTATTCAGAACATGTGTTGGATTACCCCAAATCCAAACATGTCCTAGACTGGGCTTTCGCCCACTCCATATTTCTGTGGGTGTTTTTAGAACTGGTTTTGAAGGCACCAGGTTTAGGATATATGCCGCTGTTTCCGAGGCATACCCCCAGAACAAAATAGGTAAATCTGAATAACTCATCATTGACCTAACTATTTCTAAAATAGTTCTGTTTCTTCTCGCAACAACACCATTTTGTTGTGGAGTTCCCGACGCAGTGAGCTGGGACGAAATCCCCTCATTTGTCAAGAAATCCAAAAAGTCTCCACTAAGGTATTCACCACCACGATCAGATCGTAGTGACTTGATACTCTTCCCATGACGTTTCTTCATTTCAGCGTTGAAATCTCTAAACTTGTCAAAAGTTTCAGACTTATGTCGCATCAAATAGATGTATCCATATCTCGAATAATCATCTATGAACGTGATGAAGTATTCAAAACCACCCCTAGTCTAGATATTCATTGGACCATATACATTCGTATGAACCAATTCTAACATTTTATGAGCACGGTTTTCCTTTATTTTAAAAACCCTCTTGGTCATTTTACCTTCCAGACAGGATTCACAATTGGAAATGACTCAACTTGGAGGTCATCCAATGGGCCATCATCTACCAATCTTTGAATTCTTCTAAGTTTACATGACCTAACCATAGATGCCACAAATATATTTGGTTTATGCTTGAAGGTTCTTTTCTCTTTTTAGGTTTGGACAAAGAGTTAAGCGATTTATGTTTATACATGGGAGTTTGTGCGGTATTAATGACATACAGCTCATCAGTAAAGATACATTTGCAAACATATTCACCGTTTCTTCTAATAATAGCATCACCATCAAAAGAAACTGAATAACCATCACAACTCAATTTAGAAACCGAAATTAAATTCATTCTAAAATTTGGTACCAATAATACATTAAGGGCCAATAAATTATCATTAATATTCAACTGCACTACTCCCACTACAAGAACCATAAGCATGGAATAATCGCCTCAGGTGATGGTGGTCTCGCCCGCACTAAGCTGCTTGGTTACCTGAAAACCATGCGAGTCAAAGCAAACATGATCAGTGGAGCCTGAATCAACTATCCACGAAATGGAAGAACAAGCTGTTAAACATGTTTTGACTACTAGTGCACGAGTCATACCTTTCTTAAGAGCAGGGTAGTCTGCTTTGAAATATCCTTTCTGACCGCACTTGTAGCACTTTTGCTTTTGCTTTTTGTTCAAGGCTGAGGAGCATTGATTTTTACCTTGAGAGTCGCCACTTGCTCCTGGACAGCTTGTTTCTTCTTCTTTCCCCAATTAGGTTTAGAAGTTGAAACACCAGTTGCCGCAAGAACTTGATACCCTTGCCTGAAGAAATATTCCGCAGCTTGAAGCTCTGTCAGCAATTCCGCTAAGGTATACTCTCTACGATTCATATTGTAGTTTAGGCAGAACTGCTCAAAGCTTCTAGGAAAGCTGACTATGGATGATATTGACCTGTGTTTCCACATCGATAGTAGCCCCTAAGATATCAAGTTTGTTGAGATGAGAAATCATCTTTAGAACATGATCCCTTATCGGTGTTCCTTCAGGCATTTGGGTCGTCATCAAGACCCTCATAGAATTTTGCCTAGCCACCCGGTTCTGATGACCAAACATCTCCTCTAGATTTTTCATCATTTCTGCAGCCGTGACCATACTCTGATGCTGATGCTGCAATACATTTGCTAAAAAAGCCAAGATGTAACCGCAAGCTATCTCATCAGATTTCTTCCATTTGCGGTATTCCTTCACCTCATCAGGTGTTGAATCCGCATCTGGTTCAAATGGGCATTCTTCAGTTAGAATAAACTTGTGTTCCTCTGTAGTCAGGACAATATTAAGATTATGTTCAATCAACAAAATTAGTGTTGTGTAGTTTGTTTTCTTTGAGCATTACAGCAAGTGGACTGAAATACATCTGAGATAAAATTAGAACATCCATCACATAATGCATAGAAAAATATATTGAAAAAACTCAAAACACAATATATATGCTAGCAACCAATACCTCAAAAACCCTGCATATACAAGCCACGATCGTGTGGATGCTTACACACACATTTTTAAGTAGAGTTTTACGTCTTTAATTTTACTATCTAGTAAATTTACGTTATGATAAGTAAAATTAATGTTGGTTCCTCTTAGCTATGTATTAATTAACAGACTCCGATGAGGAGTTTATTAATTAATACACCTAAGTGAACGCCATAATTTAACAACCTTAAAATATTATCTTTTAAATAATAGTTCTACGATGGAGAGGTCCTATCATAAAAAATAATAGTTACCTTTTTTTATCATTTTAAATCTAAAACTAGTGAACTTATAATTAGCACATCTGATATGGAGGAAGACCCTAATATGAATGCGCATGCTAATTACTTTCACAATTTAAATTAATTATGGATGCCAATTTGATTTTATTTTAAAAAATAAATTAACTAAATCACTTAGTTATTATAACCTTAAGTTTTTTAATTCTCTCATCCTAACATGCAAGAAATATATCATACATACATTCATACATGTCATACATCCAAAACAATAAAAACCAATAATAAAAAAATTGGATAATTAAATTCGATTATCATGGTTTTATTCATCGTTTTGAATAACGAGAAAGTCATCGGCTCGATATCTCCAACTGCTTCAAGCATCTTGTCACCTCTTCCCGGTTGGCCCACAAAATTTCTAAATTTAGAAACTTTTTTTTCCATGCAAAATTAATTGCACAAGAAAATTCCAAATTTAAATATTGTGCACCAACGGACGCAACGAACGGCGGAAAGACGAACAGGACCATATAGCGGACGAGCCGACCTGGACCATCCTGACCTGTTTCCTGACCCATCCCGACCCGCGGCCTGGACCGCATACCTGTGGCCGGATCTGACCGGCAGCTTATCGGTCCCGGACCTTCGTCCGATTGGGACTCCTTTTCGTGTGGGACTCTTTTTTCATCATGCTTTGTGTACTCCAATTCGATTTACAATTTTTACACAAAATAAAATACATCGAATTTCCAACAAATTACAAGAAAAAATAATATCCAATTCTACCCATGGATTTTCTCATGGGAAAAACTTATACATGCCTCAAAACGGGTCAAATTACCAAAATGCGTAAAATAAAATAAAAAGAATCATATCGCTATGAAAATTGGACCATATTCACCTGCAAGACACATTCTAGCAAAATATTTCAAAGATCATAATATGTGAAAATTTTTAAATTGCTAGCAATTAATCACAAAATTAGTTAAATTGAATGGAGCCTAAAGACCGGCTCCGATACCAATTGATGAAAATAAAATGCAGCGAAAGCCGTGGGTTTAGGTCTACTAAAATAGCCTTCACGAATTAGATCTATTTAGGCTCGTCAAATAATTAATTACATAGATTAATAAGCAATTTAAACAAACAATACATATTTATGCATCTAAACATTATAATTTGTAGTATTCTACCAAGATCTAAAAGATCTTAGAGTACGTTACCTTTTAAACGAAGTATTTGAATTTCTCCTTGATCTTATTGTACTTCTACCTTTAGATCTTGTAGATTACTTCTACCTTTTGAATTCGGATGGCATGTGGCAAACAATCTTCCGGACCTCCTTGAACAACCAGTTGATCGGCCAAACCTTCTTCCAAAAAATCCTTACGATTTTCTCTCTATTTTTCTTGAATATTTTGGTATTTTACAAAAATATTGTGTTATCCAATTGTAGAATCGAAGACACAAGTCAAGATCCACAACTAAACACAAGGCAGAAAAATCGGAATTTCTTGGTGTAACACCCCAAGAAATCATTCGGGAATGTCACACGCCGTAGACCCTTCTAACAAGGATCTACCAGGCTAAACACTACAAATAACCAACTGTTTGACCGTCCGGTGGCAAATAATATTACAAAACGGACCGATGAGGTCACGCGACTAAACCAAGCTAAAATAATTTCTTTCAATTCATACCCACGCAGGGTCTAAAATACAAATTGATACAACACAATGTAAGACTGAGAATAATATAATGACACAATAATAACTGAACTCCATAACTCTTGATTAGTATCGTGGTCCATCATCTTCCTTGCCGACCCTGTGACTGCTCCCACAAACCAAGCATACCTGAAATGCATGAAACGTATTTCTCCCATTCAAGGGGTTAGCATTTGAATGGCTAGTACAAGTATTATACTATACGAAATGTAACAAGCAATTAACAACCACGAATCAGATAAGGACAACCATTCAGCAAGTATTTCTGAGAGGTTTTAGTATTAGAAAACGAGGACTTGGAGCATTTGAAAATAGAGTCATCATCTCGGCCTTTTTAGAAATACAAGCTTTTAGGACAGCGGTCCCAAATTTGAGAAATCTTTATCAAACGTTAGGATCTCAACCCAAAATCCCATTTCAAAACTCAACAACTTTACCACATGAAACATTTATGCAATTTTCTTGGATCTCGGTCCAGCCATTACTTTTTCGTAAAAACATTCTTTTCAAACATCTTTATACGTCACAACATACTCATGACTACGTAATCGCTTGCCACGAGTCTCCGTAGGTTCAACAACCCGCACGGACTTAACCAACACAACCATCACAACAAAATCAATCATGCTCATGACTCCATGATCGCTTACCACGAGTCTCCGTAGGTTCAACAACCCACACGGATTGAGCCAACACAACAATCACAACAACCAGTCCCGAATACATGATCTCTTGCCATGAGTCACCGTAGGCCCCATCGAGCCCACATGTTGGACGTACTATGTCCTGACCCCACGGTCCCTTGCCATGTGACATCGTAGGCCTCGTCAGACCCGCATGATTGGACCTCAGTACGACATACTAAGTTCCGATCCCATGGTCCCCCGCCATGAATCCTCGTAGGTCCCGTCGAACCCTCATGAGTGAACTTAGCAACACAACACACGACATTCACATTCACATGTCACCAAGGCCATACGGTCAATCAATCACATTTATTACCATAACTGTACACGTGCAACACACATAGCACAATCTCAACAATCCAACCATCAACATCAACAACACACAATCCAGCATAACTCATGATCGAAACACAACACATTGCACAACTATGTGTATAACCAACCAACACGATTATCACAATCCTGCAACATAACACAACACATTGCACAACCATGTGTACAACCAACCAACACGATTATCACAATCCTGCACACATAACACAACAGATTGCACAACCATGTGTACAACCAACCAACACGATTATCACAATCCTGCACACATAACACATCACACAATACATATGCCAAAATAAGACAGTCATCACCAAGCCTTCATAACACGTAACACATAACAAACTCACACGAACCATGTTACGAAGGTAAATAAATCATCACAAACTTAATACGTGATTTCTAATCACAAGATACAAGTCGCATCAGCAAGAAACTTGCCTCGAAATAGGCACACAAGTACTCCGACGAACACGGCTCGACCGAAGTGCCTCAAACCTACAACTTCCGCAAGACACTACGAAAACACGATCACAACGAGGATCAAGACCAATAACAACGGAAATCGCATCAAACTATCGAAGGAAAACTCATTCAAACATTAAATGTTCACGATTCTTCACATCACCCATCTGCTTGAACGAACCGAAGATATGGATATACAATATATAAAACATGTTTAACAACAACATCTAGCACCAATCGATTCATCAAAACCGGATTAGATTGGGAATCAAGAACAAAACCTTCAAAAAGTCAACTCAAGGAAAATGGGAAAAATACCTCGATCCGACGAAGAACAACGGATTATATGATGTTACAATCACCTAGGACTCTCCAAAACACTCTTGTATGGAGCAAACTCGGCCAAGAACTCAAACCCTAATTGCCCCCGTCTCAAACCCGCGAAGAGAAGAAGAATGAAGTGAAAATGAGAAAATAAGACTCCTGTCCAGTTTATATACTGGACAACTTAGCGCGCGCTAATCATCCATATTAGCGTGCGCTATCGAATCATCAACCAAACACGTTTTGCACAATTGCCCAGTTAGCACGAGCTAACTGCAAGCATTAGCGTGCACTGGAAAACTCTCCAACCCAGTTCAGTAGTTTCTGGACTACTCCAAAACCACCAGTTAGTGTATGCTATTCTAACCGAGCGTGCACTACTGCTGCACCTTAGCGCGTGCTATACCACTACCTAGCGTGCGCTAATCAACTTCCTAACCCAATGCAGTAGCTCCTGCATTGATTCTGCAACCTCCGTTAGTGTGCGCTAGCAACGCTCTAGTAGCATGCGCTATCCCTGCACGTAGCGTGCGCTATTCCTACCGCATAGGTAGTAAGATCGCACCAAAAAAAACTCATCACAACAGCGATACTTCCTAATGGAACGACAAACACGCAATAATCTGAATCGCAACCAACACATGTCAATGCATGACACACGATCATATAGGCATGAACAACATACAATCCACTAAACAGTAAAAAAAAATTCAACGCAACCGGAAACAAAAATCTCGGGTATTACATTCTTCCCCACTATAAATAAATATCGTCCCGAAACTTAAACAGAAACATCAAAACGCCACATAACAAGACAAAAGCATTCAAGCAATAAAGCAATTCTCCACATGAGATTTAACCAACCAAACAATACACAAATCGTCCTTACCATATACTGTTGGTCCCTCCGGGAGTAGGAACGGAACCCCCGGTTTCTAGCCATACTAGTGACGGTCTCGCAATGCACCGCCTGGTGCTCTACTGACCACACTCGAAATAGCTAATCGGCAGCTTCATACAATTCACACGTACGTGACTTGGAACCCTTTGATCCTCCGTTGATGGTGAAAGTTCCACAAACGATCGATGTGAGGGTCGAGGTGTAAAAACCTCACTTCCCTTACCTCTCTATGAGTCTCCAGATGTCTCCTATTTCTTTGCCACGGACATAGGCTCCATCAACTATAGTCATCTCGAATGTTGGATCTCCGCCAACATCACTACTTGCATCTGATCACGTGACTGCTCTTCACGACCATATGCGCTGGTTTGATCGGTGCTCGTTTAACAAACGAGTCACCTTGCTACACTCAGGGTTATGACCACGACCACAAACTCGTTTCCTCGGCATACCGAATATACAACTGTTAGGTACAATAGAACATACCATCGCAAAACAACATATCGGAGATACCAACACAGCACAACATATCAACATAAGGCAACAAATAGTAACACGACAAAATATCCAGTCCGGGTAATTGCACGAATACAAGAACTATCACTACAACAAATGGAATTCATAGTCGTAACGAATCACAAGACCATATTAACAGAAACTTACGACCATTGCCAATACAAACACGGCCATAACAAAGTACACATCATTGTAGTCAACCATTGGTAACATTCTTTTAAAATCCCATGAGGTATTCATTCCATTGATAATATTTAAAATCCTTGAGTTCGCATGATTTTTTTTTCGAAATAAAATTTGAAAATACTTTTGATACCTCGGGCTGTTTTTACCAAATCATGAATCATGAATCTTAGCCATCTTACTTTGAAAACGTTTGAAAAATAACATTCCAAAAAATCAATTTCTTCGAAACCAACATCATCATCATCATCATCATTAGCAATACATAGGGTAATCACATGTTACCGCTCAACATCATCATAATCAACGGCACATAAGGTATCCCGTGGTCATGCTCTCTTGGCATCGACCCTAGAGGTTTCACCGAACCATCCCCGGGTGGGTAACATATTCATACATACAATAGACATTCCCATATATCAACAAGCAGATCCAAGCCATACAGCATAACGTATCTTAACGCGCACTAAGCTTACGATTAGCGTGCGTTAACTATATCACTCTGTCTGCCCATTCTAGTTAGTGTGCGCTAATTAGAACATTAGTGTGCACTAACTGACACAATTTGGAAAGATCTATCCTCCACCATTTGGGAAATTAAAATCACGTTTGATTTATAAATACAAAAAATTTAGGATGTGAAGGTTTTAAAATCATTTACTCAATCATTGAAAATAGCACAAATACGCGAAAATCACTTCCTTAAAATTCTTTCAAACACGACAAAAGATCATCAACGGTAACATTTTACAAAATGTCCCAACACCTTAAAACACAGCTTTCATATGCCGTCACAAGGTTTTCATTAACAAATACAAGGCCGGCTCGCCAAATTCATACCGCTTCTCGAAATCCACACTAAGCTACTATTTAACCGCGCCGTCAAAACATTTTCCAAAATTGACTTTCCACAATATGTTTACGTCTATGAAAGTTTAGTAAACCATTTTCAAAAATGCATGCAGCGGATATAATTATTAATAGGGACACATTAGTTGCAAATAACAGCAATTACCTGAACACAATCGATTCTCAAATATATGTAATATCCTGAATTTCTACTACTATTGTTTAATGTTATTTTATCCGAGTTATGTTGTACAGCATGGAATCTGTACAATATGGATAAAATAATTGAAGGACTGAAACATCTGTATTGGTAAAATTACCGCACTTGGTTGATAGTTGTATTTGAAGATATTATGTGTCGGGCGTATCGTATGAGAATATTGTTGGAAGGAGTATGTGTATTCAGTATGCCGTATGTTCGTATTTTGTATGTCGAGACGTTGGACAAGAATAGCTGAAAATGGCTAAGTACAACCACGATAGTGCACGCTACTATGTATACTTAACGTACGCTAATTGGACACTGTAGCAAGTCAACGTATGTGCTACGTACGCTATGGAACATGTTTTACGTACGTAGTGCATCGAACGAATTGAGACAGGAGGTTATGGACTATCGTTACGTGTGCTACCTGTAACACCCCCCGATCCATCTGGGAATATTATAGCGCCGTGGGCCTCAAGATGGAACCCACAAGGCTGAAGGAAATTTTCGCAAACATTTACAAACGTCCAAGAGGCAAACGACGGTATTATCTATTTAAAACATTCGAAGACTTTATAAAACTCGTTTATCAAAACCGTCGTAAAATCTCGTTTGAAAGGACAAGGCCTGAAATGCCAGAACTCAACAGTTTAAAAACATACATTAAGCTATCGCTTACACGTACCGACAGGATAGATTTAGAAAACGATTGTCAAAGTGACCTAAGTTACCAGATACCAAAAGGCCATTCAAAAATAAAATACTCACGCAGCGGATAAATACAACAATTAAAATACTCTAGCAACGGAATACAACAACTGATCAGAAGCTCAATACACAAATACATGTCCTAGCCAGTATCCTCCGAGAAGCTCATCTCTCCACGACCGCTACAAGCTTGATAATCCAAGAACCTAAAAAGAAAGCCCACGACGGGGTCAGCCATAATATCCAACAATGATAACCATCACATCACGTCAATAATTACATATCAATGGAAATACTAAGTAAGAATACGACCAATGTAATCTTACTGTCGTAACTTTACGAAAATCCACGATTCGTATCCTTAATAACACAATAAGATAATACGGTATCTCAACAATACCCAAGGTTCTCAAAACATTATCATAACTCGCGATACGGAAATTATACCAACTCTGATCAATTCAATCCATCGGATAACGTCGACAATTCCAATACGATAATCGATCGTCCATCAAAGACAAGTATCAAGGAAATATGGAACATAGCTCAAGATACGAAATACCATTACCATCACGTCAGTCTAATCCCGTAGATTCCACGCGTAGATTCCCTCTGAGTTGTTCTTCACTAGCGTACGCTAATTTATATCCGTAGTGTGCGCTAAACCTTCACGATAGCGTGCGCTACTCGTGATTATTAGCATGCGCTAATAATGTTACACTTAGCCATTTCCAGCTTTTCTCGTCCGTCTCGACATACTGGATACGTACAATCACATACTAAATACATATACTCAATTCAATAATATTCTCATATGATACATAATATCCTCAATTGCAATTGTCGACCAAGTACGACAATTATACCAATACAAATGTCTTAGTCCTTCATTTATTTTATCTATACTGTACAGATTCCACGCTATACAATATAACTCGGATAAAATAATATTAAACAACAGTAGTAGAAGTACCGGATATTACATACTATACCACTTAAAATAAGTTTCGTCCTCGAAACTTGCAATCCGTCATAGAAAACAAACAAACCGTTCAACCAAAATATCCCGAAACCATCACGACAACGATCAATCATCATCATTAACAACTAACCAAAACAATACACTTACAAATGTGTAAAGTCGACGACCTCCTGAGATCCTAGCAATCACAATTCCATGAGTCTCAAGAAAATATATCATCTTCGGATGAAATAATCTATCCGTTTCAAATCCTGTCTGCCTGATTACACAATCAAGTCCAAATCCTGATACAAATCAATAATACACGATACATCTGTAAAACAACTACCTAAAACAACGACAGAATTCCGAAACATTGACACAAAATCTGAACGCTCATATGATCACCAACAAGTTCAACCAATAAATTAACCGAGAATATCATCGACATGATAAACTCTGATACGACCAATCCAAAGGTCAAAACATAATCGAGAATATCATCAACATGATAAACTCCAATATAACCAACGAACGATCAACGATAATTGAGAATACCTTCACACGAGAAGCCCCAATACGTCAACACAGAACCACAGAAACAGATATACGAAAGAATAACGTTCTCAAAATGACACACCAATCACATACAGTGGATCTCAATAAACATACCCGACTAGTGAACATATCCCTCGGCAATCAATCGCAAATCGGTGAACATACCAAATCATTCATGGAGTGGGAATGACCACTCAATATCCAAAACCACCAGCATGGGGGCACCATCCCCAAATCTACACTTACAAAGAAACCATTCAAAAACATTATGGTAGCGCATACGTCTCAGTTTCACAAAACCCGAAGTTCCAAAATTACATCCTGTTCATGAATTCTACATTACGCAGCATATTCTTCTTATCCGATCAATCAACCAATCATCCCTGGATAACCAACTACCATACTGAAGTTCGAATCTTTATTCATCGTTCCATACTGACGTCTTATCCAGTTCGTAAGTCACACTCAGAACTTCACCATGATATGCATTATGCACTAAATGTGTATGTATATCCATCACATTTTCAAAACCAGTTGGAAATCATATATCTCGTCAAAAAGACAAATTTTCGAAAGTTCATTCAAAAATTTCAAAACTCAAATCGTAAATTTTCGTAAGACCACGAAATCAATTTTCGAAAAATTAAATCGGCTCGCTGGTGCCAAGTATTCGATAACAGTTTTCCTTCGAATCCACACGATTTCGAAGTTTTTAAAATGAAAACTATGCAAATGATTGACCACATTCCTACTACTGTATACCAATTCGGTTCGTCACCAATATCCATAGATATTACATCGGAAAACCACACGATTGAGTTCCAAAATCTCAGTATATAAACTCCGACCAAAAACTCCTTTTCCACATATGACTCGCAACGCTAATCATTAACCCATATTGGGTCACCTCAGTTATGCTATGACAAGACATTGAAACAAATCAACACATCGAAAGACTTCCCGAGAGGTTTCATTTGAACAAGTAAACTAAAACTGCGAAAGGCAGAAATGAAATAGATAAAGATTGATAAAGTGTTTTACAATTCTTGGGAGTTTTAGAAAACAAGAAAGTCTTTTGAAACATTAGGGTCTCATCCAGTATCTCATTCTACATTACAAGAAGTTTAAAAAGTAGAAAACACTTTTCGGACCCCAAGTTCTGAGTTATAAAACCATTTCAAAATCGATTGGGTCTCGGCCCAAAAATCATTTTCCGTAAAACATCCGTAAAACAATCATTTTGAAAAGTATCATTTCAAATGCTCAAAAACAGTTTCATGTATTTCAAAATGACTTAACATGACTACATGCTCTTCTCAACCATGCACAACATTTCTCCCAAATGTACAATTCCGTTCAAAATCTAACCGACATACTGATTTCTAAAATCATAGTTCCTCAAGATCATCAATTATGTCCCAATTCTGTCACCTTATACTGTAACACATAATATCTTTTCTGAACCTCAAAGCATATCAACTTAGAACGGCAATAAATCTCGATGAAATTCAAAAATCCAAATACTTACAGATCGTGAAGTCGATGATTCCCCGTGATACTGGCACATGTCTCGACTCTAGAAAATACTCGACACAGATATTTTCAAAACACACATTTTGCAAACTCATTTCAACTCGAGAACACAACACATCACTATCCGAAGAAACACGTTAACACCATTTGAAAAAGTTTACAACAACCCCAGTATCATACTGGTAAATCACATAACGCACAAGCCCGAGTGAACAACAAAAACTCACGGCTCCAATATTTGTCAAATCGACAATTCGAATGACGCGACAAAAACACGACCCAACTCGACCCAACTGCCTAGGTTTTCTCAACCTAAGCTCCGATACCATATTCTGTAACACCCTCAGAGTCATCTAGGAATATTACAGCGCCGTGGGCCCCGAGATGGAACCCACAAGGCTGAAGGAAATTTTCGCAAACATTTACAAACGTCCAAGAGGCTAACGACGGTATTATCTATTTAAAATATTTGAAGACTTTATAAAACTCGTTTATCAAAACCGTCGTAAAATCTCGTTTGAAAGGACAAGGCCTGAAATGCCAGAACTCAACAGTTTACAAACATATGTTAAGCTATCGCTTACACGTACCGACAGGATAGATTTAGAAAACGATTGTCAAAGTGACCTAAGTTACCAGATACCAAAAGGCCATTAAAAAAAATACTCACGCAGCGGATAAAGACAACAATTAAAATACTCTAGCAGCGGAATACAACAACTGATCAGAAGCTCAATACATAAATACATGTCCTAGCCAGTATCCTCCGGGAATCTCATCTCTCCACGACCGCTACAAGCTTAATAATCAAAGAACCTAAAAAGAAAGCCCACGACGGGGTCAGCCATAATATCCAACAATGATAACCATCACATCACGTCAATAATTACATATCAATGGAAATACTAAGAATACGACCAATGTAATCTTACTGTCGTAACTTTATGAAAATCCATGATTCGTATCCTTAATAACACAATAAGATAATACCAAAATATATGTACGGTATCTCAACAATACCCAAGGTTCTCAAAACATTATCATAACTCGCGATACGGAAATTATACCAACTCTGGTCAATTCAATCCATCGGATAACGTCGACAATTCCAATACGATAATCGATCGTCCATCAAAGACAAGTATCAAGGAAATATGGAACATAGCTCAAGATACGAAATACCATTACCATCACGTCAGTCTAATCCAAGATCAGGTTAACACAACATACGGACATGGTCCTAACACAAGACCTACAAATGCATACTCATATGACAACATCAATATGATCACAACAATAACGACAATGTATACTTGTGGCAAATCCATAATATACATATGCACAACAACAACATATGGTAATCCAACGATCCAGCGCACACAACTATAGATTCCCATGATGATCCCGTCCGACCAAAGCATGGTGGAATTACCTGTCCAACGATCCAGCGCACACAGCTATAGAAATCCCATCTTGATCCCGTCGGACCAACGCATGGTGGACATATGACAACAATGCACAACTGCACAAAACAACAGTACACAATGCACAACAACAATGTACAAATGCATGACAACAATGATATACGAATGTATCACAACATGATCGACACAAAATGACAAAAATGATTAGAGTACTTGTCCCGAGTCCTTCGAGAGAAATCTCGATGTCCAAACCATCACGAACAATTATCCTCAATACTCGACGGTACAAAATACCACGGACGGTAAATAATTCGCATCTTCGTCTATACCACAATGTATCCTCGATACCAAGTATACCAACAATAAATGTAAATCATATACCTTATGATTTAATTCCCAAAACTCAAATACAACCTATAGTCCCAAATCTCCTGTGATTTCGATTATAAACATTGTTATACGAATTATAAACGAATGAAACTGAAACCATTCATTAAATATTATAAACTGAGCAAGTAATAACTTGCCTTAATACCGATACGACGATGATGAAGCCGTCACTAATCTCATTGTCTTCATCTACTAGCTCCTCGGCCCTGACCAATGCCATTCACGAACATACTCGAACACGACCGCAACATACAATTATAAACACCGATCAATAATCTCAACCTATTACAATAATCGATCAACAACAAGTTCGACAACAATCAACAATCGATAAAACCAATTCACAAACCCAACGGCTCAACCATATCTCGGTTAACCCCAAGTCTGATCAAACCAACTTAAACGATCATGAATTCATAACCGAAACAGAATACACTACCCCGTCTGCCTACATAGCGCACGTTAAACACTTAACGTAGCGTGCGCTAAGTTTCTCTCGTTAGCGTGCGCTAGACAATAAGCTTAGCGTGCGCTAATGCTGTACAGTTTGCATGCTTTTCATGTACCGATCAACATATGACGATTATCAAGAACACTAAGTGATCCAAAACCATGTTTATAGTCATCAAAACAATGAAATCCGATATCCTTTAACATATAAACAATCATCCAACTTATAATCCAAGTTCTATATCCATATATCATCTTCCTTAATATCAATACATGAAACATCAAGAATGTAACAATACTTCCTTAATCTTCCATTACAGAGAGTAATCATCGACAATAACATCAACATCCGAAACTGAGGAGAAGGATTCACCAACTTATCTCAAGAAAACGAATTACACAATTCAAACCACACGAATCATATTAATATCATCATACTCCGGTAATCTATCTCATAATCATGCTTATCAACTCGTTTATGTAATAATCATCAACTCAAGAACATCAACATTCAATCCAAAACGAAATCCAAAGATGAAGAGTGATTACCTTTTTGAAGGAATGGATTGAATCCCAAGTTTGAATCCATTTCCAAGAATTGCCAATGATTTAAAGAACAAAGCTTTAATCCATGATTTCCATCTTTAATCTTGTTAAAGAGGATCACCCCTCAGTGTTTAGGAACTCTAAATGTCCTCCCAAGGTTCTCTCTATCGGTGAAAGGACAGAAATGGACGAAATGCTTCATAACACCTTTCTGTCCCTTTTTATAAATTATATTACTAGCGTGCGCTAAACCTTATGTTTAGCGTGCGCTATGGCCTTAGCGTGCGCTAATTGACTTTGTTAGTGTGCGCTATCGCAGTCTAGGGGCTACTGTCTGGCTTCGTACATGCGCTTTCGTATGTAATGTCCATGCATTAGCGTACGTAATTTACACTCTTTAGCGTACGCAAGTCCTTACATTTAGCGTGCGCTAATATCAGTTGACTCGTTTGTCTGTATGCTCCGAAGACTGGTCCACACGCCGAAAGTGCTGACGAGGATAAGATTCCTTCTTGTCCGATATACAGTTAGCGTGCGTTAATCAACATGCATTAGCGTGCGCTAACGCTACATTACAACATCCGTTGACTTATCAGAACATGCGCCGAAAGTGGCCTGGTCCACGCGTAGATTCCCTCTGAGCTGTTCTTCACTATCGTACGCTAAGTTATGTCCGTAGTGTGCGCTAAACCTTCACGATAGCGTGCGCTACTCGTGATTATTAACGTGCGCTAATAATGTTACACTTATCCATTTCCAACTTTTCTCGTCCGTCTCGACATACTGGATATGTACACTCATATACTGAATACATATACTCAATTCAATAATATTCTCATATGATACATAATATCCTCAATTGCAATTGTCGACCAAGTACGTCAATTATACCAATACAGATGTCTTAGTCCTTCTTTTATTTTATCTATACTGTACAGATTCCACACTGTACAATATAACTCGGATAAAATAATATTAAACAACGGTAGTAGAAGTTCCGGATATTACACTACCAAGGAAGGATAACGTAAGTAACGACTTTTACGTACGCTAGATAGTTCACGTAGCGTACGCAAGGAGTGTTTATATATATATATATATATATATATATGTGTGTGTGTGTCCCGTTATTTTGTCATTTTGAAGAGGTTTCACCTTATTTCTTCATCCTTCACCCTACGAGACCGATTTTTGGATATTCTAACTTGGTTATAAGCTTGGAAGCATGGATTTGAGGCTTGAATATGAAGATATTGAGTTTGATTGTGTCATTCATGTTCTTGAGGTATGTTTATGAACTCTACACCTTGAATTCGGATTTTGATGTTATTGTTGATGAATGATTCATATAAAGGTGATTATGGTGTTGTTGTTACGATTCTTGAGGCTATATGAATTATATGTTGAAGGATACGATGGTTTATATTTTCAATTATGTTATTTGTTATAAACATGATTATGGAATCATGGTGTTCTTGATGTTCTTGATGTTCTTGGTAAATTAATCACATCAAAGAGGAAAATGTGATATGATACATAATTATTTTAAGCATAATCATGGATTTGAGGATTGAAACCAATGCTATGTTGATTGTAGTGGTAGAATTCATATGTTCTTGATGAAATACGAATCATGATAATATTTTTGAATATAGGAAGATTATAGTTAATCTTATAACAAGATTCTCAATGGTATTTAACTGTTTGAGTAGTTCGGATTGCCGATTATGCCGATAGTATTGTCCTACTATGAGATTTATAATTATAAACAAGGAGGAATCGGGTTAATTCGTATGAATTCAGAATAGAGTATGTTATGTAATCCTTGTTATCGAGAAGAGTTGCTCGTTGATATGATTATCGGATTATGAAAACGTATCGTGGTTATAAGTTCATGATTGATTGATTTGGGTTGTTCAGATTTATGTTTAATAGGGATATTGTGGAACCGTTGGGTTTATTGGTCGGTTGTATTGATTTTTAAGTATGATCATCGAGTTGCGGTTTGTATTGTGGATATACGTTTGTATTTGTTGAGTTGGATTATTTGGTTTTGTATATGATTGAGGAATTGTTGAGTCGTTGAGTTTTATTGATTGGTTATATCGGGAATTGATTATTATCGAATATGTGTTAATTGATTACTTCAATAGGTTGTGATCATTGATCATTGGTTATAATCATAGACTAGAAAGTGTGTTGCATTCGTGCGTGAATTGCTTTGTCCAGGATCCGACGAGCTTGTAGATGACGACAAGGAATTGGTAACGGCTTCATCATCGTCGTGTCGGTATCGAGGCAAGTATTACTTGCACAGTTCATAATATTTAATGAATGGTTTGGATTTCATTCGTTTATAATTCGTATAGCAATGATTATAATTGTGAACACTGGAGATTTGGGATTGTACGTTGTTTTCAGATTTTGGGAATTTAAATCATAATATATATGATTTACTTTGTTATTGGTATACTTGGGTATCGAGGATACATTGTATTATAGCCGAGGACATGAATTATCTACCGTCCGTGACATTTTGGACATCGAATATTGAGGATAATTGTTGGTGATGGTTTTGACATCGAGATTGCTCTCGAAGGACTCGGGGCAAGTAATATATCATTTTTGTCATTTTGTGTCGATCATGTTGTCGTGCATTGTGTATTGTTGTTTTGTGCAGTTGTGCATTGTTGTCATATGTCCACCATGTGTTGGTCCGTTGGAATTATCATGGGAATCTATAGCTATGTGCGCTGGATAATTGGATAGATATTTCCACCATGCGTTGGTCCGTTGGGATCATCTTGGGAATCTATAGCTGTGTGTGTTGGATCGTTGGACAGGTATTTCCACCATGCGTTGGTCCGTTGGGATCATCATGGGAATCTATAGTTGTGTGCGCTGGATCGTTGGATTACCATGTGTTGTTGTACATACGTGTATTATGGGTTATCCATAAGTATACATTGTTGTTATTTATGTGAGCATATTGACGTTGTCATATGAGTATGCATTTGTAGGTCTTGCGTTAGGACCATGTCTGTATGTTGTATTGATCTGATCTCGGATTAGACTGACATGATTGTCGTGGTATTGTGCATCCCGAGGTATGTTCCGTCTTTCCTTTGGTAATTGTCTTTTGATGGACAATCGATTATCGTGTTGAGATGTGATGAGGTTACCCGATGGATTGGGTTGGATACAGTTAGTAGATTTCGTAACAGTGAGTTACGATAATATTTTGAGAACCTTGGGTATGTTGAGATACAATACAGATATTTTGGTATGAGCTTATTATGTTGTTGAAAGGATACGAGATGTGAATTTTGGTAATTATTATAACGAGTTGGTAAAGTTATGGCAGTGAGATTACATTGGTCGTATTCTTACTTAGTATTTCCATTGTTATGTAATTATTGATGTGATGTGATCGTTATCATTGTTGGGTATTATGGCTGACCCTGTCGTGGACTTTCTTTTTAGGTTCTTGGATATCAAGCTTGTAGCGGTCGTGAAGAGATGAGCTTCCCAGAGGATACTGGCTAGGGCATGTATTTGTATATTGAGTTTCCTGCTCAGTTGTAGTATTCCGTTGCTAGAGTATTTTTAAATGTTGTCTTTTCCGCTGCGTGAGTATTCTTAAATGCCTTTTGGTTTTTGGCAACTTGAGTCATTTTGGAAATTGTTTTCTAAACTATTTTGTCGGTACGTGTAAGCGATAGCTTAACGTATGTTTTTTAACTGTTGAGTTCTGGCATTTCAGGCCTTGTCCTTTCAAATGAGATTTTTACGACGGTTGTGGATTAACGGATTTTATTAAATCTTCAAATGTCTTTTAGCCTTATGGGTTCCATCTCGGGGCCCAAGGCGCTGTAATATTCCTGGATGGCTATGGGGGTGTTACAGAATATGGTATCAGAGCTTAGGTTGAGAAAACCCAGGCAGTTAGGAGTCGAGTCTTGTTTTGTCACGTCATTCGAGTTGTCGATTGACTAATATTAGAGCCATGGGTTTTTGTTGTTCGCTCGGGCTTGTGCGTTATGTGATTCACCAGTGTCGTACTGGGGTTGTTGTAAACTTTTCCAAATGGTGTTAATGTGTTTCTTCTGATAGAGCTGTGTTGTGTTCTCGAGTTGAACTGAGTTTGCAAAATGTGTGTTTTGAAAATATATGTGTCGAGTATTTTCTAGAGTTGAGGCATGTGCCAGTATCACGGGGAATCATCGGCTTCACGATCTGTAAGTATTTGGAATTTTGAATTGCATTCAGATTTATTGCCATGCTAAGTTGATATGCTTTGAGATTCAGCAGAATATTAATCGTTACAGTATAAGGTGACAGAGTTGGGACAGGATTGATGATCTTGAGAAGTTAGGAATTTTGGAAATCAATATGTCGGTTAAGTTTTGGAACGGAGTAGTGCATTTGGGAGAAATGTTTGGATGGTTGAGGAGAACATGTAGTCATGTTAATTCATTTTGAGATATATGAACTGTTTTTGAGCACTTGAAAATGATACTTTTCAAAATAAATGTTTCACGGATGTTTTACGGAAAATGATTTTGGGCCAAGAACCAATCGATTTTGAAATAGTTTTATAACTCAGGACTTGAGGTCCAAAAGGGTTTTCTACTTTTAAATTTCTCGTAATGTGGAACGGGACATAGGCTAAGACCCTAATGTTTCCAAAAGGCTTTCAGTTTTTTCTAAAACTCCCGAGATTTCTAAGAACACCTTGCCAATTGTTTATCTATTTTATTACTGCCTTTCGGGGTTTTGGTTTACTTATTCAAATAAAAATTCTCAGGTAGTCTTTTTTATTGTGTTTGATTTATTGATTATTCAATGTTTTGTCATAGCATAGTTGAAGTGATCCATGATGGAGTAATGATTGACGTTGTGAGTCATATGTGGAAAAGGAGTTTTGACAGAGTCTATGCATTGAGAGTGTGGGACTCTATCGTGTAGTTTTTCGATGGAATGTCAGTAGATTTGGTGACGAGCCGAACTGGTATACAGGAGTATGGATGTGGTCAGTCATTTGCATAATTTCATTTTTCGTGTGTATTCAAAAAGAATTGTCATCGAGAACTTGACGTAAGCAAGCCGATTTAATTTTTCGGAAATGGATTTCGTGGTCTTACGAAAATTTATGTTTTGAGTTTTGAAATTCTTGAAAGAACTTTCGAAAATTTGTCTTCTTGACAAGATTATATGATTTCAAACTTGTTTTGAAAATGTGATTGAAATACATATGCATTTAATGCATAGTGCATATTTTGGTGAAGTTATGAGTGTGACTCACGAACTAGATAATACATCAGTATGGTACGATGAAAAAGGGATTCGAACTTTAGTATGGCAGTTTGGTTATCCATGGATGATCGGTGGATTGATCGGATAAGAGAAATATGTTGCGTGTTGTAGATTCATGCATATAATGTAATTTTGGAACTTCGGATTTTGTGAAACTAGAACATATGTGCTATGTGATTCCATTGGTATGGTAGTAGCGCGTTTTTACCATAGTGATTTTTGAATGATTCCTTTGTAAGTTTGTATTTGTGGATGGTGACCCCAGGATGGTTGTTTGGATAATGATTGGTCGTTCCCACTCCATGTATGATTGGGTATGTTCGTCGGTTTGTGATTGGTTGTTTGTTTTCCAAGGGGTATGTTCGCCAGTCGGGTGTGTTTCTTTGAGATCCACTGCATGTGATTGGTGCAATGTTTTGAGAATTTTCTTCGTCCGTATATGTGTCTCTGTGGTTCTGTGTTCATCGTGTTGGAGCTTACCTTGTGAAGGTATTCTCGATTATCGTTGATCGTTTGTTGGCTATATTGGAGTTTATCATGTTGATGATATTCTAAGTTGTGTTTTGACCTTTGGATTGGTCGTATTGGAGTTTATCATGTCGATGGTATTGGTTGATCATTGTTAATGATCGTACGAGCGTTCAAATTTTGTGTCGATGTTTCGGGATTTGTGTCATTGTTTTGGCAGTTGTTTCACAGATGTGTCGTGTATTATTCACTTTATCGGAATTGGGACTTGATTGTGCGATCAGGCAAACAGACTTTGACATGGATGGGTTATTCCATAATTGAGTTGTGATGACTCATTTTGTTGAATGTGTGAATTGTGATTGTTAGATGTTGAGGCTTTAAAGTGGAGTCATTTGCTAGTATCTCAGGAGATCGTCGACTTTGCGCATTTGTAAGGATGCTATTTTGGTTATTTGTTATTGATGATGATGATTGATCGTTGTCGTGATGGTTTTTGGGATATTTTGGTTGAATGGTTTCTTTCTTTATGACGGATTGCAAGTTTCGAGGACGAAACTTATTTTAAGTGGGGTAGAATGTAATATCCTGAATTTCTACTACTATTGTTTAATGTTATTTTATCCGAGTTATGTTGTACAGCGTGGAATCTGTACAGTATGGATAAAATTATTGAAGGACTGAAACATCTGTATTGGTAAAATTACCGCACTTGGTTGATAGTTGTATTTGAAGATATTGTGTGTCGGGTGTATCGTATGGGAATATTGTTGGAAAGAATATGTGTATTCAGTATGCCATATGTTCATATTCTGTATGTTGAGACGTTGGAGAAGAATAGCTAAAAATGGATAAGTACAGCCACGATAGCGCATGCTACTATGTATACTTAACGTACGCTAACTGGACATTTACTGTAGCAAGTCAACATATGTGTTATGTACGCTATGGCACATGTTTTACGTATGTAATGCATCGAACGAATTGAGACAGGAGGTTCTGGACTATTGTTACGTATGCTACCAAGGAAGGATAACGTACGTAACAACTTTTACGTACGCTAGATAGTTCATATAGCGTACGTAAGGAATGTTTATATATATATATATGAGGCCCGTCATTTCGTCATTTTATAGAGGTTTCACCTTATTTCTTCATCCTTCACCCCCCGAGACCGATTTTTGGATCTTCTAACTTGGTCATAAGCTTGGAAGCATGGATTTGAGGCTTGAATATGAAGATATTGATGATTCTTGAAGAGTTTGATTGTGTTATTCATGTTCTTGAGGTATGTTGATGAACTCTACTCCTTGAATTCGGATTTTGATGTTATTGTTGATGAATGATTCGTATGAAGATGATTATGGTGTTGTTGTTACGATTCTTGAGGCTATATGAATTATATGTTGAAGGATACGATGGTTTATGTTTTCAATTATGTTATTTGTTATAAACATGATTATGGAATCATGGTGTTCTTGATGTTCTTGGTATATTTATCACATCAAAGAGGAAAATGTGATAGGATATATAATGGTTTTAAGTATAATCACGAATTTGAGGATTGAAACCAATGCTAAGTTGATTGTAGTGGTAGAATTCGTATGTTCTTGACAAAATACGAATCATGATAATAGTTTTGAATCCAGGAAGATTATAGTTAATCTTATAACAAGATTCTCAATGGTATTGAACTATTTGAGTAGTTAGGATTGCCAATTATGCCTAAAGTATTGTCCTACCATGAGATTTATAATTATAAACAAGGAGGAATCGTGTTAATTCGTATGAATTCGGAACAGAGTATGTTATGTAATCCTTGTTATCGAGATGAGTTGATCGTTGATATGATTATCGGATTATGAAAATATATTGTGGTTATGAGTTCATGATTGATTGATTTGGGTTGTTCAGATTTATGTTTAATAGGGATATTGTGGAACTGTTGGGTTTATTGATCGGTTGTATTGATTGTTAAGTATGATTATCGAGTTGCAGTTTGTATTGTGGATATGAGTTCGCATTTGTTGAGTTGGATTATTTGGTTTTGTATATGATCGAGGAATTATTGAGCCGTTGAGTTTGATTGATTGGTTATATCGGGAATTGATTATTATCGAATATGTGTGAATTGATTACTTCAATAGGTTGTGATGATTGATCGTTGGTTATAATCGTCGACTAAAAAGTGTGTTGCAGTTGTGTTCGAGAAGGCTCGTGAATCGCTTTGGCCGGGAGCCGAGGAGCTTGTAGACGACGACAAGGAATTGGTAATGGCTTCATCATCGTCGTGTCGGTATCGAGGCAAGTATTACTTGCACAACTCATAATATTTAATGAATGGTTTCGATTTCATTCGTTTATAATTTGTATAGCAATGATTATAATTGTGAACATTGGAGATTTGGGATTATACGTTGTTTTCAGATTTTGGGAATTTAAATCATAATGTATATGATTTACTTTTGTTATTGGTATACTTGGGTATACTTGGGAATTTATAAATGCCTTTTGGTTTTTGGCAACTTTAGTCATTTTGGAAATTGTTTTCTAAACTATTTTGTCGGTACGTGTAAGCGATAGCTGAACGTATGTTTTTAAAGTGTTGAGTTCTGGCATTTCAGGCCTTGTCCTTTCAAATGAGATTTTTACGACGGCTGCGGATTAACGGATTTTATTAAATCTTCAAATGTCATTTAGCCTTTTGGGTTCCATCTCGGGGCCCACGGCGCTGTAATATTCCTGGATGGCTCTGGGGGTGTTACAATATATGCCCATACGGCATTAAAAATCACCAGTTCAAGAAACACAACTTACGAACGCCGATTCCAAACACATGTCGGACCGTATTGTTTCGTCGTTTGGATGTTACTTGGAGAGTTTGGATTTTTGGCTATGTATACTAGCCATAGCGTACGCTACATGGGTAGCATTATGTACGTTATGTAATGGATATTACGTACGTTAAACCTATATGTTTACGTACGTAATGAGAGGTAGGTGGAGGGAACCTTCCTCGTGGTTAGCTTTCGGATGGTGGGTCCCGGGTATCTTTGATCCAATCTACTGTTGCAGTCAATGGGCTCTTTACATATGTTAGGATGTGAGCTTTACGTACGTTATTCATGCAGCTTGTTAACGTACGTAAATGGTTGTTGTTTACGTATGTTAAGGTCTTCATATTGTTGGTCAGTCGGTTCTGGACTAGCATTACGTACGCTAAGTTATTGATGTAGCATACGTAATGGCCCTTACGTAGGTTAAGCTTCTTGTATAGCGTATGTAATGAGCTTGTCAGGTTATATATCTTGGTTTCGTATTTCATTTCTTCACGAACCAAAACTTCATTTCTCTCCCTAGAACCGTCCCTCTGGACTTGTTCTTGATATTTAGCCTCTTCCAACATGTTTTTGATCATCATAACTTGATTTGGAGCTTGGAGTTGGAAGCTTGTTGGTGCTCCTTTGGTGTTTGGAGAGTTCTTCTTCCTCAATGGTAAGTTCTCTCAATCTCTTGTTCTACAAGTGATTTTCGAGCATGATGATGTTGTTGTTGTTTTCCTCATAAAGTTGGTGATTGTTGGAGTATATCATGATTCTTGATGATTTTCTACAACTTGTGATGAAGAACATGATGATTATGGTTTGAGGAGGAGTTGTTCTTGATGTTTTAGAATGTTTGGAGGTTACAATCATGTCTAGGAAGGATTATGTTAAGATTGTTATATGGTTAACATAGTCTTGATATGGTTGGTGTTGATGTTGTGTTTCTTGGGGAGATTTTAACCATTTTTGTAAGGAATTATGATGAATTATGTAATGATTATCATACTCTTGAAATGGTTGATTTAATCTTGTTGATTAATCCGAATTCATGATGAATTGGTGATTGATTATTGTTTAGACATCATGTTTGTTGTGTTGGTGATGTTCTCGAGGTGATAGTGATAATATTGATGATATTATCATTGTAGGAGGATCAATTTGATATTTTTCTTAAGTGATTCTTGTTGAATTGTTGTCACAAGTGTTAAGAACGTTTGATTATATCAATCATTGAGGTGTTGGAGGATGTTAGAATTCATAGTTGAGGACTATGGTATTCGTTTGTGGAGTTTAATCGATTCGCGATCGAATCGGGTTGTCCTTGGTGTTGTTTTCTATTGATTTTGTGTTATTGAATGAATTGTATTTCATTCAAGGTTGTTCGAGTGTTTGTGATCGTCGGAAGATGCCGTTCGAGACTTGGTCTCTTTATGATTTGTGTATGAATGTACGGGGTAAGGGATACTTATTCTTGATCGTCACCCTGTTTAACTCCCGATAATCAATACATAAGCGGAATGAACCATCCTTCTTCTTGACAAATAACACTGGTGCTCCCCACGGGGACGCACTCGGTCGGATATAACCTTTCTCGAACAACTCCTCAAGTTGGTTCTTTAATTCCTGCATTTCGGTCGGGGCCATCCAGTACGGTGCCTTCGATATCGGGGACGTACCAGGCTCCAACTCAATCGTGAATTCCACATCCCTCTGTGGAGGCAAACCAGGTAACTCGTCTGGAAAAACATCGGCATATTCCCTCACCACCGGAATATCCGTTAACATTACTGATGACTTCTCGGTTTTGGCCATATAGCACCAATAACCGACACATCCCCGATTGAGTAACCTTACTGCTTTCATCAAATTAATGACCTTACTGCAATGTAGGGATTACCTCCCGAAACACACATTCAACCCCTCGTCTCAAATGATAGTGACCATATGCTTACGGACACTAATGATGGCATCATGACGATCCATCCAATCAATACCCAAGATGATGTCGTCCCTCAAATCTACCACGATTAGGTCCACGCCATACACGACCATGAAGTCAATCGGACAATTACGAATCTCACGACACGATAATTCGTCTACCATCGGGTAGGCCAACATAAGGCTCACAACTAGTAGCACTACCTGCACGTAGTCTACTCAAACATGACTCGGAAATGAATGAATGCGATGCACCAAGATATCGAAAAGGGCACACACAAAGTTGAGATATAATATCGAGTGTACACGAGATCATTCGGCCTCTGGATCATCGGTCTTCTTCATCTCATAAATCCGGGCTTGCTAGTCCTGCACCGACGCTCCTGTCTCACGGCTAAAAGCTCCACCTTTAGTCGCTCTGTCATTTTAAACGACGCCGATTGAGTGGCTCGATTCGAGCGGCCGATCGCTTAGGTGCCTGAGATGACGTCTGAGTAGGTTTGGAGTTCCTACGGCAAAAACGGGCCTTATGCCCAGCAATTCCACAATTATGACATGTGATAGTCTGTCTCGGACACTTGGTACTGAGGTGACCAAGATCCCACAGTTAAAACAGGTGATGGCTGAACTGGCCGCTCGAGACTGAGATTTCGCGGGTTTAGACGACACAGGAGGTCGCTCAGAAAAAGCAGAGCCCGCACGGGGTTTCTTGAAAGTTGTCTGACCGCCTTCAGACTGATTACAATTCTTCGATTTCTTGCTAGCAGACGAAGGTTGCTGCTTAGCAATTTCCTTAGCAGTAAGCTCGTAGGTGAGAGCTTTCTCAATGAATTCGGCCAACGTGGTGCAATTATGATTAAGTAACTGAAGTCTCATACGGGGTTTCAGCCTCTTGCTGAAGTACTTGATCTTATCCGCCTCTGAATGAATGATGGATGAGGCGAAAGGAAGAAGTTCCTGAAATTTCTCGGCAATGGCGAGAACAGCCTCGTCTGTTGAGGGGTCGGGGGTAAGAAATTCTGATAGCTTGGCCTCTCTGAGTGGGGCCGGATAATACCTATCCATCATGAGAGTCTTGAACTGATCCCAAGTACAAGATCCTTCGGTGGGCTTCAACGATAACCACAAAGAATGTGCGCTCTTACCCAGGTAGTAAGCCGCAATAGAAACTCTGTGTCCCTCGGGACACTCTACCATAGCAAACAACTTCTTGAAATGCTCGAGCCAATGAATGATATCCGCCGGCTCAGACGAGCCCTCAAAAGTAGGTGGCCTCTGGCGAGAGATATCGCCGATGATATTACTCACATTCCTCTCTTGCCTCTGAGGTGGCGGCGGAGGAGCCTGCTGATTTTGATTGACGGAGTTATGCATCGTCTCCATCAACTGAGCCATCTGGGTCATTTGGGCCATCATGCCCTGCATAAAAGCGAGTGGGTCAACCCGGACACCCTCTGACTGAGCCGTGTCCCGGGTACGACTCCCCGATAGTGAATGATCGCGTCCAGGTGAATGAGTGGCAGCGTCGCTGCTCGATGAATTAGCATTATTCCTCGCGTTTGCACGTGTATTCACACGAGCTCTCGGGATTCGGCCCGCTCCACGGCCTCGTCCTCCACGTCCTCTTCTTGCCCTCTCCATACTGAAGTAGGAAAGTCACATGATGATTATATTCACCGCATGAATAATACGTTATGATTATGACATGAGATGATAAAAATGAGCATACGCGCTCTAACACAGTGATTACATGAATGATCAACTGAGGTGACATGATTATCTTGAACATGATTAATGATTTGATCTTCCTGATCAACAACTGAATAATGAAATGAATCGAGTTATTAATGAGTTAACCTGACCGTCCTGGTCAAAATGACAATGATGATTGAGGATTGTTAACTGATGAATTATGAATGAATGATTAATGCCAAAAATTATACCATGCCATTAGAAATCTTACAGTTCTTGGTCTGATTGGCTCGGCATTTGCACAGGTCACACGTGACGCGAAAGTCCAATGATACTAGTCTGATGACGATGATTTCAAATGAGACATGACTTGGAGGGTAGTATTCAAAACCACACTCCGATACCAACTCTGTAACACCCCAAACTAGGCGGATATTACAGTGCCGTGAATACCCGACTGGGACCCACCAGGCATTGAAAAGGATGAATTAAATAATATAATTGTGGTACCGAACCACATTATATTACCAAGTACTCCGATGAGGAGTTTAAGTACAACACACCAGGACAATACCGAATACTAGTATATTTTATATGAAGATAAAATACACCACCCTGAATAAATAAACATCTCCAACGGAATTTGCAGCGGAAAATACAAATGACGGAATAACTAAAATGACTGAAGATGACTGAACAAACGGAATGACTGGGGCCCCCTACTAGTATCACTAGGACTCGTCGCCGTCAACATGCTCTTCCCGTGCCTTTGCCTTGCCGTGACCTGAAAACAAAATCCCCCAACGGGGTCAGTTACACAGAACAACAATCCTCAAGAGTTGAAATTACACAATCATGAATTTACTGAAGTTATGAAATATTCTTAATTATGAATTACGCTGAAGAGGAGTATCATAGTATACCCGTAATGTTCTGTGCAAGTGTACAAGACGAATGACTGGACACACCCGTCCTTGTACCTAATTAATCTCACGGAGGTAAGCGTTACCGTGTGCACGGTCCGATGTATCGGTGAACCCAATACATTACCATTATGTGCCCGAATAAAAATTCCACACAGCCACACCCGGCCACGCAATATGAACCCAGAAGGTCACATGAACGAGAATGACCATAATGAATATCAATGAATAATAATTAGACAAGGCCAAGATGACTCACCGATATGAAAGTAATAGTGACGTGATTGATAACCCAATGAAATGATTTGGAACTGTCGTTCCTCGTGAATGAAATGATTATTCGACAATTACAAGTCTCAAAATGATTAATATTATGATGAATGAATTATGATTATGAGCAATCAACAACAAAAGGAATGAGTATCCTTTTAACCGAGTAAGATTTAACTTACACAATACCGACGAAGAATGTCCGTCCACGAACAACGTCCTAACCAAGATACCGGTCGCTCGAACAACCTTGACTAACAATAATTACCAACAATCGTTCAATACACGTATCAAGCAACAAAACACGACTAACCCAAAGGTCGAAACAAAGATAATCAAACTCATAGGGCATTCCAACGAATACATAACCAACCACACAACTTCGGAAATATCCAATCCTGAATATGTCGAAACCCACACCAAAATGAGTATTTCGAACTAACAAAACACTTCAATGATATCAATAATCCATTAGGAATCCATAATTCATGATTACAACAACATCAATCGGAAAATCCCCAATTAACCGAAGTCAACCCCAAGGGTTCTTGAAAACAATTCCGAAAATAACCATTAAATCCATAGGAATATATTTATCCAAGGTAGATAATCCATATCTAACATATTCCAATGATAATCCAAGCTTACACGAAGAAATCGGAAGGAAAACCCAAAAATCCGAAATTCTAGATCCAAGAAATTAATACCTTTGATTCGATGTTAAGGAGATGATGAAATGATGATAATCCAACTCAAAGACTTGAAGATGATGATGGATGATAGAAGCTCGAAGAGAACTCTCCAAAATGCCCGAAATCGCACGATGAGGGAGTGAGAAAGAATGATAAAATGACGAACTCCGGCTAACTGTCCATTATATAGCCAATCTAGGTTAGCGTGCGCTAGCCCTTGTGCGTAGCGTGCGCTAACGGGTAATTTGGGTAGTCTAGTACCCACTGTCCGAACACGGTAGCGCACGCTACGTACCTTTTTGTAGCGTGCACTACGGCCATACCACTAGCGTACGTTAAAACCCATTGTTAGCGTGCGCTAACGAATCATGTGATGCCCAGTACTGGAATCCAGAAACTGCCTGTCCTCTGATCTGACCTCGATAGCGTGCGCTACAACCATTATTTAGCGTGCGCTATAATATCGATTGCGTACGCTAAAAACAACACATAGCGTGCGCTAAGAATTAATCCAGTGCAGTCCAGTAGCCACTGGACTCAACCTGATCTGTACTTAGCGCGCGCTACACCACATATTTGCGTGCACTACTACAACTCACTAGCGCGCGCTACTTACCATTCGTAGCGTGTACTTATAACTCACCTGCAGTCCAGTACCTTCTGGACTGCAGCCAGGGTAGCCTTAGCGTGCGCTAAAGCTGAGTGGTAGCGTGCGCTACCTATACCCAATTAGCGTACGCTAAAAGGAGTACGTAGCGTGCGCTACCCCTCACGCACAGTTCGCAACGAAAATGACAATGATGATAAACACGGCACGAAACTCCAATCAGATTAGTGATGAATGACGATTGATACACGATACAATTACTCTGAATGATGAATACCATGACTGAATCTGAGTGACAAATGATTAATAATGAGTGAAAATTACTGAGTATCAATTACTGAATGATAAATGCTGAATGATAATTACTGAATTACAACCGAGTATTACAGTTTGATACGACACCCTTCAGCAAATTATGCCAAATGTTATTGTTGTTCGTAAATGGCCGGTTCAAGGCATTGCGATACTTGTTGGTAATATTGTTGTCGATAGACGGTTCGTGGTATCTATGTATCGATTGTTGTTGTTGATATTATTGTCGATTTAAGACATAGTTGTGATCATTGTTATTGATATTGGTGCTTTGTTATTGATGTTATATTGTCCGATTGAAGGCATTGACGTACTTGATTATCATCTTCGTTGTCGGTAACCGATTAAATGTGTCGAGACATCCGTGGTATTGTTGTTATCGATTGCCCATTCTAAGACAATCGAGGTATTGAATTGGTATTATCGAAGACATTTCCCATCTGTTGTATCATTGTTATCGATTGACCGTTCTAAGGTAGTCGATGTATTTAATTGGGACTGTCGAAGACATTTCCCATCTATCGTATGATCATTACCGATTGACCGTTCTAAGGTAATTGAGGTATTGAATTGGGATTATTCGAGGATAGTTCCCATCCGTTGTGTCATTATTATCGATGAGCCATTCTAAGGCAATCGAGGTATTTAATTGGGATTATGGAAGAGAGTTCCCATTCGTCGTGTCGTTATCGATTGGCCATTCTAAGACAGTCGATGTATTTGAATTGGGATCGCCGATGACGGTGCCCATCTGTGAGTTATTGTTGTCGTGTTGGCCGACTCAAGGCAGCACACTATCATTCTTGTGAACTCGGTATTTCTGTGATCGTTGATGGTTGAGGATTCCAGGATTGTTGTGTTGTGATTATTGATCGTGTAAATCGGTCCTTAGGGATTGTGATCCCAGAATGGTTGTTTTGGATATTGTTGGTCGTGTTGATCTTTCATTATCCGTGTATCATCGTTCACTTTGGTGAGTCTTTTGATACGTATTGGATGTGTTATACTTTGAGTTTCGTTGTCATGTTGCATCGTGACATATCTGGAATCATATCTGCGTGCCGATTGGTTATGTGTAGGATTTTTAGCCAGGCACATGATGGTCATGCGTGGATGTTTCCGCATTAGACCGTGCACACGAGACGTAGTTTGTGAGGCTAATTAGGTACATTGTCCCACGTATATTCTAGATTCCGTATACGGGGTGGACATGTGCATGGACACATTTCCAGATCGGGCGTACTGTGATGTCCCTCTTGAGCCTTATTGTTTTGGTCGTTCATAGTCCATGTTTTATTGGATATGTCCGACGATTTGCGACTGGTTGTTCATACGCCGAGGGGTATGTTCGACAGTCTGGTTTGTTTCTTTGAGATCCATATTGTGATGATATACAGCCTCGGGCTGTTTGGCTTTCAGGCCATTGTGATGATTGGCAGCTTTGGCTGAGTGGTTTTCATACCATCGTGATATTGTGGCAGCTTCGGCTGAGTGGTTTTCAGACCATTGTGATATTGTGGCAGCTTCGGCTGAGGGCTTTCAGGCCATTGTGATGTTTTGGTATTTCTGTTGGAGCCTTCGGGCATTGTGATTCGGATTTATTTCAGCTTTGGTTTGGGTTACCTTCGGGCAGTTCATTGTTGTGTTCTGTATTGATGATTCGTCGTTGGGCACTTGTGTTCTAACATGTTGAGCAGGTACCGATCGTATGCCCTGGGCATAGTATTTCATGAATACTCGGTTCTTACCTTGGTTTGTGAGCATCTCGTATTGCCATTGTTGTACCGTTTATTCTGCCTTTGGATGCATATCATGTTGTGCATGTATTGGATATTCATTATCTGGATGACTAACCCCGTGGGGGCGGAACATGTTTTCATGTTTTAGGTGTTTGCGAGGAGAGAGTTGAGACATAGGTGCATGACGTTGGCGACGAGGCATTCGAGCGATATTAGTCCGAGATGTTTGGTGTTTATGTCGGTCAGACAGTTTGGAGTACTCCAGTTTTGTCAGTTGTTGTCATTTTGTATTATCCGAGCAAGGCTCGTGGATGTTGTTGTATTTTATTTTGGCCATGTAGGCCCATCCTTGTCGTTGAAATTCCATATCGGAATAGTATGTCGGATATCATAGTAGGGTCTGTGATTTCCCCTTTTTGGTCAGTTTGTTGTACTTTTGTCGTGTTCGCCTGGTGGATCACCTGGTGTGGGTTCCACGGCACTGTAATGACCCAATGGGATTTGGGGGTGTTACAATACTGAGCAACAAGTGCTGCCCAACATGAGGAGACGACTCCACATCTAGAGTAAATAAGAATTGTACTCTCTAATGTCGTTAGCAATGAGTAAGAAGACAACACAAGGAAAAAATCATGTATTTCACTTTGGCGACCTCCGAAGAACAATGTACAATAAGCAGGCATCATATACACGCAGAACAAATCTGCACGGACTAGGGGATTATCAAATATATAAATCGACAGACAAGCATGCAGTAACATTGTGTACCAAAGGCAAACAGCAAATCCAGGCAGAAGAAGTTTGCACACAATGGAGAGTCAGAATGAAGAAATATTTTGAAAACCAGGAGATAGAAGCAAAGAAAAAATAGAATATACCTTGGGAAGAAAAAAACACAGCAATTATTGATCCGGGCGACGAAGAGAGCTCTGCCGAACAAGAAAACGAACAACAACGGACCATGTTAGAAGAGAAATTTATGCGGGCGGGGTAGCCTAATCAAATATAAATAATAACACTATTGAATTTAAGCTAGCAAGAAAAAAAAGAATATATAGAGGCGAGATCATTCGAGCCGAATAACAGAGGTATTAAAATCTGATTTACAAACATATAGAGTGAGGCTAAATGTTTAAATAACCAAGAGAGGCCGAAGTTGAAACATGAAGCTAAATGCTTAAGAAACTGAATGCACTGAAAAAGCTACAGAATTAACACGTGATGGTACGAAAGAAACACCACACATTGACGAAGAAATATTTTGAAATAGAAAATATAGTATACCTTGGAGAAAAAATAACACAGCAAATATTGATCTTCGCAGCGAAGAGAACTCTGTTGAACAAGAAAACAGACAACAAGGAACCATGTCAGAAAAGAAATTCATCCAATCAGCCTAACCTAATTAACTATAAGTAATAACACTATTCAATTTAAGTTAGCAAGGAAGTGCTCGAACACATTCGAAATTACATACTGACCAACGAGTACTGCCTGACATGAATAGATCACCTAACATCTAGAATAAATAAGAAATGTACTCTCTCATGTCGTTAGCACGGAGTGAGAAGACAAAACCAGGAAAAAATCATGTACTTCAGAATGTGAGGTAGCTGAAATAGAACAAAAACGCAAAGAAAGACATGCAGCAGAGGCCAAACATGCATGCAAGGAAGATAATATTACGAGCAAATGTCAGATGCAACGCAGGGAGCCGAAAAATTCAGCAATATAACAAAACCATAATGTTCCCGCCGCACACCGCAATGATAAACCGACGAGAACAGGCCACACCCAGCATAGGTTGCCGATATCACAATGTGTACGTAAGAATATAAACGAACAAAGAAGCAACATCAGAGAGTAAACGGGCATGTGAAGAAAATAAATTTTTTGCCTAAGCCTAATAGAACTGAAATCCATTGAAAGCGTAACGTGGAACCAAAAAGCCAAGTGGAGATTGGTATTGAACCCAAAATATAAGAACCTAAACTATGTTTTCAAAGTATCAAATCGCAGTAGTATAACCATACATTGATGTCCCACAATAAAATGCATGAAGAACTGATAAGAAAAAAAAACAACCAAAGTAAGCTGAAATCGTAAAGTGAGGCCAAATGTTTCGCACACTAAATCCACCAAAAAATATATGGAATAATAACCTGACAGTACGAAGGAAATTCCAAGATATAGGTAGACCAAATATGTTACGTGACTGGATTGAAGATATAGTATGTACCCAAAACCAAACTGAACGAATAATATTTCATATAGCAGCAGCCAATATGAACAAACATAGGTAAAACGTCTGCTCAAATCATATAATCAAGCTGACCAAATTGCAAATAATCTTCGAGAACCCAGAGACCAGTAGGAAACAATAAATACCGAAGAAGAAGCGAAGTCAGAACATAAGAAATAAATACGAGGAGCTTCCTGTACATGAGAAATTAAATATTGTACCAAATCAGCCCATATGAACAAAACATCAGAGGCCGAAAAACACAGCAACCTGCAACGAAATACCCACGACCATCAAAACATATAGTAAGGTAAATAAATAAATACGAACATAACATCAAACTAATACAAACTCCCTGTACAGGACAAAAAATCAAACAAACACCAAGGCAAACAATAAAAGAAAGCAATCAAATTACTCCCCAACAAATCAAAAACACAGGCAATGAGAGACAAAAGCAAGCAACCAAAAACCAATAAACACCAGAGCTAAAACAACACAGCAAGAAAACCCTCGACCGAAAAATGTAAGACTAAAAAGATCACACAACACACAGCCAATCTTTACAGGGAGTTGAAGATGCATATTATTACCTGAAGCAAGATGCGTGTGCAGTAGACAATCAAATCGTGTTTAAATACTTCGAAGTCACAATGCCTAAGCTCCTATTGATCGCTCGACCAAAAAAAAAGGCAGCAAATATTAAAATATCTATATGCCTGACCTAACAAAAACTGAAGGATCTCCAATCTGTAATCAATTTTCAACACATTTCGAATTGAGCTTTCATTCGATTTCCAAACAGTCACGGATAACAATGATATAAAAAAGATGAAAACCAATAAGATCGTAAAACATGTCGAAGGCGCGTAGGCAGATCCAATATGTGGGCGCAGTTGTTTAACACTATCCCTGCCTCAATATATCTGTAAATAACAAAAAATACGGATCAACAACAAAATAAAAATGTAAGCACATAAAAATCAGCAAAAAGATTACAATTATATATATAACAAGGATAATAGCCAGGTAAGGAAAATTTGCACAGCATGTAAAGAAAACAATCCAGGAGTTTGCACAGCAGGTAAAGAAAATAATCCAGGAGAAAATCTGTAGATAGCAAACAATATGGATCAACAACAAAATAAAAATGTAAGTACATAAAAATCAGCAAAAAGATTCCAATTCTATATATAACAAGGATAATAGCCAGGTAAGGAAAATATGCACATCAGGTAAAGAAAATAATCCAGGAGAATTTCGGTGATAAACGTGCGCAACGCATATCGATCAAACACAAATAAAATTTGAAAGAAGAGGCGAAACACAAGCTGGAGCCTGAAATTTCACAAGCTGGAGCCTAATTTTTCCTGCAGAAACCAAAAAAAAAAATCGAACACAAACGAAAAAACAAATCGCGGAGAAACGAAAGAAAAGGGCTGGATCCTAATTTTTCCTGCAGAAACAAAAAGAAAACCGAACAGAAACCAAGAAACAAACCGCGGAGAAACGAAAGAAAAGGAGAAAGCTGATGTAATACCCAGTTGTAATTCAGTCATTATCATTCAGTATTTATCATTCAGTAATTGTCACTCAGTATTGTTCACTCATTAATGATCATTTGTCACTCATATTCAATCATTGTATTCATCGTTCAGAGTAATTGTATCGTCATTCATCATCAATCTAGTTGGAGAATCGTGCGGTGTTTACCATCGCTGTCTTTTATTAGTGTGTTGTGTGTGAGAAGTAGCGCACGCTACGTACTCTCTTTAGCGTGCGCTAATTGAGTACTGGTAGCGCACGCCACCTCTCAACACTAGCGCACGCTAGTGTAGTTGAGCAGGCAGTCCAGAAGGCACTGGACTACAGTCGGGATTGTAGGTAGTGCACGCTACGAATGGTAAGTAGCGCGCGCTAGTGAGCCGGAGTAGCGCACACTATACAGTCGGTGTAGCGCGCGCTAAGGTCGGATCAGGTTGAGTCCAGTGGCTACTGGACTGAATTGAATTTATTCATAGCGCACGCTAAGAATGGTTTTTAGCGTATGCAAATGGTGTAGTAGCGCATGCTAATCGTTGGTTGTAGCGCACGCTACTGAGATCAGATCAGAGGGCAGAATGTTCTGGACTCCAGTACTGGGCATCAGATAATTCGTTAGCGCACGCTAACATTTTGGGGTTAGCGCACGCTAAGTGCATAGCCGTAGCGCACGCTACAAGCAGGTACGTAGCGCGCGCTACTGTTTCCGGACAGTGGGTACTGGACTACCCAAAATACCCATTAGCGCACGCTACGCACAAGAGCTAGCGCGCGCTAAACTGGAATCACTATAAATTGGACAGTTAGCCTAGATTTCGGCATTTGTCATTTCTTCACATTCTCTCATCGGTTCCGGGCGATTTGGAGCGAGTTGAAGAGTATTCTTCGAGGTGTAATCATCAATCATCTTCTTCAAGTCTTTGAGTTGAATTAATCATCACTTCATCATCTCCAAAATATCAAATCTAAGGTATTAATCTCTTGGATCTAGAATTTCGGATTTTTAGGTTTTTCTTCCGATTTTCTTCGTGTAAGCTTGGATTGTTGTTGGAATATGTTAGATATGGATTATCTATCTTGGATAAATATATTCTTACGGATTTAATGACTATTTTGGGGATTTATATCAAGAACCCTTGGGGTTGACTTCGGTTAATTTGGGGATTTCCGATTGACGTTGTTGTAATCTTGAAATTGTGGATTCCTATGGGATTATTGATATCATTGAAAGTGTTTTGATGGTTTGAAATACTCATCTTGAAGTTGGTTTCGATATATTCGAGTTTAGATATTGTTGTATCGACGTTTGAGTCGGTTATGATCGTATTTGATTCATGTAATGATCGAATTATTGGTAAATTGTGTTATTCAAGGTTGTTCGAGCGACCGACATTTCATTTAGGATGTTGTTCGTGGACGGACATTCTTCATCGGTGTTGTGTAAGTTAATTCTAACTCGGTTAAAAGGATTTCATTCCTTTTGTTGTTGATCATTCATAATCATAACTCATTCATCATTGTATTAATCATATTGAGACTTGTAATTGTCGAAGAATCACTTCATTAACGAGGAACGGTAGTTCCAATCATTTAATTGAAACTATCAATCACTTCATTATTACTTTCATCTCGGTGAGTCATTCTTGACTTTGTCAGATTATTATTATTCATTGATATTCATTGTGGTCATTCTCGTTCATATGACCTTCTGGGTTCATATTGCGTGGCCGGGTGCGGATGTGTGGAATTTTTAGTCGGGCATGTGATGGCCATGTATTGGGAGTGATACATTGGGCTGTGCACACGGTAAAGATTAACTCTGTGAGACTAATTAGGTACAAGGACGGGTGTGTCCGGTCATCCGTCTTGTACACTTGCACAGAACACTACGGGCGTACTATGATACTCCTCTTCAGCGTAATTCATAACTAAAGATATTTCATAACTTCAGTTAAATCATGATTGTGTATTTTTCAACTCTTGAGGATTGTTGTTCTATGTAACTGACCCCGTTGGGGGATTTTGTTTTCAGATCACGGAAAGGCAAAGGCACGGGAAGAGCATGCTGATGGCGAGGAGTCCCAGTGATACTAGTAGGGGCCCCAGTCTTTCCGGTTATTTCAGTCACTTCAGTCATGTCAGTCATTTCAGTCATTTACGTCATTTGTATTTTCCGCTGCAAATTCCGTTTGAGATGTTTATTTATTCAGAGTGGTGTATTTTATCTTCATATAAAATATACTAGTATTCTGTATTGTCCTGGTGTATTGTACTTAAGCTCCTCATCAGAGTATTTGGTAATATAATGTGGTTCGGTACTACAATTATATTATTTAATTCATCAGTTTTCATTCGCCTGGTGGGTCCCAGTCGGGGGTCCACGGCACTGTAATATCCGCCTATTTTGCGGTGTTGCAGAGTTGGTATCAGAGAGTGGTTTTGAATACTACCTTCCGAGTCATGTCTCAGTTGAAATCATCGTCATCGAACTAGTATCATTGGACTTTCGCGTCACGTGTGACATGTGCAGATGCCGAACCAATCAGACCAAAAGAACTGTAAGATTTCTAACACCATGGTATAATTTCTGGCAATAATCATTCATTCATAATTCATCAGTTAACAATCCTCATCATCATTTTCATTTTGACCAGGACGGTCATGCTAACTCATTAATCACTCAATTCATTTCATTACTCGGCTGTTGATCTGGAAGATCATATCATTAATCTTGTTAACTTGTTCAAGATAATCATTTCAATAATTTCATCAGATAATCATGTCACCTCAGTTAATCATTCATGTAATCACTGTGTTAGAGCGTGTATGCTCATTTTCGTCATCTCATGTCATAATCATAACGTGTTATTCATGCGGGGAATATAATCATCATGTGACTTTCCTACTTCAGTATGGAGAGAGCAAGAAGACGACGCAGAGGACGAGGCCGTGGTGCAGGCCGAATCCCGAGAGCTCGTGTGAATACACGTGCGAACGCAAGGAATAATGCTAATTCATCGAGTAGCGACGCTGCCACTCATTCAACTGGACGCGATCATTCACTATCGGGGAGTCGTACCCGGGACACAGCTCAGTCAGAAGGTGTTCGGGTGGACCCACTCGCTTTTATGCAGGGCATGATGGACCAAATGACTCAGATGTCTCAACTAATGGAGAAAATGCATAACTCAACTACTCAGAATCAACAGGCTCCTCCGCTGCCACCTCAGAGGCAAGAGAGGGGTGTAAGCAGTATCATTGGCGATATCTCTCGCCAGCGACCACCTACCTTCGAGGGCTCATCTGAGCCGGCGGATATTGTTCATTGGCTTGAGCATTTTGAGAAGTTATTTGCTATGGTAGAGTATCCCGAAGGACACAAAGTTTCAGTTGCGGCTTGCTACCTGGATAAGAGCGCTCATTCTTGGTGGTTATCATTGAAGCCCACCGAAGGATCATGTACTTGGGAGTAGTTCAAGACTCTCATGATGGAGAGGTATTATCCAGCCCCACTCAGAGAGGCCAAGCTATCAGAATTACTCACTCCCGACCCCTCATCAGACGAGGATGTTCTCGCCATTGCCGAGAAATTTCAGGAACTTCATCCGTTCGCCTCATCTATCATTCATTCCGAGGCGGATAAGATTAAGTATTTCAGAAAGAGGCTGAAACCCCATATGAGACTACAGTTGCTTAATCATAATTGCACCACGTTGGCCGAATTCAATGAGAAAGCTCTTACCTATGAGCTTACAGCTAAGGAGATTGCTAAGCAGCAACCTTCATCTGCTAGCAAGAAGTCCAAGAACCGTAATCAGTCTGACGGCAGTCAGGCCACTTTCAAGAAACCTCGTGCGGGCTCTACTTTTTCTGAGCGACCTCCTGTGACGTCTAAACCTGTGGAATCTCAGTCACGAGCGGCCAGTTCGGCCATCACCTGTTATAACTATGGGGATCTTGGTCATGTCAGCACCAAGTGTCCGAGACAGTCTGTCACGTGTCATAACTGTGGAATTGTTGGGCATAAGGCCCGTTTTTGCCGTAGGGACTCCAAACCTACTCCGACATCATCTCAGGCCGCGAAGCAGTTAGATGTTCAGAATCAAGCTACTCAGTCAGCGTCGTTTAAAACGACAGGAGCGACTAAAGGTGGAGCCTATAGCCAGCAGACGGGAGCGTCCGGTGCCGGGACTAGCAAGCCCCGGATTTATGAGATGAAGAAGACTGATGATCTAGAGGCCCGAATGATCTCAGGTACACTCGATATTCTATCTCAACATGTGTGTACCCTTTTTGATACTGGTGCATCGCATTCATTCATTTCCGAGTCATGTTCGAGTAGACTATGTCTGGGTAGTGCTACTAGTTATGAGCCTTATGTCATTGGCCTACCTGATGGTAGACGAATTATCGGTAATCGTGAGATTCGATTGTCCGATCTGGGCCATGGTCGTATGGCCAGCGGACCTAATCGTAGTAGATATGCCGAGAGACGACGTCATCTTGGGTATTGATTGGATGGATCGTCATGATGCCATCATTAGTGTCCGTAAGCGTTTGGTCACTATCATTTCAGACGATGGGGTCGAATGTGTGTTTCAGGGAGGTAATCCCGGCTGTTCTGGTAAGGTCATTAATTTGATGAAAGCAGTGAGATTACTCAATCAGGGGTGTGTTGGTTATTGGTGCTATATGACCAAAACCGAGAAATCATCAGTAATATTGACGGATATTCCGGTAGTGAGGGAATATGCCAATGTTTTTCCAGACGAGTTACCCGGTTTGCCTTCACAGAGGGATGTGGAATTCACGATTGAGTTGGAGCCCGGTACGTCCCCGATATCGAAGGCACCGTACCGGATGGCCCCGACCGAAATGCATGAATTAAAGAACCAACTTGAGGAGTTGTTCGAGAAGGGTTATATTCGACCGAGTGCGTCCCCGTGGGGAGCACCAGTGTTATTTGTCAAGAAGAAGGATGGTTCTTTTCGCTTGTGTATTGATTATCGGGAGTTGAACAGGGTGACAATCAAGAATAAGTATCCCTTACCCCGTATTGATGATCTCTTAGATAAACTTCAGGTAGCTTCAGTATTTTCCAAGATCAACTTAAGATCTGGATATCATCAGTTGCGGATTCGAGAGTCGGATATCGCGAGGACGGTGTTTCGAACACGCTATGGTCATTATGAGTTTGTGGTTATGCCGTTTGGATTGACTAATGCACCTACGGTATTCATGGAGTTAATGAATCGGGTTTTCATCGACTTTTTGGATCAGTTTGTTGTTGTCTTCATCGATGACATTTTGATTTATTCTCGTGACCGGGAGGAACACGAGTTTCACCTTCTTCAAGTGCTCGACGTGTTGAGACGAGAACAACTTTATGGGAAGTTTTCCAAATGTGAGTTCTGGATGTCCGAAGTGATGTTACTCGGACATGTAATTTCATCATACGGAGTTCATTTCGATCGTCAAAAAACGGAGGCTATTCGAGATTGGCTACCTCCGAAGAATGTTAAGGAAATCCGAAGTTTCCTTGGATTAGCGGGTTATTATCGGCTATTTGTGGAGGGATTTTCTAAAATCGCTCAACCCATGACGAACCTTTTACGGAAGGATAAGAAATACACATGGTCCGCCGCGTGTCAACAGAGTTTTGAGGAACTCAAGAGTCGGTTAACTTCAGCACCTGTCCTTTCTTTACCGCAAGGGACGGAGGGATTTGTGGTTTATAGTGATGCGTCCGGACAGGGTCTCGGATGTGTACTCATGCAGAACGGGAAAGTTATTGCTTATGCTTCACGGCAATTGAGACCTTACGAGGTTAATTATCCGACCCACGACCTGGAGCTAGCAGCCGTGGTGTTCGCATTGAAGATTTGGCGTCATTATCTTTATGGCGTTACCTGTCAGATATTCACCGATCATAAGAGTTTAAAGTATATATTTACTCAGAAGGAGTTAAATATGCTACAGAGACGGTGGTTGGAACTAATCAAAGATTATATATCGAGGTCCTTTACCACCCGGGCAAGGCGAATGTTGTCGCCGACGCCTTGAGTCGTAAGTCCGTTCAAGAGCAGATGCTTGCTCGATTAACAGTTCAGAAGGAACTTCAACAGGAATTCCTTAGACCTGAGATCGAGGTCTGGCTTCAGCGAGTGCAAGGGCAACTTTGCATGTTAGAGATTTCTTCGTCACTTGAGGAGTCAATCAGAGAGAATCAGGGTTCAGACCCATCATTGTTACGCATCCGTGAGGATGTGGCTCAGGGGAAAGCCCCTGGATTCGTGGTCCATGAGGATGGACTTTTGAGATTTAAGAATCGGTTGTGCGTACCGGCGAATGACGAGTTGAAAAACTCGATTTTGAGAAAAGCTCATGCTACCCCTTATTCCGTTCACCCGAGGTCTAGCAAGATGTATAAAGACTTGAAACAAAATTACTGGTGGAGTAATATGAAGCGAGAAGTCGTGGAATTTGTTTCGAGATGCTTAACCTGTCAGCAAGTTAAGATTGAACATCAGCGACCGGAGGGTATGCTGAAACCACTCCCTATTCCAAAGTGGAAGTGGGAAGATATTTCTATGGACTTCATCACGAGTTTACCGACGAGTCGTCTAGGCATGAATACAATCTGGGTGATTGTGGACCGTTTGACTAAATCAGCTCATTTTCTTGAGATTAAGGATACGTGGGGTCCCGAGAGACTGGCCCAGTTATTCATCAAAGATATAGTGAGACTGCACGGTACTCCTATAAGTATCGTTTCCGATCGTGACAGACGGTTTGTGTCTCATTTTTGGAAATCAGTTCATCGTGCTATGGGAACTCAGCTTAATCTCAGTACCGCTTTTCATCCTCAGTCCGACGGACAATCAGAGAGAACCATTCAGACATTAGAGGACATGTTGAGGGCATGCGTCCTCGATTGGAAAGACGATTGGGAAGCCCAACTACCATTGATTGAGTTCACGTATAATAATAGTTGGCATGCTTCGATCAAGATGGCGCCTTACGAGGCCTTATACGGTCGTCGTTGTCGATCTCCTTTGTGTTGGGACGACTTATCAGAATCAATTAGCACCGAGACCGATATGCTTATAGCCGCCCGTGAGAAGGTAGCTTTGATCAGGAGTCGTTTGTTGACCGCTCAGAGTCGACAGAAATCATATGCAGATAACCGTCGTCGACCATTAGAGTTTGAGACAGGTGACCACGTGTTGGTCAAGGTATCCCCGAGTCGTGGTATCTTCCGTTTTGGGAAGAGGGGAAAGTTGAGTCCGAGATTCATTGGACCGTTTGAGATTTTGGATCAAGTAGGCGAGTTAGCTTATCGATTGGCTTTACCTCCGGCGTTGAGCCGAATTCATAATGTGTTTCACGTCTCTCAGCTACGGAAGTATGTTGCCGATCCGAGTTACATACTTCAGTTCGACGAAATCGAGGTCGCCGATGATCATTCATATGAGGAGCGTCCTATACGAGTTTTAGAGCGTCGGATCAAACAGTTGAGGAATAAGACGATTCCTTTGGTTAAAATTCAGTGGTCTAGACACGGAGTCGAAGAGGCTACTTGGGAAACCGAGGATAGTATGCGGGAGAGTTATCCCGAGTTGTTTGACCCTTAGTTTCGGGGACAAAACTCTTTTAAGGGGGGTGTATGTAATACCCGGTTGTAATTCAGTCATTATCATTCAGTATTTATCATTCAGTAATTGTCACTCAGTATTTTTCACTCATTAATGATCATTTGTCACTCATATTCAATCATTGTATTCATCGTTCAGAGTAATTGTATCGTCATTCATCATCAATCTAGTTGGAGAATTGTGCGGTGTTTACCATCGCTGTCTTTTCTTAGTGTGCTGTGTGTGAGAAGTAGCGCACGCTACGTACTCTCTTTAGCGTGCGCTAATTGAGTACTGGTAGCGCACGCCACCTCTCAACACTAGCGCACGCTAGTGTAGTTGAGCAGGCAGTCCAGAAGGCACTGGACTGCAGTTGGGATTTTAGGTAGCGCACGCTACGAATGGTAAGTAGCGCGCGCTAGTGAGCCGGAGTAGCGCACGCTATACATTCGGTGTAGCGCGCGCTAAGGTCGGATCAGGTTGAGTCCAGTGGCTACTGGACTGAATTGAATTTATTCATAGCGCACGCTAAGAATGGTTTTTAACGTACGCAAATGGTGTAGTAGCGCATGCTAATCGTTGGTTGTAGCGCACGCTACTGAGATCAGATCAGAGGGCAGAATGTTCTGGACTCCAGTACTGGGCATCAGATAATTCGTTAGCGCACGCTAACATTTTGGGGTTAGCGCACGCTAAGTGCATAGCCGTAGCGCACGCTACAAGCAGGTACATAGAGCGCGCTACCGTTTCCGGACAGTGAGTATTGGACTACCCAAAATACCCGTTAGCGCACGCTACGCACAAGATCTAGCGCGCGCTAAACTGGAATCACTATAAATTGGACAGTTAGCCCAGATTTCAGCATTTGTCATTTCTTCACATTCTCTCATCGGTTCCGGGCGATTTGGAGCGAGTTGAAGAGTATTCTTCGAGGTGTAATCATCAATCATATTCTTCAAGTCTTTGAGTTGAATTAATCATCACTTCATCATCTCCAAAACATCAAATCTAAGGTATTAATCTCTTGGATCTAGAATTTCGGATTTTTGGGTTTTCCTTCCGATTTTCTTCGTGTAAGCTTGGATTTTTGTTGGAATATGTTAGATATGGATTATCTATCTTGGATAAATATATTTTTACGGATTTAATGACTATTTTGGGGATTTATATCAAGAACCCTTGGGGTTTACTTCAGTTAATTTGGGGATTTCCGATTGACGTTGTTGTAATCTTGAAATTGTGGATTCCTATGGGATTATTGATATCATTGAAAGTGTTTTGATGGCTTGAAATACTCATCTTGGAGTTGGTTTCGATATATTCGAGTTTGGATATTGTTGTATCGACGTTTGAGTCGGTTATGATCGTATTTGATTCGTGTAATGATCGAATTATTGGTAAATTGTGTTATTCAAGGTTGTTCGAGCGACCGACATTTCATTTAGGACGTTGTTCGTGGACGGACATTCTTCATCGGTGTTGTGTAAGTTAATTCTTACTCGGTTAAAAGGATTTCATTCCTTTTGTTATTGATCATTCATAATCATAACTCATTCATCATTGTATTAATCATATTGAGACTTGTAATTGTCGAAGAATCACTTCATTAACGAGGAACGACGGTTCCAATCATTTCATTGAAACTATCAATCACTTCATTATTACTTTCATCTCGGTGAGTCATTCTTGACTTTGTCAGATTATTATTCATTGATATTCATTGTGGTCATTCTCGTTCATATGACCTACTGGGTTCATATTGCGTGGTCGGGTGCGGATGTGTGGAATTTTTAGTCGGGCACGTGATGGCCATGTATTGGGAGTGATACATTGGGCTATGCACACGGTAAAGATTAACTCTGTGAGACTAATTAGGTACAAGGACGGGTGTGTCCGGTCATCCGTCTTGTACACTTGCACAGAACACTACGGGCGTACTATGATACTCCTCTTCAGCGTAATTCATAACTAAGGATATTTCATAACTTCAGTTAAATTTTGTGTATTTTTCAACTCTTGAGGATTGTTGTTCTGTGTAACTCACCTCGTTGGGGGATTTTGTTTTCAGATCACGGCAAGGCAAAGGCACGGGAAGAGCATGCTGACGGCGAGGAGTCCCAGTGATACTAGTAGGGGCCCCAGTCTTTCCGGTTATTTCAGTTACTTCAGTCATTTCAGTCATTTCAGTCATTTACGTCATTTGTATTTTCCGCTGCAAATTCCGTTTGAGATGTTTAATTATTCAGAGTGGTGTATTTTATCTTCATATAAAATATAGTAGTATTCTGTATTGTCCTGGTGTATTGTACTTAAGCTCCTCATCGGAGTATTTGGTAATATAATGTGGTTCGGTACTACAATTATATTATTTAATTCATCAGTTTTCATTCGCCTGGTGGGTCCCAGTCGGGGGTCCACGGCACTGTAATATCTGCCTAGTTTGGGGTGTTACAGCTGAAGGAGAAAGCTGAAACCCAAAGACCTACCAGGTGGTGGCAACCGCGGAAGAAAGAAATAGAAGAGGCGAACAGGTGAAGCCCTCAGGAGAAATAAGCAGGAGGCGGGCGACGAGATTAGGGTAAATAGGGCTCTTATATTATACGCTACAATATATATAATTACCTTTAAAATATATTGTATTGCCTTGCCATTATTTTCTATAAAAAGGTACAAAGTAATTACTAAAAACCTCCTCCGTTTGAAGTATCAAATCAGTAATCACACTCTTTCATGAAAATATAGAAAATCATACTTTATCAAAGTATCAGAATATTCTCTTTCATACAAAACATCCAACCACCTTATTTGTTTGGAGTTAGACATCTCATTTTCATTTTCAAATACTCAACACCTTTTTTTATTTCATACTTCTTCGAACATTTTAGTTTCCTAAAAAATCTCAAAATGGCCCACTCTCTTAAAACATCAACATCAAATTTTCATTATTAAATACAAAATACACAGTTGCGAAGTTAACTCATTTGCAACATGAAATTATAAAGGCGTCAACCAAAAAAAAATATATACAATAGTTACCATATTCTGGCACAACTAACACACACCGCCATCATGCTTAGAACATAAAATCACAAACATAAGGATCAAAGTAATCTCAAATGTTATTCTTGTATATTTAAAAACAGGTAAAAAATAAAATATTATTAAAGTTTGAAAAAATAAGGAAAAAATACAAAAATAATTAATGTACTTTAACATAAATATAAAAAATTGATTATTATTTCAATTATTATCTAATTAGCATAAATTTATCATAAATCTATTTGTCTATTTCTTTTGTAATATATATTGGTTCTGGTGGAAATGGGTTGGAAGTTAAGAAATAGAAATGAATTTGGTCCAATGATCTTGATTAAATGGATGACTAAGATTTATTCCCACGTAAACTTATGCATGAAATGCATAATGCACCGACATTTTGATGCATATAATGTATAATTTGAATGCATTACAATATTGTTGCATGAAATGCATATATTTCATGTATAGACCAATCTAGACTGGAGATCACATAAATATTAATGGTTCAGATTTATATATTTTTTATTTCTTAAGATAATAAATAATTAATTGTTGTAATTAAATTCTTAATTTTGGTACAATTTAAACTAAACTCACTTGCAATACACATACTCAAATCTTTAAAACGCAATAATTTACTCATTTGTTGTCTATTTTATGTAGAGAATATCAAAGTAATCGTTTTGCCATGATATACGAGTTAAGAGATATATTGAATATATAAAATAATTGTTGTATTAAATTATTAATTCTAAAAATTTAGGCGTTATTGAAAAATATCAGTTAATAATATATGAATAGCACATTTAGGAGCATCCTGTAATATGCAGAAATGCATATGAAATATACATTTAGTAGCATCTAAATATATGCAGTCAATAACGCCACATTTTTGAAGCTAATAATAATTTATATCTTATATTTGCAATAGGTATGTTGATATATATATATATATATATATATATCACAAAATACGACTAATTTGATATATTCTACATCTAAAGCGAATAATAAATGAGGTGATTTTTGTTATTTTAAACTAAAAATTTCAGCATTATTGAAATATAACACTTAATAGCATATAAAGAACATATTTAAAAGCATCTTGAAATGTGCAAAAAAATATTTGAAATACACATTTAGTAGAATTTAAATTCATACAGTCGAATATTCCCAGGTTTTTGAAGCTATATGAATATGTATCTCGAAATTTATGTCATGACAATATATGGTTAATTTGAGTTATTTTGCATCTGAAATGAAAAACAAATGAGTAATTTCAAGGATTTTTTGTTGGAGCGATATTGGTCGGTATCGCCGTTTGGAGATAGAGTTATAAAACTCCTTCGCGTTGCGGAAGCGATTTAAATAACGGTGCAGAAAATAAATGACCCAAGATATATAGAGATTCGGCCAAACGTGCCTACGTCCTCTCTCGATATCTTTTTCTATAGGCTAAAGATAAACCTCTGCACCTCTCTTCTATTGGTCGAGGGATAACCATTACAAAGCTCGTCTTCTATCGGTCCGAGTAAAAAGTTCAATCACTTGTCTTTATGTCGGTTCAAGTTAAACCGTTTTCCTTTTCTATTGGACAAGGAATCAACCAATCTAGCTTTATATGGGCACTAGATAAACCTCACATAGATATCGATTGCGATTCTAACAATGTCGGATCCTTGATCCTAATACCACCGAATCCAATCGTATCCTTTCTTTTTCCTCTCTTGTATGAGTTTTTATGTATCACACTCAAACTCTTGACAATAAGCACAATTACAACAACTAGAATGATTACAATGATATCTCAAGTATGAATGCTTTCCTCAATGTTGTTGTGTGGTTCGATACCAAATAGTTTGGTACTTATAGTCATTTTATCCAACTAGCCGTTAGTCACTTTTGACTTGTTAGCGTGCGCTAGCATTCCTGCGTAGCGTACGTTAAGCTCGTTACGTACGTTATATATAACATGTAGCGTACGTTATCGACAGTAGCTTTCGTTTCTTCCTTTACGTACGTTGTCACTTCATATTACGTACGTTAATCAGTCTCCTTAGCGTACGTTAAGTATACGCTTTAGCGTACGTCAATCATATATAGTTGTTGCCTGCATTTGTCAAAGTGTCCGTTGATCGCTTGACTTTGACCCGGAATCTTCCAACGTTCATCTGATTTGAATTCTCATTACGTACGTTAACCTATCTGCGTTACGTACGTTAAATGCCTTCGATAGCGTGCGCTATGCAATGCTCATAGCGTGCATGAAGCTTGTTAATTCCAGCTTTTTGCTTCTTTGATTTCTTCATTGTTTTATTTTGCTTCCTTGTTGTTTTCCTTTGTCTATCAACTAATCATCAAAACTCGATTAATGAATATTTGGAATAAAATATTCCAACAATCTCCCCCTTTTTGATAATTACAAAACAACAACTTGAATTGGATAAAATATGCAAAATAAAGTGTGTGTATATATATATATATTTGTACGAATTAAAGTTTTCGACTTTGATCGTTTCGTTAGTTTCTCCCATCTTTTGTTTTCGACTACTTCGTTTTATTTTTCAACTTATTCGTTTTCTTTTTTGACTTTTCTCCCTTTTATTTTTCACACCCCCTTTTTACTTTTAGTTTTCTCGTCATTCTTCCATGATTCTTTTTATCACATTCAACTCTTTTCTCCCCCTTTTTGTTATCAGCAAAATGTGTAAATCAAAAGATACCAATTTATGATAAAATATGCATAAAATGGATATAACTCCCCCTGACTAAAATATCTACCAAAAAAAATAATACTCCCCCTGAGTAAAATATCAATTGATGAAAATAAATTTTTATTTTTGGGGATCCAACCGATAGTTGGTTTTTCTTTCGAGACATAGACGATATTCGGAATAAAAGTTTCTTTTGGAATCCAAATCTTTTTGGTTTTTATCGTCCGTCGTGGGCTTTTGCAACTCGTAGAATGATGCTCAATTTTTAAACATTTTTCGCAGTGGGGTATTTGAAATTTAAGGATTCATTTTTAGTATGCGGTTTGAATCCTAACCCTTGTTTATTCAAAGTATATTTTTGAACACAAAGCATTTGTTTAAATTTTTCATTTCCACACGAAAATTTCTTTGTCAAGATTTTAAATTCGTCTTGAACTTTTAAAAAATCATTCTTTAAGATATTTTTATTTTCAAGATATTTAGAATGATCGGTCTCAACTATTTTCCCTTTTTCAAGTATTTTAGAAATTTCAATTTCCAATAGTTTATTTTTAGATTGGAGGGATTTAATTTCGGATAAAGCGTTTTGAAAATCGGTATGTAATAACTCGGATACTTCAAATAATTCATCTTGAGACGATGTACTAACCTGGCTTTCGACGTCGCTTTCGTCGAATGTACTTTATGCCATAGGTGCGACGTTATTTTGATTGATGAAATCTTCGTCCACGTCTTCATCACTCCATGTGGCAATTAGAACTTCCTTCTTTTGATTTGCTTGGCAATTCTTCGCGAAGTGGCCTGGTTTACCACAAATTCGACAGTTGTTGAATTTCTTCATTCCGCCCGAGATGTCTTTCTTTCTCCGGTTTAATAAGTTTTGAAACTTATTAATATTCTTGGCATAATATGCCGATCTTCGTCGCTTTCGTCCACCGGAATTTCTTCTTTATTTCTTGACATCTTACCCTTCATGGGTATTGATTTTTCCTTCGGCTTTGGTTTGGCATTCCGAGATTTTAGAACAATCTCATAATTAATTAGCGAACCAATGAGGGCGCTAAAGTCGAGTGTATTGATATCTTTAGATTCCATGATCGCCGTCACGGTGCCGTCCCATTCAGCAGGTAGTGATCTTAAGATTTTTTTGACTTTCTCACTACTTGATAATGGTTTTCCAAAACAATCTAATCCATTAGAAATGACCGAAAAACGGTCGAGCATGTTCGTGATGAATTCTTCACTTATCATCATAAATCACTCGTATTCATGTAGGAGCATATTTATTTTCATCTCCTTGACTTGAGACGTTCCTTCATGTGTGACTTCTAACATCTTCCATATCTCTTTGGCACTTTCACACGAGGATATCCGGTTGTGTTCTTCCGGATTTAATACACAATATAATTATTGCGTGGCTTTGCAATTATAGTGGTCGTTTTTCCAATCCGCATCATCATACTCTTCAAAGGTTTTGAGAGTTCCGTTCGAGTTCGTCGGAATTTTGGGACCAAGACAAATCACTTTCCATAGCTCGATGTCGTAGGCTCGAATAAATATAGACATCTTCTTCTTCCAAGTCATGAAGTTAGATCCGTCAAAGAATGATGGTCGGTTAAGAGAAGACCTTCGACTGGGGCAAGTTGAAATGCCATTTGGATCGACTTCTCGGATGTTAAGCCGCTTATAGGAGGTACCGCTCCGATATCAATTGTTGGAGCGATATTGGTCGGTATCCTCGTTTGGAGATAGAGTTATAAAACTCTTTCGCGTTGCGGAAGCGATTTAAATAATAGTGCAGAAAATAAATGACACAAGATATATAGAGGTCTGCCAAACGTGCCTACGTCCTCTCTCGGTATCTTTTTCTATAGACTAAAGATAAACCTCTGCACCTCTCTTCTATCGGTCGAGGGATAACCGTTACAAAGCTCGTCTTCTATCGGTCTGAGTAAATCATTCAATCACTTGTCTTTATGTTGGTCCAAGTTAAACCATTTTTCTTTTCTATTGGACAAGGAATCAACCAATCTATCTTTCTATGGGTACTAGATAAACCTCACGTAGATATCGATTGCGATTCTAACAATGCCGGATCCTTGATCCTAATAACACCGAATCCAATCGTATCCTTTCTTTTTCCTCTCTTGTATGAGTTTTCGTGTATCACACTCAAACTCTCGACAATATAAGCACAATTACAACAACTAGAATGATTACAATGATATCTCAACTATGAATGCTTTGCTTAATGTTGTTGTGTGGTTTGATACCAAATGGTTTGGTATTTATAGCCATTTTCATCCAACTAGCCGTTAGTCACTTTTGACTTGTTACCGTGTGCTAGCCTTCCTGCTTAGCGTACGTTAAGCTCGTTACGTACGTTATATATAACCTCTATCGTACGTTATCGACTTCCAGTTTCAGTCCAGTAGCTTTTATTTCTTCCTTTACGTACGTTGTCACTTCATATTACGTACATTAATCAGTTTCCTTAGCGTACGTTAAGTATACGCTTTAGCGTACGTTAAACACATATAGTCGTTGCCTGCATTTGTCAAAGTATCCGTTGATCGCTTGACATTGACCCGGAATCTTCCAACGTTCATCTGATTTGAATTCTCATTACGTACGTTAACCTATCTGTGTTACGTACGTTAAATGCCTTCGATAGCGTGCGTTATGCAATGGTCATAGCGTGCGCTAAACTTGTTAATTCCAGTTTTTTGCTTCTTCGATTTCTTCGTTGTTTTGTTTTGCTTCCTTGTTGTTTTCCTTTGTCTAAAAACTAATCATCAAAACTCGATTATTGAATATTTGGAATAAAATATTCCAACATTCTTGAGATAGAATGTTGTTTGAAAAATAATATAAATATAGATGCTTCTAAAGGTATTCATATGTTGTTAATGCATAAACAAGATGCTCTTAAATGTGTATTTCAAATGCTATTAAGCACTATATTTCAAAAATACCCAGATTTTTAAAAGTAATAAAATACACACATATATTTTATATTTTAGGTATGCAATATGTATCTTAAATTGTAGAACATGGGAAGATGATTAATTTAATATATTTTTAATCAAAAACGGAATACAAATGAGTAAGTTATTATAATTTAAATATAAATGAGGTTTATTGAAAAATATCATCTTATCCCTCCAATTAAAAAATTAACAATTCGGCCATCATGCAAAATAAAGGAGAACCATCAGATTTTATCTATTAAAAAGTTATGATTAGTTCTACACGGGGCAAGTGGTGGTTAGGGTCCTCCGATTAAGAGGGTGGTCGAGTCTAAGTTGAAATTCGGCATTAAAAAAAAAAAAAAGTTCTACATGGTTTCTAGGCGAACCTAACTCTATATATGAAAAATATCTAAAGTTACACTGACGATGGTACAAAATTGAATATTTTTTCTAGATAATATATTCATCGTGAGTGTCCATTTTGTAATATTTAAAATTTGAAATTGCTAAATATTTTCTATTAAATTAATATATGTAATCACAATAGTATATAATAGAATAACTGCAATTTATGTTCATTAAGTTAAATTAAAAACTTGAATATTTTTTTTCTGGATAAATATACTGTATTCTAAATTTGAAATTCATTCTAATTTTATCATATTTATTCTATGGAAATATTTAGTTAAAAAATTACTTTTAGCTATATATTTTAATTTATTATTAATAACGAAGATGACTTCTGAATAAATTAAATTAATATTTATATACAATATACTTTATCTTTTGTGCTTGAGATTAAAAATAGAGAACTTTTTATTCAAATGTAAAGATAAAGTAATTATTCAATAGTTTTTATAGTAAAGCTCGATAAATCCATATTCAGTAAATTAAAAACCTCAGTAAACCTAATAATTTATCCGGACTTTACCAATTCAGATTTAGACTCAATCAATTAAAAATAAGATACTATTTTTTTTTTTAAATTCCAATGTATATTTGTAGCCGCGACGAAATTATAACCATTAAAAACTTATACAAACATACGTAGATATAATATCTATATAGTGGAAATTCGCTCTATCCTAGTCAATGATAATATTTGTCAAGTGACTTAGTTTGTACAAATTCTAGGCAAAAAAACAAATTCTAGCCAAAAAGGACATGTCCGGACCAATATACCCTTACTTTTCAATAAATTCTACGGTAACATAAAAGCGTAATCAGAATACGAAATGGTTATTTCTTTCAAGGGTTACCAGCACACAGTAGGGTAACCCAATAAAGAATTGATTATTTCTTAACGAGTTACCAGCACACAATAGAGTAACACAATAAAGAATATTATTTCGTAACGAGTTACTAGCATGTAGGAATGTAACTCGATTAATAATTAATCATTTATTACAGAGTTACCATCACATAGAAGGGTAACCCAACTAATAAGTCATAATTTCGCACTGAGTTACCATCACATACAAGAGCATCCTAGCTAAGAATTGATCATGTATAATGCTTAAAGAAATGATCATTTCGTAACACAATAAAGAAATGATCATTTCGTAATGAATTACCACAACACATTGGAATAACACGGAAATTCAAATCAATTCAGCCACAAATTATCAAGAAACATGCTATATACTCCAGAATTACAGGAAAAAGGCAAGAAATCATACCACAAACAAACCGTACCCAGCCTGGGATTTTGCAAATTCATTTCAAACTAAAACCCTGCGATATTTGTTTTTTCGTTACGTTCATTACCATTACATACAGAGCTGATCATTCGTTACTTAATTCATACAGATGAGCTCATCTTGTTTAATTGTTGCGCATGGAGGAGAATGAAACGAAAATATATGCGATGGAGGCAGAAAAGAGTACATTCCTATTTCGCCTATGCGTATAACATTCGACCAATACAACATTATGCAACACAAAAAGGTAATCAGAATACGAAATTGTTATTTCCTTCAAGGGTTACCAGCACACAATAGGGTAACCCAATAAAGAAATGATCATTTCTTAACGAGTTACCAGCACACAATAGAGTAACACAATAAAGAAATGATCATTTCGTAACGAATTACTAGCTTGTAGGAATGTAACCCGGTTAATAAGTAAGAAGACAAGAAATATTGTACACGAGGTACCAGTAAGCGGATATGATATTTATTTTTCGTTACGTTCGTTACCATTACATACAGAGCATATGAGGTCATCTTGTTTAATAGTTGCACATGGAGGAGAATGAAATGAAAATATATACCAAGGGTTACCAATACACAATAGGGTAGCCCAATAAAGAAATGATCATTTCTTAAACAGTTACCAGCATGCAATAGAGTAACACAATAAAGAAATAATCATTTCGTAACGAGTTACTAGCCTCCCCTTTAGTAAAGGTAAATTGGTCTAAATTTGTCCTTTTTTGCTACAATTTGTACAAACTAAGTTGCATGACAAATATTGGAATCTACTAAGCTATGTGGCTAAATCATGTCTTCTCTCATATATATACATATACATATATATATATATTGGGTTAACAATTATGTTTTGATAAAGTGCCAACATACACCAAGTAGTCCCAAAGAAGATCATAAATTGTTGGGATAAAACTTCTCATGGAAGCTGTTAGAACTCATCATACAGCAAAGGAGTCGAAAGAGTCATGATACCACTAAGTATGGAAACTGTCTGGAAACAGTCCCCTACTACAGCATTGAAGATCATACAGTCTATTCTATAGAGCCTACAACTACAGACGTAACATGTTGGATATAGCATACAGGCTGAAAGTGTTGGGAAAACTAGAACACTTATCCAACAGGACTGAAGACCATTGTGAGAGAATCTACTTTATTCACAAAAGTAAAAACACCATTTTGAAAGAAGTATTTAAATACTGATTGGATAAAAATATTTAAATATCAACCGACAAGGATCTTCAGACAAGGAGCAAAATCCGAATCAAGCATCTTGAAAGTCAAACATTCTGAAAAGAGCCATTTTGAAAATCTTCAGATCACTCCCTGTGTAACACCCCCAAAACCACCCGGGATATTACAGCGACGTGGGTCCCGCGCCGGAACCCACCAGGCTAAAAACAGTTTACAAAACCAATTCAAAAACGCCAAAAGGCTGATGACGGTAATGTTTTGCAAATACTCAAATATTTTCAAAAACATAATTCTGAAATACCGTCAGAAAATATCATCTGAAAATACAAGGTGAAGTGTCAAATCTCAATAGTTCAAAATGTACGTTAAGGCGCCGCTTAAACGTACCGATAAAATAGTTTAGGAAAAGGTTTAACGAAATAACCCAAGTTCGCAAAGTGCCAAAAGGGCCATTTAAAATACCCACACGCAGCGGATAAAGATACCGAAAAACCATTTTGAAATATACACACACAGCGGATAAATGCAGTTCAAAATACACATTTGCAGCGGAAATGAATAACCAGAAAAGAAATACTCGATGCTCCAAAACATGCCACCACCAGTATCACATCGGGAAACTCATCCCTTCACGACCGCAACTAGCTCGATCTCCGAGTACCTAAAAATAAAGCCCACGACGGGGTCAGCCACAATACTCAATAATGATATCGATCACATCGTCATAAATAATTACATACCAATGTAATAATACTGTAAGAATACTACCAACGTAATCTTACCATTATAACCTTACCAATTCATGGCATTCCAAACCAAATCGATCCTTACCATAATTCACAATTCGCATTTTCGAATGACGAAAAGAAATCAACAATTATCTGAACCGTATTCTAAAATACCAACAATCCTCCAAATATAACTTATAAGTGAGGAAATAATCCAACCTGTGCCAAATCCTGTCCGTCGGATCGCACAATCAAATCTCAATTTGGGTAAAACCAAATATACACGATACATCTGTAGGTCAAATTTCCATAGAACAATGATAACAAGTACCGCAACATCGACGTATAGTCCAAATACTCATACGATCAACACAATGATCAAAACAATAGGTCAACCGAGAATATTATCGACATGATGACTCCAATACGATCAATAAATGATCAACGATAACTGAGAATACCCTCAACATGGTAGACTCCAAATGATCAACGAAGGACCAACAATAACCGAGAATACCCTCAACAAGGTAGACTCCAAATAATCAACAATAATGGATCTCAAAGAAATACTTTGACTGTCGAACATACCCCTCGGGCGTATGAACAACCAGTCGCAAACCATCGAACACATCCAATACTATGGACTATGAAATGACAAAAACATACGGCTCAAAGATGGACATCACAGTACGCCCGATCCGGAAATGTGTCCGTGCACAAGCCACCCCGGGTATCGACCAAATACACGTGTGGTCTTGTACCTAATTAGCCTCACGAAACTACGTCTCGTGTGCACGGTTCAATGCGGAATAATATCAACACATAACCATAGTGTGCCCAGCTAAAAATCCTACACAATAACCAATCGGAACACAGATATGATTCCAGATATATCACGATACAACATGACAACGAATTCAATAAATCACATATCCAATAAGGATCAAAAGACTCACCGAAGTGAACAACAACAGACTGGCAATGAAAAGTCGACACGACTAATCAATACCCAAAACAACAATCCTGGGATCATCATCCCCGACAAATGATCAACACGATCAAAGATCTCAATACAATCAGCCCTGGGATCATCATCCCTCAACGAAATAATCAATCGGAATCAACATACAACATATACAATAATTCCTCAAAACAATTATCCCCGTAACTGAACAATACTGGAATTACCTCAAGCCGAAGACAATATCCTTTCCACGGACCAACATCCCTGAATGAATACACAGTTATACGAATAATCTCAAATAAGGTACCATCCATTCAATACCAATAAATCTTTATCCCGATACTTATGTCATCGCGATAATTATCCTCGATATCCGATATACTATACCCTTGACCAAAGATAACTCACGTATTCCTTGAACACAATTAAATCATATACCTTATGATTTAATACAAACCAGAGCACGATATACAACTCATTAACCGACAACTTACCTTTCTAACAACATCGCTATACGAATTATAAATGAAATCAAAACGATACCATTCATCAAATATTATAAACTGAACAATTATAAACTTGCCTCGATACCGACACCACGAAGCCGTTGCCAATATCCATTGCCTTCGTCCACGAGCTCCTCAGCCCCGAACAAAGCGATCTATGAACTCTTCAGCCTCAATCGCAACACCACGGTCATAATCCACGATCAAAACATCACAACCTATTGCAATAATCAATTAACAACAATCCGATAACAATCAATAACCGACATACCCAACCAACAAACTCAACGGTTCAATGAAACCCCGATCATATACATAAAACCAAATAATCCAACTCAACAAATACAAACTCATATCCACAATACAATCCGTAACTCGATGATCACAAATAATAATCAATAACCGATCAACAAACACAACGGTTCTACAATATCCCGATTAAACACATATCCAAACAACCCGAACCAATCAAACACGAATTCAAAACCACAATACGATTCCAAAATCCGAAGATCATATCAATAATCAATTTAAACCAACGAGGGTCTAACATTACCGATTCCAAATTCAATCTTAAATACGGATACAAGTTTCCTCCTTGTAAATTCATGATATAAACCAATACCGGTTATCATCATCAATACGGATAATCCGATCAATTCAACATTATAGATAACCATATTACAAAGGTTTCAAATAATTCCATTATCCGAATTGAACACTTGTTAAATACCTATGAATTCTCAAACTCAAAAGTGAATCATAACCTTATCAAATCCGGAATCATATTCGTATTCCTATACGAATATTGTACCAAAACACATAACCTAGTTCTAGATATGAATATTCCATATTCATATCTAAAACACCAACACCTCTTAAACATGTTCAACAATTCATATAATCCAAGAGTTCCTTAAGAACACAACTAATTCCGAAATCATATTCAAAATCTCCAATACGACATAATCCAATGTGTTCTAACATCTAAACAATCCTTATTCACAATTCAAGGTGTATATAATCATGTTCTTAAACATATATACTTCTCATAACATCATGAATCGCAACAAACCACCAAGAACATCTGTAATATCCGCAATTTCGAATTTCAGTAATTTTCTTTTTTTCGGCGGAAGTCCGTTTTGACGACTCGCGCATGACCATTTCGTCATTTCGAGAATGATTAATTCTGCACTTTTTGTCATCCGAGTTCGTTTCGGTATCGTTTTGTTGAGTTCCGAGATTTTTAGCGACTTTTCGGCACTTGAGTTCGATTCTTGCGAATCTCGTCCGAAACTGTTGCTTCGAGTTTCTAGTAAGTTTATTTAGTTATTATTCATGTTACGAGTTTTGGTTTGGTGTTTCGATCACATATCGTGTATTTCGGACGTTTTGGGCCATTTTTGTAATTTCCCAAAGTTTGGGGTAATTACTTCCGTTGTCGAATTTCGAGCCTTCGGGTGGTCGGAATCGTATGTTCTCATAGCTCTTGGATTCGTCTTTGCGAGTATGTCTTAACCGTACCTTCAATTTATACTCAGCTTCGGGTTTCGGGGTCGTCCGGGCCGTCGGAGTGGCCACGGCCGAGTCACGGCCGGAGCAGGGCCTGGCCTGGCCGAGTTACGGCCGTAAGGTGCCAGTTACGGCCGTAAGTGTGATCGGGTACGGCCGTACGAGCGCTGGGCATCTTCCGGACGAAGGCCGGTTACGGCCGTAATGTGTGCCATTTACGGCCGTAAGTGCCCGGCGATTCTTTGGATCGATTTTTTGACGAATGCCGATTCTGTAGGAAAGCCTGCCGAGTACGGCCGTAAGGGCCGAGTTACGGCCGTAAGGCACTGCCGGTTACGGCCGTAACCCTGCCGGCTATATATAGCCTGGGCTCGACCAGACTTCGTTTTTTCTCACTTTTTACTCGTTTTTCTTCCTTTTTCGGCGGCTGGCGACGGGAGGCTCGGGAAATCGAGTTCTTGGCCGATTCTAATCATTTCCAAGGCATTTTGGAAGATCCTTGTTGATTATATCAACATCTAATCCGTGTGTTTCGTCGAATCAAGGTATATCTCTTGATTTTCCTTCAAGTTGACTTTTCGGATAATTTGTTCTTGATTTCGATTCTAGTCCGATTTTGATACATCGGTTGGTGTAGTATGATGTTATTAATCGTGTTCTATGAGTTGTATATCCATATTTCGAGTTTGTTCAACTCGATTAGTGATCCGAGTGTTCTTGGGAGTTATCGAACATTGAGTGTTCGATTAAATGTCCCAATGAGTTTCCCTTTGATAGTTTGTTGGGATTTTCGTTGTTTTGGCCTTAATTATCGTCGTACCCATGTGTTATTGTTCCTTCCGGAGGTTTATAGGTGTTCGAGGATTCCGATGTTGAATCTCATTGGTGATTGACGATTCGTGTGGTGTTATTCACATAGTAATTGCGGTGCTATCGTGTTCTTGATAATGTTCGGGAGTTCGGGGCCGTTCGACCGTATTTCATCCGTCTTCTTATTGCGATCGTGGTTCTAGGCAAGTACCTTGCCCATACTATTCTTGTTTTATGGATATAATAATTAGTGATCGTCTAAAAGTGGTTGTTTGGTCGTTTGAATTGAACTTTCAAAAGATTCGGTTTAGCCTTGTTAAAGGCTTGCTTTCAAAACACGTGTGTTTTGTGAATGGTGTGGTTTGTGAATAACTATGTGAATTCTATGGATATGTTTGGTGTTGATGTTGCACTTGGTATTGCGTGTGGACGTATATTATTTCTTTTCGGTGCGTTGTGGATTGACGTGGTGTTTTGCTAAGTGTTTGATGCCTATGAGCGAAATGTTTGAATATCTTTCATGTGATATGTTATTTGTGTGAATGTGTGGATATGGTTGAAGGTCTACGGTGACACATGGCACGTGATCATGTGGTCAGGATGCAACAGGTGATTGATCCAACCGTGAGAGCCTGAGATAATCTACGGTGGCACATGGCATGCGATCATGTGGCAAGGATGCAACAAGCGGTTGATCCAACCGTGAGATGTGTGTGATTTGTTTCGCTAGCGAGCTCGGTAGGGTCCTTCGAAGCCTCGGGCGGGATCAATGGTATTACCCTGTTCCCAAGGCGATGCGTGTGTTGTGATTTGTTTAGCTAGCCAGCTCGGGAGGGTCGTTCGAGGCCTCAGGCGGGATCAATGATATTACCTTGTTCCTAAGGCGATGCTTGTGCGTGATTATGTTTTGTTGATTTTTATGTCTATCGAGGACACGTGATGCTGGGCTCTGACCCTGTAAATTATTGGTGGTTTCCTATTTGCGAAAACAAAACCTTTGGGCTGTGACCCCTGTTGATTTTTGGAAAGAGAAGGATTCGTAAATCCTAAATTGTTTTCTATTAAAACTCTCGATGGCATTTTAAACTGTTTTATAAATTGTTTCCCTTGATTTGTGATCTTTCGGTTTTGGAATGTTTTACCAAACTCATGCCTCGGGAAGTGCTTTTCGTTACGTTTGGAACTTTGAGGATTCCTGATTATTATTGTTCTTGTAACTTGTATTGTATGGTTCGTATTTTTGCACTTGTACTTGCACTAGCAAAACAGTGGAGTTTTGCTAACCCCCGAGTATTCGGGGGGTGGATGTCTATTTTTGCATTCAGGTTTTGGAGCATAGCACAGGGTCGACACGAAGGATGATGAAAGATGAACGATACTAATCACACGAGGATCCATTGATGTCGTATTGGTCTAGTTGTATTTTCTTTTCCGCTGCAGTATCTTTTCCCCGTTGTACGGGAGTTTATTATATTTTGACCCCTGCGTGGGTATGTGTTTAGAATTGAGTTGTATGTTATTATTGAAAGACCAAATCGGTCTACTGAGTCATTTTAGCCTTAAAGGCGATGTTTAGATGTTTGATTTTAGTTATCAGCCTGGTAGATCCTCGAGGAGAGGGTCTACGGCGTGTAATATCCCTGAGTGGATTGGGAGTGTTACATAAATGGTATCAGAGCTTAGGTTGTGGAAACCTAGGCTGTCGGGTTTAGTGGCGTCTGTTGAGTTTTGTCTCGTCGGATTTTGTCTGACTGAGTCGTGTCGCGACGCGTCGTCTGAGTTGGTTGGTCGTGATTAGTATCATGGGGCGATCATCATCTTCGTGCGACCTGTGGATGTAAGTCTCCCTTCTTTGTGTTGTGCCTCGTGTGACACGAGCTATTTTTATGATTATTTGTTAAGTGATGGAATCCTCTAATGGATTTTGATTTCTTGATATGTGGTTATTTGACCCTCATATTTCGTTCATATGAGGATTAGTGTTGCTGGATTGTGCATGTTTGACTTTATTTCTTTTATCCGCTACGTGAGTTCTTTTGTAATGACTTTCGGTATTTTACCGACGGAGTTTTATTTCGAAAACCGATTCCATTAACCGAGTTTTTGGCATTATGGCCTTGATCGTTTTGGCGAAATTCTTATGACGATATTTAGCATTTTGTAAATGGCTTCTGTGAGTTTTTGAAATATTATTGTCATCGGCCTTTTTGGCATTTTTGTAAATGGTTTTTAGCCTGGTGGGTTCCGACGCGGGACCCACAGCGCTATGATGTTCCGTGTGATTACCTGAAATTTTTGGGCATTCTAGCCTTTTTGGCATCGTCCTTTTTGGCATTGAATTATTTTCGAAAACTTGAGTATCTTAGAAATAAATTTCGAGACGTGCGTTTCAAATGAATTGTTTTCTCGCGGTACTTCTAAGGTGCCACAATATGTTTCAAAATTTTTCTACCTCGAGGACCAAAATGTTTTGAGATATTTTCAATGTTTTATAAACACTTTTACTTAGACCCGAGGGTCGAATATTCTGAAAGCTTTTCACTAAAAGAAAGTGTCCTCATTTTTATCAAATGCGAAATGGTTTTCCAAAGTCTCGATAATGATGTTTCACGTTTTTACTTTTTTGAAAGGTGATACTCAAGATCAACCAGTGTTTTTCCTAAATTATTTTCAAAAGGTGGTTTTCATTTTTTTAAAAACCTATCAATTCCCATTTGCGTATGGAAATGTATGTATGATGTTCGCGTTGTCGTAATGGTGTTTGCTCCCGAGTATGATCGAATTGGTGGCATGAACGTTGAGGCGTTGCCACGCATTTGTTGAACTATCCCTCTGTGAGAGGTGTGAACTGGTATCTACTATTTGTCGCCTCGTGGTGATTTGCGTGTTGTCGCACGAGTGTGAGTTGTTAAAGCTTGGATTTTTGTGCGTTTATGCATATGGGTGATTGTTTCATGAGGTTTGTAATTATGTGCTGGTTATTGTTCGGGCCGTTAAGGTCTCCGAATGATACCGTCGTCGCTGTAGTGTTTGTGTGTGTATTACTTTACAATGGTAATCGTTGTATATGATATGTGTTATGATTCCTTGTTGTGCTGAGTTGGCATCTCCGCTATGTTGTTTTGCGATGTTATGCCCCATTGTATCTAGCATTTGTATATTCGGTATACCGAGCCGAGGTGTTTCAACCGTGGTGTGCCGGGGGCATGCACGTACCAATTGTCCTTCTCGTCAGTAACGCATTTCAAGTGTGGACCCGAAAGACACACGATCCAGTTTCGTGAGTTGGGTTCCGAGTCTTTCGGGGCGTGAACTTCAGTACAGATATCAGGATCGGCTCTAAGAGGCCCTTGGGAAATGTTTTCGTCAGCTGCTTTTGTGTTGTTGCCTTGTTTCCGTTATTGTGAGTAGCGGGGAAGACCTTCTTTTATAAGAGGTCGAATGTAATACCCGTATTGTTTTTGGACTTCTGCATTTCCTCTTTCCCAGGTCTATCGACTCGCTCGTGTTCGTTGATACTTTCTGAACTTGTTCTGTATTTTAGTTTCATCGTTCAAACGAGCTGTAATCTTGTTTTGGGTCGATCTGGTATCGCTGTGACTTTTCCGAGTTCGGTTCGATTCTTGTGAACCTTGTTCGGAAGTAACATCTTTTGGTTCTACTAGTTCTTTTATTCGAAGTGGATCGGATTTGGAACTTCTGTATTTCCAACTCTGTCGACTCGTTTATGTTCGTTAACATTTTTTGAGCTTGCCCTATCCCTTACTTTTGTTAATCGAACGAGGGTGGTATTGTTTCGGAATTACTTGTTCGTCGTTGTGACTTTTCAATTGCTATTCCCTTCCTGTGGAGCTTATGTGAGTGCGCATCTTGTTGTTTTCACCGGATCATGTTTTGTCTCGAGTCGAGATGTGAACCTCGGAGTTGTCGGTTGAACCTTATTATTTTTCATGATCCGAACATGATTATTCGATTTTTGTTGTCTCGATTGTTATGGTTCGATCGTTTGATTGTTTGATTTTTGTTGATCTCGTTTCGTGATCGTTGAACATTCAGACTCCTTCGTAATTCCCTTAAGTTTGGGAAATTAGTCTCGTTTTCGATCTTCCAACCCTTGGGCGGTGGAATTCCGTATTTTTTCAGCGTTTGGCTCATGTTTTGATTGATGTACCGTTGGGTTGGTCAATCGTATTGATTTTCGTTGGTTGTGTTTTGTGATTGTTCGGATAATCGACTTGATTGTATTATCTGTTTGATGACACTTGTCACTTGTTGATTTTATAATGTCTCTACCGGTGGCATTGTGTTGGTCGTCCTGGAGCGTGTTTTCACGCCGTATATTCCTTTGCGTTGCTTGTAACGTTTCGCCGATGGGCGTAAGTTACGCATTTCTTGTGTATCTCGTTGAGTTTTCCTGGCAGGGATATTGCTTCTCCCTACTTGTTTTAAGTTTCGGGACGAAACTTCTTTTAAGGAGGGTAGAATGTAATATCCGCAATTTCGAATTTCGGTAATTTTATTTTTTTCGGCGGAAGTCCGTTTTGACGACTCGCTCATGACCGTTTCGTCATTTCGAGAATGATTAATTCTGCACTTTTTGTCATCCGAGTTCGTTTCGGGATCGTTTTGTTGAGTTCTGAGATTTTTAGCGACTTTTCCGCAGTTGAGTTCGATTCTTGCGAATCTCGTCCGAAACTGTTGCTTCGAGTTTCTAGTAAGTTCATTTAATGTTATTATTCATGTTACGAGTTTTGGTTTGGTGTTTCGATCACGTATCGTGTATTTTGGACGTTTTGGGCCATTTTCGTAATTTCCCAAAGTTTGGGGTAATTACTTCCGTTGTCGAATTTCGAGCCTTCGGGTGGTCGGAATCGTATGTTCTCATATCTCTTGGATTCGTCTTTGCGAGTACGTCTTAACCGTACCTTCGATTTATACTCAGGTTCGGGTTTCGGGATCGTCCGGGCCGTCGGAGTGGCCACGGCCGAGTCACGGTCGGAGCGAGCTGCTTTGGCCGAGTTCTGACCGTAAGGTGCGATTACGGACTTAAGTGTGATCGGAATGCGTCCGTGCAGGCGCTGGGCATCTTCCGACGAAAGGCGATTACGGCCGTAATGTGTGCGATTACGGCCGTAAGTGCCCGACGATTCTTTGGTGATTTTTGACGAATGCGGTTACGGCCGTAAGGCTGCAGATACGGACGTAAGGGCGAGTTACGGCCGTAAGGCCTTGCCGATTCGTCAGTAACCCTGCCGGCTATATATAGCCTGGGCTCGGCCAGACTTCGTTTTTTCTCACTTTTTACTCGTTTTTCTTCCTTTTTCGGTGGCTGGCGACGGGAGGCTTGGGAAATCGAGTTCTTGGCCGATTCTAATCATTTCCAAGGCATTTTGGAATATCCTTGTTGATTATATCAACATCTAATCCGTGTGTTTCGTCGAATCAAGGTATATCTCTTGATTTTCCTTCAAGTTGACTTTTCGGAGAATTTGTTCTTGATTTCGATTCTAGTCCGATTTTGATACATCGGTTGGTGTAGTATGATGTTATTAATCGTGTTCTATGAGTTGTATATCCATATTTCGAGTTTGTTCAACTCGATTAGTGATTCGAGTGTTCTTGGGAGTTATCGAACATTGAGTGTTCGATTAAATGTCCCAATGAGTTTCCCTTTGATAGTTTGTTGGGATTTTCGTTGTTTTGGCCTTGATTCTCGTCGTAACCATGTGTTATTGTTCCTTCCGGAGGTTTATAGGTGTTCGAGGATTCCGATGTTGAATCTCGTTGGTGATTGATGATTCGTGTGGTGTTATTCACGTAGTAATTGCGGTGCTATCGCGTTCTTGATAATATTCGGGAGTTCAGGGCCGTTCGACCGTATTTCATCCGTCGTCTTGTTGCGATCGTGGTTCTAGGCAAGTACCTTGCCCATACTATTCTTGTTTTATGGATATGATAATTAGTGATCGTCTAAAAGTGGTTGTTTGGTCGTTTGAATTGAACTTTCAAATGATTCGATTTAGCCTTGTTAAAGGCTTGCTTTCAAAACACGTGTGTTTTGTGAATGGTGTGGTTTGTGAATAACTATGTGAATTCTATGGATATGTTTGGTGTTGATGTTGCACTTGGTATTGCGCGTGGACGTATATTATTTCTTTTCAGTGCGTTGTGGATTGACGTGGTGTTTTGCTAAGTGTTTGATGCCTCTGAGCGAATTGTTTGAATATCCTTGATGTGATATGTTATTTGTGTGAATGTGTGGATATGGTTGAAGGTCTACAGTGACACATGGCACGTGATCATGTGGTGAGGATGCAACAAGTGATTGATCCAACCGTGAGAGCCTGAGATAATCTACGGTGGCACATGGCATGCGATCATATGGCCAGGATGCAACAAGCGATTGATCCAACCGTGAGATGTGTGTGATTTGTTTCGCTAGACAGCTCGGGAGTGTCCTTCGAGGCCTCAGGCGGGATCAATGGTATTACCCTATTCCCAAGGCGATGCGTGTGTTGTGATTTGTTTAGCTAGCCAGCTCGGGAGGGTCCTTCGAGGCCTCAGGCGGGATCAATGGTATTACCCTGTTCCCAAGGCAATGCTTGTGCGTGATTATGTTTTGTTGATTTTTATGTCCGTAGAGGACACGTGATGCTGGGCTCTGACCCTGTAAATTATTGGTGGATTCCTATTTGCGAAAACAAAACCTTTGGGCTGTGACCCCTGTTGATTTTTCGAAAGAGAAGGATTCGTAAATCCTAAATTGTTTTCTATTAAAACTCTCGATGGCATTTTAAACTGTTTTATAAATTGTTTCCCTTGATTTGTGATCTTTCGGTTTTGGAATGTTTTACCAAACTCATGCCTCGGGAAGTGCTTTTCGTTACGTTTGGAACTTTGAGGATTCCTGATTATTATTGTTCTTGGAACTTGTATTGTATGGCTCGTATTTTTACACTTGTACTTGCACTAGCAAAACAGTGGAGTTTTGCTAACCCCCGAGTATTCGGGGGGTGGATGTCTATTTTTGCATTCAGGTTTTGAAGCATAGCACAGGGTCGGCACGAAGGATGATGAAAGATGAACGATACTAATCACACGAGGATCCGTTGATGTCGTATTGGTCTAGTTGTATTTTCTTTTCCGCTGCAGTATCTTTTCCCAGTTGTACGGGTGTTTATTGTATTTTGACCCTTGTGTGGGTATGTGTTTGGAATTGAGTTGTATGTTATTATTGAAAGACCAAGTCGGTCTACTGAGTCATTTTAGCCTTAAAGGTGATGTTTATATGTTTGATTTTAGTTATTAGCCTGGTAGATCCTCGAGGAGAGGGTCTACGGCGTGTAATATCCCTGAGTGGATTGGGGGTGTTACAACATCGATAATACTACGATTCCATAATCATAACAACATAATCAAATCATTTGATCACCAATTCATTATCTTCCTTTAACAAAATTCCCATAATTACCAAGAATCATCACAACAATATCATTTCCATCACCATTCACACGAAAACGTGTAGAATTTTCCAAGTTCTACTCATTGAGACATTTCATCGAACACTTTGAGGTCATAGTCCAATTCAATCGATTATTCAAAGAAATACTCGAATTCTTTCCACAAAACTTCAAGAATAATGAATGATTACGAGTTTACAATCAAGTTCAATCAACAATCTGAATCAAAACGAAGCAAATCGGCCAAAACACCAAGAAACCTCAAGAACATCCAAAAACCAAAAGTTTAGGTGTTATTACCTTCGATCCGGGTGGAAGATGATGTTAATCCATGATTCCAACTTCCAAAACATGTTGCTAGATGATGATATTACTCAAATCCATCCACTTTGATGAAGAAATCGCGAAGAAACGAAGAGAAAACATGAAAATGGCCGGATGACTCGGTTCAGGCCTTTAAATAGGCGGAACCTGCCGGACCAATACGTACGTAACCGGCCACTGCCTTACGTACGTAACCGGCCATGGCCTGCTCACTGCCCAGTCCGTTCGGCACCCTTATGTACGTAACCGGCACCTGGCTTACGTACGTAACTGACCCTTACGGCCATAACCGGCCACTGCCTTACGTACGTAACCAGCCAGTCCTAGCCATCCATGCGAGTCACTGCCGACCGTGATCGGCCATCCATGCGAGTCACTGCCGACCATGCTCGGCCACTACAGGTCCTCTCGGCCACGACTCGGCCAGCCGCCCCGTAACGTACGTAGCACTTATTCCGTTGCGTACATAATACGTACGTTGACTTGCTACAGTATTATACTCGTATTACGTGCGTAATACACCATGTATAACGTACGTAACTCCATCCGTTGACTCACCTGTCGACATCTGCGCCGAAAGCTGCCGACACCGGGCCCAACTGTCCGATTCCTCTTAATACGTACGTTATATATACTATATAACGTACGTAAGCTAACACATTTTACGTACGTAAGCTCCAAGGCTTAACGTACGTAATGGCTTTTATACTTAGCCAAAAATCCAACTGTTCGTGTCCGACGTCTCGACGTACAAAATACAAACATAGGGCATACTGAATACACATACCGAATCCAAAAAATATTCTCATACGGTATACCTGATATCCAAATCAGTTCAACCTGATACAGCAAATCCTCAATATAACTGTCAATCCAAGACGATTGATTGTTTTCGTGATGAGTTGGAAATTTTGGATTTATCTGTTGTTGGTGACTGGTTGCAAGTTTCGAGGACGAAACTTATTTTAAGGGGGGTAGTATGTAATACCCAGATTTTCAGTATAAATTTTTCGCGTTATTTTATCTGTGATATACTGTATAGTTTGGTATCTATACAGTATGGATAAAATAAATTGAGAACCGAGACAGTTATATTGGTGTGGTTACCGTTTCGCCACAAGCGAATAACCAAACCAATATACTTACAGGTGCGTGAAGCCGATGATCTCCCGTGATACTAGCACACGACTCCCATACGAAGTCTCAATACGATACCAACACACACCAATATCACAAATGGCAGTTTGAAAAGATCTCAAAAATTTTGGAAACTCCAAAAATCGATTTGACTCAAAAGTCAGAAAAACTCATTTTTAAAAATCACGCTACTACCGTACCGGTAGAGCCACATAACACACGCGCCTGGGTTCACAAAACATGGCTCCGATACCATCTTCTGTAACACCCCCAAAACCATCCGGGATATTACAGCGCCGTGGGTCCCGCGCCGGAACCCACCAGGCTAAAAACAGTTTTCAAAACTAATTCAAAAACGCCAAAGGCTGATGACGGTAATATTTTGCAAATACTCAAATATTTTCAAAAACATAATTCTGAAATACCGTCATAAAATACCATCTGAAAATACAAGGTGAAGTGCCAAATCTCGATAGTTCAAAATGTACGTTAAGACGCCGCTTAAACGTACCGATAAAATAGTTTAGGAAAAGGTTTAACGAAATAACCCAAGTTCGCAAAGTGCCAAAAGGGCCATTTAAAATACCCACATGCAGCGGATAAAGATACCGAAAAGCCATTTTGAAATATACACACACAGCGGATAAATGCAGTTCAAAATACACATTTGCAGCGGAAATGAATAACCAGAAAAGAAATACTCGATACTCCAAAACATGCCACCGCCAGTATCACATCGGGAAGCTCATCCCTTCACGACCGCTACTAGTTCGATCTCCGAGTACCTAAAAATAAAGCCCACGACGGGGTCAGCCACAATAGTCAATAATGATATCGATCACATCGTCATAAATAATTACATACCAATGTATTAATACTGTAAGAATACTACCAACGTAATCTTACCATTATAACCTTACCAATTCATGGCAATCCAAACCAAATCGATCCTTACCATAATTCACGATTCGCATTTTCGAATGACGAAAAGAAATCAACAATTATCTGAACCGTATTCTAAAATACCAACAATCCTCCAAACATAACTTATAAGTGAGGAAATAATCCAACCTGTGCCAAATCATGTCCGTCGGATCGCACAATCAAATCTCAATTTGGGTAAAACCAAATATACACGATACATCTGTAGGTCAAATTTCCACAGAACAATGATATCAAGTACCGCAACATCGACGTACAGTCCAAATACTCATACGATCAACACAATGATCAAAATAATAGGTCAACCGAGAATATTATCGACATGATGATTCCAATACGATCAATAAATGATCAACGATAACTGAGAATACCCTCAACATGGTAGACTCCAAATGATCAACGAAGGACCAACAATAATCGAGAATACCCTCAACAAGGTAGACTCCAAATAATCAACAATAATGGATCTCAAAGAAATACTTTGACTGTCGAACATACCCCTCGGGCGTATGAACAACCAGTCGCAAACCGTTGAACACATCCAATACTATGGACTATGAAACAACAAAAATATACGGCTCAAAGATGGACATCACAGTACGCCCGATCCGGAAATGTGTCCGTGCACAAGCCACCCCAGGTATCGATCAAATACACGTGTGGTCTTGTACCTAATTAGCCTCACGAAACTACGTCTCGTGTGCACGGTTCAATGCGGAATAATATCAACATATAACCATAGTGTGCCCAGCTAAAAATCCTACACAATAACCAATCGGAACGCAGATATGATTCCAGATATGTCACGATAAAACATGACAACGAATTCAATAAATCACATATCCAATAAGGATCAAAAGACTCACCGAAGTGAACAACAACAGACTGGCAATGAAAAGTCGACACGACTAATCAATGCCCAAAACAACAATCCTGGGATCATCATCCCCGACAAATGATCAACACGATCAACGATCTCAATACAATCAGCCCTGGGATCATCATCCCTCAACGAAATAATCAATCGGAATCAACATACAACATATACAATAATTCCTCAAAACAATTATCCTCGTAACTCGACAATACTGGAATTATCTCACGAACCAACATCCCTGAACGAATACACAGTTATACGAATAATCTCAAATAAGGTACCATCCATTCAATACCAATAAATCTTTATCCCGATACTTATGTCATCGCGATAATTATCCTCGATATCCGATATACTATACCCTTGACCAAAGATAACTCACGTATTCCTTGAACACAATTAAATCATATACCTTATGATTTAATACAAACCAGAGCACGATATACAACTCATTAACCGACAACTTACCTTTCTAACAACATCGCTATACGAATTATAAATGAAATGAAAACGATACCATTCATCAAATATTATAAACTGGACAAGTATAAACTTGCCTCGATACCGACACCACGAAGCCGTTACCAATATCCATTGCCTTCATCCACGAACTCCTCAGCCCCGAACAAAGCGATCTATGAACTCTTCAGCCTCAATCGCAACACCACGGTCATAATCCACGATCAAAACATCACAACCTATTGCAATAATCAATTAACAACAATCTGATAACAATCAATAACCGACATACCCAACCAAAAAACTCAACGGTTCAATGAAACCCCGATCATATACATAAAACCAAATAATCCAACTCAACAAATACAAACTCATATCCACAATACAATCCGTAACTCGATGATCACAAATAATAATCAATAACCGATCAACAAACACAACGGTTCTACAATATCCCGATTAAACACATATTCAAACAACCCGAACCAATCAAACACGAATTCAAAACCACAATACGATTCCAAAATCCGAAGATCATATCAATAATCAATTTAAACCAACGAGGGTCTAACATTATCGATTCCAAATTCAATCTTAAATACGGATACAAGTTTCCTCCTTGTAAATTCATGATATAAACCAATACCGGTTATCATCATCAATCCGGACAATCCGATCAATTCAACATTATAGATAACCATATTCCAAAGGTTTCAAATAATTCCATTATCCAAATTGAACACTTGTTAAATACCTATGAATTCTCAAACTCAAAAGTGAATCATAACCTTATCAAATCCGGAATCATATTCGTATTCCTATACGAATATTGTACCAAAACACATAACTTAGTTCTAGATATGAATATTCCATATTTATATCTAAAACACCAACACCTCTTAAACATGTTCAACCATTCATATAATCCAAGAGTTCCTTAATAACACAACTAATTCTGAAATCATATTCAAAATCTCCAATACGACATAATACGATGTGTTCTAACATCTAAACAATCCTTATTCACAATTCAAGGTGTATATAATCATATTCTTAAACATATATACTTCTCATAACATCATGAATCACAACAAACCACCAAGAACATCGAGAATACTACGATTCCATAATCATAACAACATAATCGAATCATTTGATCACCAATTCATTATCTTCCTTTAACAAAATTCCCATAATTACCAAGAATCATCACAACAATATCATTTCCATCACCATTCATACGAAAACTTGTAGAATTTTCCAAGTTCTACTCATTGAGACATTTCATCGAACACTTTGAGGGCATAGTCCAATTCAATCGATTATTCAAAGAAATACTCGAATTCTTTCCACAAAACTTTAAGAATAATGAATGATTACGAGTTTACAATCAAGTTCAATCAACAATCTGAATCAAAACGAAGCAAATCGGCCAAAACACCAAGAAACCTCAAGAACATCCAAAAACCAAAAGTTTAGGTGTTCTTACCTTCGATCCGGGTGGAAGATGATGTTAATCCATGATTCCAACTTCCAAAACATGTTGCTAGATGATGACACTACACCATATATGGCTTTCAACAACATTTTTTTTGATGTTACAAGCAAAAGTGTAGCCTTAGATGCCTTAAAATTGGGCAAATTTGATTTAAGGCTACACATTTTTCTAACGTTACTATTGATATAAATTAGTGTTACCATAGACTAAATTGAATATCTACGCTAACATAAAATTTGGTGTAGCCGTTGCTATTTAAAACAAAATATAACTAAACACTGAAAAAATAAATGGGCTTGCTAAAATATTTTAGGCGGTCCAAATATAAAAGAAGCACATGCCTCTCATCTTTATCTTGTCTCACAAATTTTAAGTCCGTCTCTCACCCCCTTTGTTTCTTCTCTCTCTATAATTATTTCTCTCGCCACTCTCTGCTTCATCTCTCACACTGAATACATGCACACACAAAGATTTCACCTACACTCATAACATATTACTAGGGCTGGGACTTTCGGTTATTGAGTAAAAAAAATCGTACCCATTATCCGAACCGAATTAAAATTTTCGGGTACGGTTCCTCATTTTTTTTTGCATTACCCAAAAATACCCGAACCGAAATTATATCGGGTATTTTTATCGGCTCTTCGGTTATTTCCAACAGGTGACAATATAGTATATACTATATATATTTTCAAGAATATTCGAAAATATGTAGAATATAGTATGTACCCAAAAATATAAAATAACTCAAAAATAAAGAATAACCGAAAATATGTAGAATAACCGGGTATTTCGGTTATTTTTAACATAAATTTTATGTATATCGGTTTCTTGGGTATTTCGGAGTTCCGAAAATCAATAACCGTTATCCAAACTTTACTTTGAAGTAGGATTCAATAACAAAAAAGAACACGATTTTTTAACCGAACCGAACCGAACCGTTTTTATTCGATTATTCGGGTCCTAAGTCCCAGCCCTACATATTACACATGCCACACGGACATATAAATCGGAAAAGTGGGTTCGATGAAAGGGGGTTAATTGAATAATCTGAAAAATTAGGGGTATATAACCCTATTTCATGTTGCATCCGCCGACCATCTCTCATTCTCTTCCCCCGTTCCTCACTCTCTCTCCAGAACTCTCTCTCTCTCTCTCTCCACCTCGCTCCTGTTCTACCCCTTCCCACCGGAAATTCACACACACACACAAACACCAGTCACAAGTCTTTCACAGACACGAATCGCGTACTATTGCACAGACGCGACGGATGAGTCAGAAAAGTAGTGGGTCGAATCGGGCGTCGTCGCGGCGATGGGTCTGAGTTTGAGGATGCCATCTCGTTTTCAGGTGGCACGTGGCAGGGCGAAGACGGCTACATATGGGTTCAAGTAAGGGTTTTTTATTGGGCTTATACGGCTGAGAGTTATTCAACTAAAAGTGATGGTTTGGGTACGTGCTGAAGAATTCAGGGCCGAAACTTTTGATTTGGGAATACTGCAAGAATGGGCTCCGATTGAAATTGAAGGTTAGTTCCACAGCTGGAAAGGTTCGGCTCAAATTTAGAGGTGTCATGTTTCGATTGAGGGCTGAATATCCTATTGAGTCGATGTGAAAGTGGGTTTCATGAATTTTTGATTGGTTGTTTTTTTATTTGCAGAAGTCGGTCCGATTCGTTCACTAGGTGTGAAGTGAATCGTAATCGGGAAGGATCAAGACAAGGCAAGTTTCTTAAAAGATTTTGAAATAGGAGGAGAGAAGGAGGCAGTCCGGGAAGACGATGGACAAAGGTTTGGTACGCTGTTGATTTTTTTTCAATGTGGTTCATTACCTTATTTGATAGCTACGTATACGCTAAGATTGTAACTCAATGGCCAACCGAAAACCAAATGGGTAGTGTACTTCTTGTGGTGTTGCGATATGTGTTATCCTTCCAGTTGTGTCTACTCATGGTTCCTTTATATTCTACATATCTTTCCTTCGTGTGTTAACCAATCCTTCAAAGCTTTTTAATCAGACGCGATAAACTGGCGTTTGATACCGTGTTTGTCCTTATTTGTTCGTGTTTAGCTTATTTACTAAGGGAAAAAGACCCGCTTGATGCTTTTGGGTTTTGCTATTTGATTCCATATGCTTCCGATTTTAAATCTTTGGTCGGGTTTTGAAAACTTTAGCCTTTTGGATTGCTCGGTGGCTTTTTGTTTGAGGCAGCTTATTTTACGTCTTCTCCTCAGCCGGTGGTGTTTTCTTACATCCGGTGTTGTTCTACGGTGATGAAGAATGCCTATCAGCATTATTATTATTATTAATATTCAAAGAAAATCAATGATTATTACTAGGATGATTAGACGCTGCTTTTTCTTATTTTAGTAGTAGTAATATTTTTACTTGTACTCAATTATGTATTATTATTATTATCAAGGAGTATGTATGATAATATTATTATAAACCAGCAAGTGATTTAAAAAATCAAATTGTTGATGCAAATTTGTTTCCCACACATTCACATTGTTGTGCCTGGGGACATTTTTTTAGCATCCTTACAAAATTTCTCACTACTAAGATGTAAAATTCACATCAATGCCAAGGTTTAGGTTTCACTACTAAGATGTTTGCACTACTAGAAAACCATTTATTGTGTGGCACAACCTATGTATTTTCCCTCGTCCCTTCCCTCTTATTCAGGTCACTTTTGTTGTTGTGTATGGTGTTTAGGTGCTAACACATTTATGATTTGTATGCTTGGCACATTTGAAAATGGACATTCTTGTTGCGATACAAGAATTTCCTACATATCTAGACATCTGCAGTCAAGATGCTTGATCGAGCTTTATGGACTTGAGGTAAAGTTGATTTGCAAAGGAAGAAGACATCTCTTTAAAACAAAGCATCTTTTATGCTGTCCTATGTGCCTAAGCTTTAGATAGTGTTGGTTCTAGTTCTTCTTTGACAATGAATTTCTTGTTTCTATCAGTTAGCCGAGCTCCAGAGTAAAGTGCGCTCTGAAGTGAGTTCTGAATATTGGCTTCGGATGCATTGTTCAAACCCTGACAAGCAGCTTTTTGATTGGGGTATGATGCATTTACGTCATCCATTTTATGGTATTGGAGATGCTTTTGCTATGCAAACTGATGATCCATCAAGAAAACCGCAGGCCGAGGTGATGATTGTTTTTCGTCTCTTTTATCAGTTTTTGTGTTTCATGAGTGGTTCATCTGCTAGCAAATATATGTGGATATGCTACCTAAAAATTTCTACTTAAGATGTCATGTTATAAAAAGCTTATATATATATATATATATATATTATATTTTAATTTTGTTGAATCTGACGAGTTCTCCTTTTATGTGTGTGTGGGTGGTTTGGTTCCTTTGCGGAAGCGATTGTCAAGATTTGAGGAATAAGAAGGGAATCGTATAGAGACTAGGAAAAGGAAATTCTTTGCGGACTTACTTAATGCTGCACGTGAACTCCAATTGCAAGTACAGGCTACCCAAAAAAGGCGGAAACAGAGAAATGATGGTGCTCAGACATGAACATTTATGTGCAGTTTATTTATTTTTTATTTTTTTATAATTAGTTTTCAAGTTCTATAGAGCGAGCCTAATACACACACACACACACACACACACACACACACACACACACACACACACACACACACACACACATATATATATATATATATCTAGGAAACTAGTTCTGCGACTATGTATGTTTCTTGTTGTTCTATTTGGCGTTGTCGTAATGACTTGCCAAATGGAAATTGCAATATCTCATGATCGAGTGGTATAGTATCCCCCTTAATGATTAGGGATAATTACAAAAGAAACCCTGAGGTTTGGACTAATTGCGAATAAAAAGCTAGATGGTTGTAAAGATAATGAAAAGCCCCCTTAAGAAAAAATAATGAAAAACCCACAAAAATATTACAGCAAAAAAGCACTTATACTTGTAAAGGTATTGTAATTACCCCCAAAAATCTTTAGTCTTCTCTACATACATCAAACCTCAGGGGGTTTTTTTGTAATTACACCTTATGATTACCATTTTCCGAGCTGCTATGAATTTGATCTCTCAGATGTTTATCAAACATGAGACTTTATTTTGGCATATCATCTACATTATATTTGCTTTCCGTTTGTGCAGGCATGGCATGGAAGGTTGAGGCAACGAGATACAAGAGCTGGAAAATTGAGGTTCCAAGCTTTGAAAGTGGATGATCAGGAAGCTTACATGAAAATGGTGAGGAGAGCAAGAATGAAAGACTAACAATGCTCCTAGGAAAAAACTAATGATCTACTTGTTCGATTGGGAGCCGCTCAACGTGAAAAGATGCCGCACATGACAAGATTCGAACCACCGGAAGGTTCAGACACGGACTTGCGAGAGTCTCCTCAAACAATTTCCTTAATATCTAGACATTTGGTATACGGTTTTAAAGGTGGATCTCTTTTAACTTTTTCGTCTAATTCCCAATTTAGTATATGACATATACCGTGTGAAGTGTGAACTATTAATCTTAGTTTGTGTCGCACATATGATCACTAAAGCTAATCGAGTGCTAATAAATCAATATATGATGGCAAAAACACCGACCATCTTATCTAATTGGGAGATTTATTCGTAAAAGGAACCAAAGTCGAAGTCTTGAGATCACCATCCGCTCAATTCTTGATCGATGCGTGGCGGACCTAATCGCTAAGTCGTGGCTCAACTTCAACAAGAGATGGATGAAAAACTTGACCAAAAAGTTCGAGAAATGATGAAAATGTTGGCCGAGAAGAATCCAGATTTGAACTTAAAGATTGATGACTCTCATAAATCGGTCGAGGAGTTCTATGAGGATGACAATGTCACTCCTTGACTGATCTCATCATTTTAGATTTATGCTAGCTAAGTGACTTGTTATATTTATGGATTGCGATGGTAACTTGTTCTTAGCTATTAAATAGTACTTAAGCTAATTGTTGAATGGCATTTTAAGTTAGGACTTTGGATGTTGGGTTATGTAAGTGCATTTGGTGTTTGATTATGGATTGAATATTTGGTAGTCATGTATTTTGGATGTTGTTATGGTTGATGTTGTTTTAATGCTATTGACTATTTTATGATAATATCTATTTTTCAATATAACACGTTGCTTTTTACCATAAAAAATGTTGGTTAAAACCTGCAAAAATGTAGCCATAGACTCTAATTTGTAATTCTTCCTATAAAACTTGTGTTGACAAAGATTAAAAGTGTGTTGGTAAAAGTTGGAACTGTTCATATATAAGTGTAGCCATAGTGTTAAAGTTGTTGGTAAAGATGTCAAAGTGTTTCACAACTTAATGTTACATTAGACCTCATGAGTGTTAGCATAGGTCTACAGCTACACAAACATTTGTGTCACTAAATATGTAAAAGTGTGGCCTTAAGTCTGCAGCAACACAAAATCTAATGTAGGCACAGGCAAGAAAAGTGTTGTCATAGCGGTCTATTGTTACACTTTTTTCACATGTTACCGAAAAAAAGAAAAGTGTTACCTTAGACCCCTATGGTTGCGGCCGTTTTTGTAACACCTTCAAATTTGGTCAAAGTGTAGCCGTAGCCTGTTTTTTTGCCTTCAGCAACACTTTTTGGACTTTTGAACACAGTTTTTCAGGTGTTGCTGAAACCCATATATGGTGTAGTGTGATATTACTCAAATCCATCCACTTTGATGAAGAAATCGCGAAGAAACGAAGAGAAAACATGAAAATGGCCGGATGACTCGGTCCAGGCCTTTAAATAGGCGGAGCCTGCCGGACCATTACGTACGTAACCGGCCATGGCCTACTCACTGCCCAGTCCGTTCGGCACCCTTACGTACGTAACCGGCACCTAGCTTACGTACGTAACTGGCCCTTACGGCCGTAACTGGCCACTGCCTTACGTACGTAATCAGCCAGTCCTAGCCATCCCTGCGAGTCACTGCCGACCGTGATCGGCCATCCATGCGAGTCACGGCCGACCATGCTCGGCCACTACAGGTCCTCTCGGCCACGACTCGGCCAGCCGCCCCGTAACATACGTAACACTTATTCCGTTGCGTACGTAATACGTACGTTGACTTGCTACTGTAACACCCCGAGATATTCGGAATAATTACAGCGCCGTAAACCTTTTAAATAAGGATTTACAAGGCTAATTAAAAAGGAAAGTGAATATAAGATGTCAATACTGCGAAAATTCGAGTTTATGAAAACGTACAACTGATTCAACGGTAATTAATACAACCATATCGAATTAATATCAAAGGACACACGTACTCGAGTACAGAAACCAAACCAAGACAACAAATCTCCAATAACAATAAACATCACTGAACCCCTTCGTCGTCACGTCAGTCTTGTGGTCGTTTCCCTGCTCCTTACCCGAACATCAAAACAAATGTCCACCCCGAAGGGGTTAGCAAAACAATGCTAGTACAAGTATCGTATTTAAACAATTCGAATATGCATCAACAATACACAACAAGACATATCACACGGGCTTCCACGGAACCCGACAATGCGAATCTACAAGATTCCATTACACAAAGATGGGTATTCCAATGATCCAGCCTCAAGATAGATCCCAAGATGATCCCGGACCAACACGAGGTGGAAATAACCCGCCCAATGATCCAGCCTCACCTAGATCCCAAGATGATCCCGTCGGATCAACACGAGGTGGACATCCGATCCAGCGCCCTCAGCATAGATCGTACAACGTATACAAACACAACTCATGCATACACATATGCCAAATCAATATGTTCATCAACATGAACATATAAACAATATACAACGAATATCATGACAAATCAACGAAGTAAATATCATGTTCAACAACATGCATAATCATACGTATATTGCAAAATTACCGATATTAACATTTCACGATACTTGCCTCAAGATGGCAAGAATGATATACTTCAATGCTCGACGCACTCGAAGGCCGCCTCCGATCAACGTAACAAGCTCGAACCTTAACAAAAGGAACGATATACAAATCATCTCGAGTCGAACAAATGGTTTAACAATTCGACCTACGGCCGAAAAGCTCAAACTAAACAAGTCGCTGGATTGCTTAGCGCGCTACGACTATACGTAACGCGGCGCTAAGTCGAATCTTAGCGACGCTATCGTATAAGACTAGCGCGGCGCTAGCCACAAATCGGCGATCGACTGGCCGCCTCATAACGACGCTACGACGCTCGCGCGAAACCGAACCTCGATAGCGCACGTTAACTCACACATGTTAGCGTGCGCTACTCTTGCATGGCGTAATATCGCAAACCGAAAATCAGGTTGAAATGATGAAGGACTCATGAATCCTATGGTGATATTACAAGTTATCCTCGGGCATATCATGCTAATAAGGTTTCTGGAGGATTTCTATGATCATGAGATACAAATATACGGATAGTTATCTCGATATCACAATTCCTCTACGATCTTCAAGTAATAATCTAAATTCCATCGTCTTACGTTCCAAAACACATGATTCCAACGTATACAACGTATCAACTGGGTAATATCCGATTACTTGATCATAAATCGATTTAAACATGCTTAGGAGTCCTTATAATAAGATGGTTCAAAGGTTCATTCGTCATCTAGTACCGATACGTCAAAAGTATCCTTCTAACATGTGATGACCGATAAAAACGAGATACTAGCTATCCAAACATGATTCAAACTTCCTCATGAACATTACTAATCATTGGTGAAGAATCACCTACCTCAAAGTAGTGAAGAACAAAAATGAAGCAATCCAACACCCAAGGCTTGAACACCAATCTCCAATGATATATGATCTTCAATCTCGAACTAGGAGGTTGATATGGAGTGTTTGAGACAAATGGAGTTATGTTACAAGTGCAAGAGTTCGGGTTATGGGGGAAGAAAGGACTGAAATCACGAATAGGATGTCAGTCCCTATTTATAATAAATGGTTATTAGCGCGCTACACCTGTTCGTAGCGTGCGCTAACGGCTCACGCCTAAATCAGTACTCGGCACTTAGCGTACGCTACGCATATTCCTGTAGCGTGCGCTAAGGCGTTGACCCGGCTTTTCCCGAAAGCCGTCCAGTACATCCGACAGATCCGACAGGGTCCCCCGGCCGATCTCACCTACCGCACGTCTCAATCTGCCGACCACGCATAGCGTGCGCTACTTACACTCGGTAGCGTGCGCTATAAAACCATGTTAGCGTACGCTACCCTTAGCCTGTAGCGTGCGCTACATGCACGTAATTTCATCCTTTGAATCACATACACGAAATTATATGCTCGAAGGCATCGGATTATGAAATACGGAGAATAGTACTCATACAAAAGTACAATTATTACAATATCACAAGTTCCAATTACATAATGTAATCTCGGGTATTACATCCTTCCTCCTAGAAAGAAGTTTCGTCCGAAACTTAGGATGAAAACAACTCCGGATATTTAGCCTTCATACCGTCCTCCGTTTCCCAAGTGGCCTCTTCGACTCCATGTCGTGACTATTGTACTTTAACCAAATGTATTGGTTTATTCCTCAATTGTTTGATCCGGCTTTCAAGTATCTTGATTGGTCTTTCGTCGAAGGTGCCATCATTAGCTATCTCGATCTCGAAATCAATAACGTGATCGGGTCCTATATACTTCCGTAGTTGGGATACGTGAAACACATTGTGAACATGACTTAGCGATGGCGGTAAGGCCAACTCGTACGCTAAATCCCCAACTCTCTCTAGGATCTCAAATGGTCCGATATATCTTGGACTAAGCTTACCTCTTCTCCGAAACGGAAAATCCCTCGTGTAGGAGACACCTTCAATAGTACGTGGTCCCAGTGGCCGAACTCTAGAGGGCGACGACGTACATCCGCATAAGACTTCTCGCCGACTGGGCCAACAGCCTCTCTCGAATCACGGCTATCTTCTCTTGAGTCTGAATAATCAATTCCGGTTCCGTCCCGATCAAATCCAAGAATCATCCCAACACAGGGGTGATCGGCATCTCCTCCCGTACAAAGCTTCAAATGGTGCCATTCTAATAGAAGCATGCCAACTATTATTGTAAGTGAATTCGATCAAGGGCAAGTGAACTTCCCAATCAGTTGACCAATCCAACGCATGTGCTCTAAGCATGTCTTCCATTTGGATAGTCCTTTCTGACCGACCCCTGTTTGGGTATGATAAGTCAAAATTGAGCTCGATCCCAAAGCCTTGTGAATCGCTTTCGTAGTGCGACACGAAACGACCATCTCGATCCGAAACAATGGTCTTTGGCGTCCCATGCAATCGACTACCTCCGCAATAAATACTCGCGCCAATCTTTCGGGTCCCCAAGTATCTTTGATCCCTAGGAAATGAGCTGACTTGGTTAGTCGATCAACTATAACCCAAATCATGTTCATTCCCGATCTAGTCCTTGGCATACCGGGTGATGAAATCCATCGAAATGTCCTCCCACTTCCATTCGGGATCTAAGCGGCTTTAACATCCCTAGGTCGCCGATGTTCAATCTTAACTCCGACAAGTCAAACACTTCAAACGTACTCACGTCCTTCTTCATATTCCCCACCGGAAGTTTTGTTTAAGATCCTTATACATCTTATCACGCCTGGTGAATAGAATAGGGCGCGCTATGAGCTTCTTTCGTAATAGTCCGTCTCAAATCATCATCTTCGAACGGAAAGTCGATTCTCAAATCTCGTAACTCCATCATCTTGTATCACGAATCGGGCTTTTCCTTTCTTTACTTCATCACATAATCGAAGGATCGAGAATCGTCCAACCGCTTGGACTTGATCTTCTCGACTAGTGATGAAGTCGGTTCCATCACATAAAGTCGCCTCGATTCCCGGTGCCCATACTTCAATCCCTTCGCGGATCGGTTCCGTTGAATACCGGTTTGGGATGTAAGTGCTTCCAACACTCAAGAGAAACAGTTTACGGCTCAATGCATCGGCTACTACATTTGCTTTCCTGATGATAGAGAATCTCTAAGTCGTAATCCTTGATCAATTCCACCACCTTATCTCGCCTCATGTTTAATTCCTTCGATCAAAATGTATTTGAGGCTCTTATGATCCGTAAGGATCCGACAATGAGTGCCGCATGATAATGTCTCCAAATTTTCAAGGCAAAGACCACACTGCTAGCTCCGATCATGCGTCGGATAATTAACTTCGTGACGGTTTCAATTGCCGAGAAGCATAAGCAATTACTTTATCCTTCGCATCAACACACAACCCAAACCCGATTTGAAGCGTCAGATACCATGAATCCATCAGCCTTTCCTGGCGCTAAAATAGGTCTTGTCGTCAGTCTCTTTTTAAGTTCATCAAAACCACTGGCATTTCTCATTCCACGTGAACTTTTGAGTTTTCTGAATAAATGAGTGAGCGGACGAGCAATTTTGGAAAATCCTCTACAAAGCGGCGATAATATCCTGCTAGTCCTAAGAAGCTTCTGACTTCCTTCACGTTCTTAGGAGCTTCCCATTCCAAGATTGCTTCGACTTTCTTCGGTCCACCTGAACTCCATCGGCGGATATCACATGCCCAAGGAAGGTTACTTCCTTAAGCCAGAACTCGCATTTAGCAAATTTCGCATATAGCTGTTCCTTTCTCAAGATGCTCAAAACCACACGTAAATGATCAGCATGCTCCTCTGCGTCCCTCGAATATATCAAAATGTCGTCAATGAAAACGACCACAAATTTATCCAAGTATTCCAAGAATACCCGATTCATCAATTGCATGAATACCGCAGGAGCATTGGTAAGTCCGAATGGCATCACCACAAATTCATAATGCCCGTACCGGGATCTGAAAGCAGATTTCGGTATGTCCGATTCCTTAATTCTCAATTGGTGGTATCCTGATCGCAAGTCAATCTTCGAGAATACCCTCGCCCCTTGCAGTTGATCAAACAAGTCGTCGATCCGAGGTATAGGATACTTATTCTTGATCGTCATCTTGTTAAGCTCCCTGTAATCAATACACAGTCGGAGGGATCCGTCTTTCTTCCGGACAAAGAGAACAGGTGCTCCCCAAGGGGAAACACTCGGTTGAATATAGCCCTTCTGTAACAATTCCTCCAGTTGCTTCTTGAGTTCATACATCTCGGTTGGCGCCATGCGGTATGGTGCCCTGGAAATAGGGGTTGCTGCGTGCTCTAATTCGATGGTGAATTCCACTTCTTTGCGGGTGTAACCCGGGTAGCTCGTCAGGAAATACATCTGAGAACTCATTCACAACTGAAATAGACGAGAGCTCTATTCCTTCCTCTTTCCTCATGGCATAGCACCAAAGTCCGTGACATCCCTGCTTCAGTAATTTCACAGCTTTCATTGCCTTGATCAATTTCCCCGAGCTTCCCGGTCTCCATCCTCGGAATAAGTGTTCAGATCCGTCATCAGCAATAATGGAAATGACTCTCTCTCGGTAATTCAACACAGCTCCATAGCGGTTGAGCCAATCATCTCCGAGAATTAAATCGTCACCGCATATGTCAACTACAATAAGATTCGATGGCCAATCTCTCCCTTCTATAGATACTGGGAAATCCCTAGCTTCTAGTGTTCCCACAATTTTCTCTCCGCTCGGTAACCCCACAACATAAGGTTCACAATTATACAAGCACGAGATGTTCAAACGATTAATACAGTTCAAAGATATAAAAGAATGCGTAGCTCCCGAATCGAACAAGACACTAACTGGTTGCAAAAGGATCTGAATCGTACCTGATGCAACAGCAGTGTTCTGATCGTCAGATCTCCTCATTTCGTACAGGCGCGGAGGAACGGACCCAGCACTGGATGTCTCTCTCTTCCCAGCTGCTTCGAAATCCACTCTGCGTGTCTGGTTCACACTCAACTCCTTATGAAACGGTGCTGTAGAGCGGGTGCAAACAGAACTAGAAGCGGCTCCACAGAAGGCCGCACGGTGCCCTTCTTGCCCACAATCGTAACAAGTCACAGAAGATGCGGGGCAATCTCGTCGAATATGCCCTGCTCGACCACAATTGTAGCATTTCCTTGATGCGTCCGAAACCGCTGATGCTGTCCGGAACTTCTTTCCGCCTTTAGAAGGATGTGGAGGTTTCCTAGCCGAATAAAAGGAAGACTGGCCCTTGCGGGCCCCACCACTCTTGTTTTCTGCAAAGCTGCCGGTCACCTTCTGCTTCTTTGCCTCTACCGATTTCTCCACCGCCGCCTCTTTCATGTCGTAGGCCAGCGCTTTGTCTTGGTACTGTCGCAACGTAGTACACTCGAACCCGGACATGTACTGCTGAATCTCCGGCTTCATCCGCATATCAAAATGAAAAATCTTTTCTGCCTCCGTTCTGACCAAGTGTCGCACACAAGTCAGCTGATGATTAAAAGTTTTAATTACATCTGTCACAGATGCCTCCGAACTCTGTGGTGAGAAAAACTCTCGGATCTTCGCCTCTCTAACCGGACGAGGACAATACTGTGCTTCCATCATTTGTTTGAATTCCGTCCAATCCGCATTATGGTTCTCGGGTCGAATGGCCTCCCACCAGTCAAAGGCCTCCCCAGTCAGAAAATACTGGGCAATGGGAACCTTCCGGTCCTCGGGACAATTAAGACCCGCGAATATCTTCTCCAACTCCTTGAGCCAGTGATCCCAAGTAAGTGCCTCAGCAGATCCGTCAAATTTTGGCGGGTGCAATTTAACCACCTCAGCAAGCCATCTGTCCCCGGTTATCCTCATGGTGCTGCTGTCCCATCGCTTGCTCGCATGCGATCATCAACGACTGGGCGAATCGGTTTATCTGCGCCACCACCGTTGAAGCACTCCCGCATGTTCGGATTTGCGCTATCATTCGCTGATCCTTGCTGCCCTCCGTAATGGGAATCGGTTCGACTAGCCGATATTTCGGGTAGTTGCGAATCCTCATGTCTCACGTTACCACGCGTCCACGACCTGGCCCGCGTCCACGTCCTCCTCTCAACATACCGTAAACGAAATTTCTCAATATACGTAACAAAATTTTTGAAATAAAGTCCGTCAATACTCACAAAACAAGAATTAAGTAAAACGGTAGTATAAGAGATTAAGAGACTTACAACCACGGTCCACATGACGACTTCTACAACGGTGATGTTACAAACGACCCGTAAATCAAATAACGTTAATGCACCCAAACAAAACCCGACCGCCAAGATATCCATAAATCTTAGCTCCGATACCATATTCGTAACACCCGAGATATTCGAATAATTACGCCGTAAACCCTTTAAATAAGGATTTACAAGGCTAATTAAAAAGGAAAGTGAATATAAGACGTCAATACTGCGAAAATTCGAGTTTATGAAAACGTACAACTGATTCAACGGTAATTAATACAACCATATCGAATTAATATCAAAGGACACACGTACTCGAGTACAGAAACCAAACCAAGACAACAAATCTCCAATAACAATAAACATCATCAACCCCTTCGTCGTCACGTCTGCATCATGGTCGCTTTCCCTGCTCCTCGCTACCCGAACATCAAAACAAATGTCCACCCCTCAAGGGGTTAGCAAAACAATGCTAGTACAAGTATCGTATTTAAACAATTCGAATATGTATCAACAATACACAACAAGACATATCACACGGGCTTCCGCTACCGGAACCCGACAATGCGAATCTACAAGATTCCATTACACAGCATGGGTATTCCAATGATCCAGCGCCCTCAGCATAGATCCCAAGATGATCCCGTCGGACCAACACGAGGTGGAAATAACCCGTCCAATGATCCATCGCCCTCACTTAGATCCCAAGATGATCCGTCGGATCAACACGAGGTGGACATCCGATCCAGCCCTCAGCATAGATCGTACAACGTATACAAACACAACTCATGCATACACATATGCCAAATCAATATGTTCATCAACATGAACATATAAACAATATACAACGAATATCATGACAAATCAACGAAGTAAATATCATGTTCAACAACATGCATAATCATACGTATATTCCAAAAATTACCGATATTAACATATCACGATACTTGCCTCGAAGATGGCAAGAATGATATACTTCAATGCTCTCGACGCACTCGAAGGCCGCCCCCTCCGATCAACGTAACAAGCTCGAACCTTAACAAAAGGAACGATATACAAATCATCTCGAGTCGAACAAATGGCCTAACAATTCGACCTACGGCCGAAAAGCTCAAACTAAACAAGTCGCTGGATTGCTTAGCGCGCTACGTACTATACGTAACGCGGCGCTAAGTCAATCGTTAGCGTACGCTATCGTATAAGACTAGCGTGCGCTAGCCACAAATCGCGCCCGACTCGGCCGCCTCATAACGCACGCTACGTCGCTCGCGGCGAAAACCGAACCTCGATAGCGCACGTTAACTCACACATGTTAGCGTGCGCTACTCTTGCATGGCAGAATACTGCAAACCGAAAACTGGGTTGAAATGATGAAGGACTCATGAATCCTATGGTGATATTACAAGTTATCCTCGGGCATATCATGCTAATAAGGTTTCTGGAGGATTTCTATGATCATGAGATACAAATATACGGATAGTTATCTCGATATCACAATTCCTCTACGATCTTCAAGAAATAATCTAAATTCCATCGTCTTACGTTCCAAAACACATGATTCCAACGTATACAACGTATCAACTGGGTAATATCCGATTACTTGATCATAAATCGATTTAAACATGCTTAGGAGTCCTTATAATAAGATGGTTCAAAGGTTCATTCGTCATCTAGTACCGATACGTCAAAAGGATCCTTCTAACATGTGATGACCGATAAAAACGAGATACTAGCTATCCAAACATGATTCAAACTTCCTCATGAACATTACTAATCATTGGTGAAGAATCACCTACCTCAAAGTAGTGAAGAACAAAAAATGAAGCAATCCAACACCCAAGGCTTGAACACCAATCTCCAATGATATATGATCTTCAATCTCGAACTAGGAGGTTGATATGGAGTGTTTGAGACGAATGGAGTTATGTTACAAGTGCAAGAGTTCGGGTTATGGGGGAAGAAAGGACTGAAATCACGAATAGGATGCTGTCCTATTTATAATAAATGGTTATTAGCGCGCGCTACACCCTGTTCGTAGCGTGCGCTAACGGCTCACAGTCTAAACTGTACTCGGCACTTAGCGTACGCTACGCATATTCCTGTAGCGTGCGCTAAGGCGTTGACCCGGCTTTTCCCGAAAGCCGTCCAGGTACATCCGACAGGATCCGACAGGGGTCCCCCGGCCAGATCTCACCTACCGCACGTCTCAATCTGTCTGACCACGCATAGCGTGCGCTACTTACACTCGGTAGCGTGCGCTATAAAACCATGTTAGCGTACGCTACCCTTAGCCTGTAGCGTGCGCTACATGCACAGAATTTCATCCTTTGAATCACATACACGAAATTATATGCTCGAAGGCATCGGATTATGAAATAAGGAGAATAGTACTCATACAAAAGTACAATTATTACAATATCACAAGTTCCAATTACATAACAGAATCTCGGGTATTACAGCTACAGTATTATACTCGTATTACGTACTTAATACACCATGTATAACGTACGTAACTCCGTCCGTTGACTCATCTGTCCACATCTGCGCCGAAAGCTGCCGACACCGGGCCCAACTGTCCGATTCCTCTTGTTACGTACGTTATGTATGCTATATAACGTACGTAAGCTAACACATTTTACGTACGTAAGCTCCAAGGCTTAACGTATGTAATGACTTTTATACTTAGCCAAAAATCCAACTGTTCCTGTCCGACGTCTCGACGTACAAAATACAAACATACGGCATACTGAATACACATACTGAATCCAAAAAATATTCTCATACGGTATACCTGATATCCAAATCAGTTCAACCTGATACAGCAAATCCTCAATATAACTGTCAATCCAAAACGGTAACCACACCAGTATAACTGTCTCGGTTCTCAATTTATTTTATCCATACTGTATAGATACCAAACTATACAGTATATCTCAGATAAAATAACGCGAAAAATTTATACTGAAAATTCGGGTATTACACCCTGCCCGATGGGACATTAAGACTATGCGTGTACCATGTAATCTTAATAATATGTCCACTTTCGACCTCTTCTCTGATCTCAAAGCATTTGAGTACGATATTGACAGGAGAGAGAAGGCCGAAGAGTCACCTGCCAAGATGACAGCGCTAGCCGCTGTATCTAACAGGAGACATAACACACCCAGCACATCCAAGTCTGCCCACATGACTGCTGACAGTAACGATGATATCCTGTCACAAGGTGAAATGTCCCTTCTCATGCACAAATTCAAAAAGTTCATCAAACAGTCTGGAAAGACCCCCTACAAGCCCAAGCCATCTCATAAGGCAAGTTCCGAATCTTCTCCGTCTGGTGATTCTAACTTGTGCTACAACTGTAGTAAACCAGGGCACTATGCGAATAAGTGTCCGCACCCGAAACTGCAAAAGTTGCCGGAATCCGAGCAAAAAGAAAAGGATGAAATGAGGCGTGCTTGGAAAAACAAGCTCAAAGCCCTGATTGGTGAATCAGAAGCTCACCCGCATCAACTAAGATCGAGGAATGCCTTCAGGCAGTCACTGACAGTGACTAGTCCGATGATGAGATCGAGGATAAAGCCTATATGTGCTTTATGGCCAAAGAAATACAGGATTATGAAGATAGTGATGCTGAGGTGAGCTCAACATCAATTACTCCTGCAAATGAATCTCATACCTTTTAAAACATGATTAATGAATTTAAAAACATTGAAAAGGCCCATGAGACGCGAGAAAATATACAGCTCCAAATTTCTAACTTAGAGCTGAAAGAAGAAAATGATTTGCTGAAAAATAACTACGAAAATATGTCCATCGATTGTGAAAACAGCAAAGTCACACTTGAAAAACTCATGATGAGCAATCATCAACTTGCCCACGATCTAAATGAGACCCAATCTCATTATAAGAGCAAGACAAATGATTTCACTCTATTCGAAGCCAAAGTAAAAACTCTCGAAAAGCGAGAAGGAGAATTAGAGACAATCTTGAAATTATTCGAAAAATCCTCTAAATGGATGGAAGGGATTCTAAGCACCGGGAAACATACTCATGATAAAAGTGGCTTAGGATATAACTCATTCTCCAATAAAGGGAAATCTAGTACGGTGTTCGTCAGGGGTGTAGAACCCATTCCTATACCTGAAGAGACCCCAAGTCCCGTAAAGGTAACAGCTGCCCCATCTACAACAAAGGCTGTGATTCTACCACCCTGTTCATATTATCGACAGTGGAAACCCCAGCCTCCCAGACCTGTAAGACGTAACCAACAACATGCTCCCCGAGCATATCAGAAGCACCAAGTACTGCTCAAAGAAGGTCGTATCTAAATATCAAAGGCTCGCATGCAGCATTTCCAACAAGATGCAGGCGGCTAGATATTGGATACATGAGTCCCGGTATCCATCCAGAAAGCAAGTCGCCACGCAATATCAGCAACAGCTTTGGGAATCCAACTGGAGACCCAGGAGGCAAGATGTAAGGCCTAAGAAAATGGCTCCACCTACGAGATGGCATTCGTAATGGAATAATGATAATAATAACCATCGTTTTTACATGCATCATAATCAAGGTTACAACGACTACGTGCCTGCCCCATGTAGACATCGCAAAAACAGACCAAAAGTAACCTACAACAAGCCAATTACTGTCAGGAAAATTTGGATACCAAGGCACTAATATTCATAGACCCAACAATCAAAGGGGACCTAAATCTACTTAAATTTTGTGCTTACAGGACAGCAAAGAGAAGGACATCGGGTACTTCAACATCGGATGTTCTCGGCACATGACAGGAGATATCAGGAAGCTGTCAGACTATATAGAAGGTCGCGGTCCAAAAGTACGCTTCGATGACAAGTCCAAAGGAAGAACAAGAGGGAAGGGAACCCTGCTTGTAGGAAAATTCAAAGTCACCGATGTAGCTGATGTTGAAGGATTACAGTACAATTTACTTAATATCCGCCCGTTCTGTGACAAATAGTTCTCGGTGAAATTATATATAGATCACTGTAGAGTCAAGAATATTCTGACTAAAGAAGTTGTGCTCACAGGAAGCAGGTCAGGTAATATCTATATTTCTGACTGGAAGCCTACGAGCTCCACTATTCCTTGTTTTGTTGTCAAAGGCACTGTAGATCAAAGCTGACTATGGCACAAGAGGATGTCACACATCAACATCAAGACAATCAACAAACTTTCCAAACAGGGAATGGTTAGATATTTGCTCAATGTGTCATTCCAAAAAGACAGCATCTGTGGACCTTGTAAAAAAGGCAAACAAGTCAAAACCACCCTGAAAGGAAAATCATACCTGTCCACTCACAGAGTTCTGGATATGCTACATATGGATCTCTATGGTCCTGTAGACCCTGTAAGTTTGGGAGGTAAGAAATATTGTCTCGTTATTGTTGATGATTATTCCAAGTAGGCTTGGATAATATTTCTAGGCAAGAAGAAAGAATCCACAACAAAGCTATCCGAGCACCTGAGAAAGCTTCAGAATGAGAAAGGGTTGAATATCGTGTCCATTCATTCCGACAGAGGCACTGAATTCACTAACTACTTTAAAGAGCAATACTGTTCGGACAATGGAATACATCACGAATACTCAGCAGCCCGGACTTCTCAACAAAATGGTGTTGCCGAGTGAAAGAATAGAACACTCAAAGAAGCAACAAGAACCATGACCGCCGCAAGCAAGTTGTCGCAGTGTTTTTGGGGCGAAGCAACAAATACAGCATGCTATACACAAAACCACTGTATCATCAACAAACATCACAAGAAAACTCCCCTCGGTACGCCAACTCACCGACCCTCTCTAAAATATCAAAGGGCCCAATAAATCTCGGACTTAACTTTCCCTTCTTCCCGAAGCGGAAAACTCCCCTCGTCGGCGACACCTTTAGCAAAACATGGTCTCCCACCTTGAATTCCAAAGGTCGACGACGAACATCAGCATAGGATTTCTGTCGACTCTAAGCAGTCAACATCCTCTCCCGAATTATTTCCACCTTCCTCCTTGTCTCCAGAGCGATATCCGGTTCGGTCCCGACCAAATTAGACGCCTCGTTCCAACAAATTGGTGATCGACATCGCCACCCATAAGGAGCCTCATACAGTGCCATCTTGATTGATGCGTGCTAACTATTATTGTATGTGAACTCGATCAACGACAAATGTTCTTCCCGATCGCTGCTCCGAGTGAGAGCACAAGCACGCAACATATCCTCAAATGTCTGGATAGTGTACTCTGAATGCCCATCCGTGTGAGGATAAAAAGAGTACTCAGACACAACCGAGTACCCAATGCCTTAGGTACCGCCTGCCAAAAATGCGATACAAAACGGCCATCACGATCCGAAATAATAGACTTCGGAGTACCGTGAAGCCTCACATTGTAATATCCGGATATTTGATATGTATTTGAACCTTGTGACATTGCGTATGTCGTATTATTAATCCGAGTATGATCCTTCGTATTTCATTGTCCGGTATTGGCGAGTGTATGATTTCATTAATGTTAACGCATGTATGTACTTACACGTAATTAGTGCACGCTAAACAGTGAGTTTAGTGTACGCTAAAATGTGTAAATAGCGCACGCTAAAGGTTGACACTTAGCGTACGCTATGTGTGGTCAACATGATTGAGATAGGTTGGTAGGTGAGATCGGATCACGGATATTGGACAGGGACATGTCGGGATGAACCTGGAAGGCTTTTGGAAAAGTCGAGTTAATGGTGCTTAGCGCAGCTATGAGAGAAATGCTAGCGCATGCTATGGCATCGGAACTTTTTGGAGGATATTCCTTGCTGGGATAAGCCCGTGCCACCTGTGATGATTCACTGTGATAGTCAAGTGGCTATATATGTATAACGGAAAGTCTCGTCATATTCATCGGAGACATAATACCATTAGACAATTGATCTCAAATGGTGTAATATCTATAGACTATGTAAAATCAAATGATAATCTTGTTGATATCTTTACAAAGGGAATCGAACGAGCTCAATTGGAATTGTTTCTAGAGAGAATGGTTTAAAATCCACAAATTTAAAGAAGGATCATAGTGGTAATCCAACAATGCTGAATGGAGAGCCCATGAACTTGGTTCAAAGGAAAAATTAAGCTATGTGAATTCAGTAGAGCACTTGGAACAATTTGTTGTTCAAAGCTCATCCCTAGAAAGCAATCCAAGTGTGGTTACCTAAGAATTGTGGTGAAAATAAGTCATAATGACTTTTAATGAATCCTAATTCGAGTTGATCACTCCATATAAATACCTATTTGAAGACTTGGGCATACTTGCCGTAAACTTGAGATGACTAAGCCCAGCATATCCCTATTTGAAGATTTGGATGTACCTGCGCTCAATGCAATCTGAACAGGCCATACAAATCCTTATTTGAACACTTATGGGTACTTTCCCTCAACTCGAGCTGAGTAAGCCGTACTGTTTCATATTTAAAACTTAGTCATACTTTTCCTCAGCTCGAGCTGAGTAGGCCGCACAAATCACTATTTGAAGACTGGATCGTACTTGCTCTTAGTTGGAGCTGAGTAGGCGGTACAAATCCCTATTTGAAGACTTAGGCGACTTACTCCGAGCTCTAGCTGAATAGGCCGTAGAGATACATATTGGAGAACTTCAGGGTACTTATCCTGTAACAGCCCAACAAGGCGGATATTACAGTGCCATGGACCCCCAACTGGGACCCACTAGGCAAACAAAAAATACCGAATTAAATAACATAAATGTAGTACCGAACCACATTATAGTACCAATCGCTCCGATAAGGAGTTTCAAGTACAACACACCCAGGAAACACGGAATACATTTATATTTCATATGAAGATAAAATATACAATACTGAATAAAATTGAAAATCCAAACGGAACTGCAGCGGAAAATATACAACAAGAAGACATGAATAAATGGAGAGACTGGGGCCACCTACTAGTATCACTGGGACTCCTCGTCGTCTATATTCTCTTCCCGCGCTTTTTCCATGCCATGACCTAAAAACAACATCCCCAACAGGTTCAGTTACACAGAACAACAATCCTCAAGAGTTGAACAATTTACAATAATCACATGAATTAGTTATGAAATCAAGTTGAATGATGGGTATCATAGTACGCCATGAATCGGATGTGCAAGTGCACAAGCCTGCCGAGTGCCCGACGTCCCGCATAAACACCCGCAAAACTTGGCCTAATTAGTCTCACGGAGGCACGTTACCGTGTGCATTGTCTATTGTGTCCAGATCCCCGCATAAACACAATGACCTTAATGTGCCCGACTAAAAATTCCACACATATACCACCCGGATCGTAATAAATCCCGGAAGGTCACAAGAACAAAAGCGACCATGATGAAGAACAATGAATCAGAATCCGACAAGGGTCAAGAATGACTCACCGAGGAGAAATAATGACGCAATGAGTGATAGCTTCAAATGAAATGATTGGAACCGTTATTCCTCGTAAATTAAATGATTAGTTTGATAATTACAAGTCTCAACATGATTGATGTATGATGAATGAATTATATGTATGAATGAACAACAACGAAAGGAATGAGTATCCTAGTAAGAATTAACTTACACAAATACCAGTGAAGAAAAGTCCTTCCTCGAACAAACATTCTAAGTGGAATTATCGGTCGCTCGAACAACCTTGAATAACACAATTACCAACAATCCGCTTAATATATGAATCAAGCATGATCACAACCAACTCAAAAGTCGATACAACAATATCCAAACTCATTGGGGCATTCTAACGAATATGTTGTAAACAACCCACAATTGTTTACGACTAATCTCAAATATATCTAACACCAACCTTCCAACGAGTGATTTAATCCAACAAAATATCTTCAATTGCATCAATAACCCAATAGGAATGCACAACTCGAGAATACGACAACATCTAATCGGAACCCCCCTCCCAAATACCGAAGTCAACCATCAAGGGTTCTTGAATAATTCCCCAAATACTCAACAATCCCGAAAATACACCAACAAAACCGTAGGAAACATAAGTATCCAAGGTAGATAATCCATATCCAACATATTCCAACACACAAGCAAGCTAACTCGAAGAGATCGGGAAGAAATCCCTAAATTCCCAAAATTCTAGATTCAAGAAAAGTTACCTAGATTCGGGGAGTGGTGGAGAGGATGAAAAGTTGATTAATCTGAACTAGAAGCTTGAAGATGTTGATAGTTGATTGCAGCTCGAAGAACACTTCACAAAATGTCCAAAGTCGCCCAAAACCGCCTGGATGAGGAAGAGAGATGAACAAATGATGAAATGGGGCTAAACTGTCCAATATATACCAAACCCAGCTTAGCGCGCGCTAGCTCCTGATATTAGCATGCGCTAGCGGTTCACTGAGCAGTCCAATGAGTTTTGCCTGCCTCGTTAGCGTGCGCTACGAACTTGGTAGCGTGCGCTAACGCCTTCCTCTTCACGTGCGTTACCCAAATATTAGCGTGCGCTAACTGATGTTTGATACGCAGCAACTGGAGTCCAGAACCTACTGTCCATAGTGTGATCGAGCCTTAGCGTGCGCTATCAATACAACTAGCGTACGCTATATCCACTCCTAGCATGCGCTAGGAATTCCCCATTTCAGTCCAGTAACCTACTGGACTGTCTGCCTCCAATATACTAGCGCGCGCTGATGAAGCGATAGCGTGCTCTACAACCCACAACTAGCGTACGCTATTTCCCGCATAGCTTGCGCTGATGAAGCCCGATGGCGTGCGCTACCAGTACCTAAATAGCGCGCGCTATAAAGAGTATATATCGTGCGCTACTCCCCACACACAGGCTACCAATTCGATGATAATGATAAAATTATCGACTCGATTCTCAAAACAAGGTTGAAATATGAATGATAACTGATCTAAGATTCCAAGTACGTCGAATGGTGAATACAATGAACGAACATGAATGATGAATCACTATCAATGAGTGAAAAATTACTGAGTGACAATTTACTGAATGATAATGAATGAATTTAAAACCGGGTATTACATACTCCCCCCCTTAAAAAGAGTTTCGTCCTCGAAACTACGGGTCAAACAATTCAGGATAACTCTCCCATATACTATCCTCGGTTTCCAAAGTAGCCTCTTCGACTCCGTGTCTAGACCAATGAATCTTAACCAAAGGAGTCGCCTTGTTCCTCAACTGTTTGATTCGCCGCTCTAAGACTCATACAGGACGCTCCTCGTACGTATGATCATCTGCGATCTCAATTTCATCGAACTAAAGTACATGACTCGAGTTAGAAACATACTTCTGCAATTGAGAGACGTGAAACACGTTATGAATTCGGCTCAAAGCCGGAGGTAAAGCCAATCGATAAGCTTGATCGCCTACTCGATCTAAAATCTCAAAAGGTCCAATGAATCTTGAACTCAACTTTCCCCGCTTCCCGAATCGGAAGATACCTCGACTCGGGGATATCTTGACCAAAACGTGGTCACCTGCCTCAAACTCTAATGGTCGACGATGATTATCTGCATATGATTTTTGTCGACTCTAAGCGGTCAACAAACGACTCCTGATCAAAGCTACCTTCTCACGAGCGGCTATAAGCATATCAGGCTCAGCGCCGATTGATTCTGATAAGTCATCCCAACATAAAGGAGATCGACTACAACGACCATATAAGGCCTCGTAAGGTGCCATCTTAATCGAAGCATGCTAACTGTTGTTATACGTGAACTCGATCAACGGTAGTTGGGCTTCCCAATCATCTTTCTAATCGAGAACACATGCTCTCAACATGTCTTCCAATGTCTGAATAGTTCTCTCTGATTGTCCATCGGACTGAGGGTGAAAAGCCGAGCTGAAATTGAGCTGAGTTCCCATAACACGATGAATGGATTTCCAAAAATGCGACACGAATCGTCCGTCACGATCAGAAATGATACTCTTAGGGGTACCATGAAATCTCACAATCTCTTTGATGAACAACTGGGCAAGTCTCTCGGGACCCCACATATCCTTAATCTCAAGGAAATGAGCTGACTTAGTTAAACGGTCCACGACTACCCAAATCGTATTCATGCCACGATGACTCGTCGGCAAACTCATGATGAAGTCCATCGAAATATCCTCCCACTTCCATTCTAGAATAGTGAGCGGTTTTCCTCATACCCGCTGGTCGCTGATGTTCTATGTTGACTTGCTGACAGGTCAAACATCTCGAAACAAATTCTACGACCTCTCGCTTCATATTACTCCACCAGTAATTTTGTTTCAAGTCCCTGTACATCTTGCTAGACCCCAGATGAATAGAATAAGGGGTAGCATGGGCCTCTCTGAATATCGAGTTTTTCAACTCGTCATCCGCCGGAATGCATAACCGGTTCTTAAATCGCAAAAGTCCATCCTCGTGGACCACAAGTCCAGGGGCTTTCCCCTGAGCCACATCATCTCGAATGCGCAACAAAAATGGGTCTGAACCTTGTTTCACTTTGATCGCCTCTTCAAGTGGCAATGAAATCTCCAGCATACAAAGATGCCCTTATACACACTGTAACCAAACCTCGATCTCATGCCTTAAAAATTCCTGTTGAAGTTCCTTCTGAACAGTTAAACGAGCAAGCATTTGCTCCTGAACAGACTTACGGCTTAAGGCATCGGTGACAACATTTGCCTTACCCGGGTGATATTGTATCTCAATATCATAATCTTTAATCAGTTCTAACCAACATCTCTGTCGCATATTTAACTCTTTCTGAGTAAATATATACTTCACACTCTTATGATCGGTGAAAATCAGACAGGTGACGCCATATAGATAATGACGCTAAATCTTCAACGCGAATACCACGACCGCTAGCTCCAGGTGATGGGTCAGATAGTTGACCTCATAAGGTCTCAGTTGCCACGAAGAATAGGCAATCACTTTCCCGTTCTGCATTAATACACATCCGAGACCTTGTCCGGATACGTCAATATAAACCACAAATCCTTCTGTCCCTTGTGGTAAAGAAAGAACATGTGCTGAAATTAAATGGCTCTTGAGCTCCTCAAAACTCTGCTGACATGCATCAGACCACGTGTATTTCTTATCCTTCCATAAAAGGTTCATCATAGGTTGAGCGATTTTAGAAAATCCTTCCACAAATTGCCGGTAATAGCCTTCTAATCCGAGGAAACTTCGGATTTCCTTAACATTCTTCGAAGGTTGCCAATCTCGGATAGCCTCCGTCTTCTGAGGGTCGACACATACTCCGTCTGATGAAATCACATGTCCGAGAAACGTCACTTCGGACATCCAGAACTCACATTTGGAAAACTTTCCATAGAGTTGCTCTCATCTCAACATGTCAAGAACCTGATGAAGATGAAGTTCGTGCTCCTCTCGGTCACGAGAATAAATCAAAATGTCGACTATGAAAACAACCATGAACTGATCAAAATAACCAATGAAAACTCGGTTCATCAACTCTATGAATACCGCAGGTGCATTAGTTAACCCAAATGACATCACCACAAACTCGTAATGCCCATAGCGTGTTCGAAACGCCGTTCTAGCAATATCTGACTCTCGAATTCGTAGCTGATGATACCCAGATCTCAAATCGATCTTGGAAAATATTGAAGCTCCCTGAAGTTGATCCAAAATATCATCAATGCGGGGTAGGGGATATTTATTCTTGATCGTCACCCTGTTCAGCTCTCGATAATCAATGCACAAGCGAAAAGAGCCATTCTTCTTCTTGACAAATAATACGGGTGCTCCCTACGGGGATGCACTCGGTCGGGTGTAACCTTTCTTGGTCAGTTCCTCCAGTTGATTCTTTAGCTCCTGCATTTCGGCCGGGGCGATACGATACGGTACCTTCGATATAGGAGACATACCAGGCTCCAACTCTATCGTGAATTCCATATCTCTCTGTGGAGGCAAACCAGGTAACTCATCTGGGAATACATCGGCGTATTCTCTCACTATCGGGATATCTACCAACATCATTGATGGTTTCTTGGTCTTGGTCATATAGCACCAATAACCAACACACCCCTGATTGAGTAATTTCACTGCTTTCATCACATTTATGACTATTACGGAACGACTGGGGTTACCCCCTGAAATACACACTCGACTCCATCATCTGAAATGATAGTGACCATATGCTTATGGACACTAAGGATGGCATCGTGACAATCCATCTAATCAATACCCAAAATAACATCATCTCTAGGTAAATCTACCACGATCAGGTCTGCCAACCAAACACAACCATTAAGCTGAATCGGACAATTCTTAATCTCACGATCTCCGATAATTCTTCAACCGTCAGGTAGACCAATGATATAAGGTTCACAACTAGTAGTACTATCCAGGTGAAGTATACTCAAATATGACTCGGAAATGAATGAATATGATGCGCCAGTATAAAAAAGGGTACACACAGGTTGAGATAAAATTTTGAGTGTACCTGAGATCATTTGGGCCTCCGGATCGTCGGTCCTCTTCATCTCATAAATTCGAGGCTTGTCAGTCCCTGAACCGGATGCTCCTGTCTGATAGCTGTGGGCTTCGCCTTTGTTTTCTCCCGTCATCTTATACGACGCGGACTGAGTGGCCTGATTCTGAGTAGGTTTGGGGTCTCTTCGGCAGAAACGGGCCTTATGCCCGGCAATCCCACAGTTGTTGCATGTGATAGTCTGCCTCGGACACTTAGTGCTGAAATGACCCTGCTCTCCACAGTTGAAACAAGTGATGGCCGAACTGGCCACTCGGGACTGAGATCCCACAGGTTTAGGTGCCATAGGAGGTCGCTCAGAAAAAGTAGGGCCCACACGAGGCTTCTTGAAGGTTGCCTGACTACCTTCGGATTGATTATGTTTCTTCGATTTCTTGCCAGAAGATGAAGTTTGATACTTAGCAATTTCTTTCGCATTAAGCTCATAAGCAAGAGCTTTCTCGATGAATTTGGCCAGAGTGGTGTAATGATGATTAAGCAATTGTAGCCGCATATGAGGTTTCAACCTCTTATTGAAATACTTGATCTTATCCGCCTCGGAATGGATAATGGATGAGGCGAATGGAAGTATCTCCTGAAACTTCTCGGTGATGGTAAGTACATCTTCCTCCCCTGAGGGGTCGGGACTGAGTAACTCCAATAGTTTGGCCTCCCTGAGTGGGGCTGGATAATATCTTTCCATCATGAGATTCTTGAACTGGTCCCACGTGCAAGACCCGTCGGTGGGCTTTAAAGATAGCCACCAAGAGTGAGCGCTCTTACCCAGATAGTAAGCCGCAACTAAAAGTTTCTGCCCTTCGGGACACTCCACCATATAAAATAGTTTCTCAAAGTGTTCGCCAGTAAACAATATCCGCTGGCTCAGATGATCCCTCAAAAGTAGGTGGCCTCTGGCGAGAGATGTCGCCAATGATACTGCTCACACTCTTCTCTTGCCTCTGAGGTGGCGGTGGAGGGGCCTGTTGATTCTGAGCGGTTGAGTTCTGCATCGTCTCCATCAGACGTGCCATCTGAGTCATTTGGGCCATCATGCCCTGCATAAAAGCGAGTGGATCAACCCGGACACCTTCCGATTGAGCTGTATCTCGGGTACGACTTCTTGACGGTGAATGATTATCTCTGTGTGAATGAGTGGCAACGTTGCTACTTGTTGAATTAACATAATTCCTCGTGTTCGCGCGAGTATTCACACAAGCTCCCGGGTTTCGGCCCACACCGCGGCCTCTTCCCCTACGTCCTCTGACAGCTCTATCTATACTGAAGTAGGGAAACACATGATAATTATAGATTTCGCATGAAAGATCAACTGAGGTGACATGATTATCTGATGAAATTATTGATTTGATCGTCTTGAACAAGTTAACAAGATTAATGATACGATCTACAAGATCAACAGCTGAGCAATGAAATTGACTGAGTGATTAATGGGTTAACATGATCGACATGATCAAAATGAAAATGATGATTGAGGATTGTTGACTGATGAATAATTAATGAGTGATTCTTATTGCCAGAAATTATACCATGGCGTCAAAAATCTTACTGTTTCTTTGGGCTGAGGGGCTTGGCGCTTGCATAGGTCACACGTGACACGAAAGTCCAATGATACTAGTCTAACGAATGATGATTTCAAATGAGACATGACTCGGAAGGTAGTATTCAAAACCACGCTCTGATACCAACTCTGTAACACCCCAACTAGGTGGATATTACCGTGCCGTGGACCCCCAACTGGGACCCACCAGGCGAACGAAAAATGCCGAATTAAATAACATAAATGTAGTACCGAACCACATTATAATACCAATCACTTCGATAAGGATTTTCAAGTACAACACACCCAGGAAACACGTAATACATGTATATTTCATATGAAGATAAAATATACAAAACTGAATAAAATTGAAAATCCAAACGGAACTGCAGCGGAAAATACACAACAAGAAGACATGAATAAATGGAGAGACTGGGGGGTCCTACTAGTATCACTGGGACCCCTCGCCGTCTACATTCTCTTCCCGTGCTTTTGCCTTGCCATGACCTAAAAACAACATCCCCAATGGGGTCAGTTACACAGAACAACAATCCTCAAGAGTTGAACAATTATCAATAAGCATATGAATTAGTTATGAAATCAAGTTGAATGATAGGCATCATAGTACGCCACGAATGGGATGTGCAAGTTCACAAGCCTGCCGAGTGGTCAAGGCCCCGCATAAACACCCTCAAAACTTGGCCTAATTAGTCTCACAGAGGCACGCACGTGTGCATACCCAATGTGTCCGATCCCCGCATAAACACAATGACCTTAATGTGCCCGACTAAAAATTCCACACATATACCACCCGGAACGCAATACAATCCTGGAAGGTCATAAGAACAAAAGCGACCATGATGAAGAACAATGAATAGGAATTCGACAAGGGTCAAGAATGACTCACTGAGGTGAAATAATGACGCAACGAGTGATAGCTTCAAATAAAATGATTGGAACCGTTATTCCTCGTGAATTAAATGACTAGTTTGATAATTACAAGTCTCAACATGATTGGTGTATGATGAATGAATTATATGTCTGAATTAACAACAACGAAAGAAATGAGTATCCTTTTAACCGAGTAAGAATTAACTTACACAAATACTGGTGAAGAAAAGTCCTTCCTCGAACAAACGTCCTAAGTGGAATTATGGGTCTCTCGAACAACCTTGAATAACACAATTACCAACAATCCGCATAATATACGAATCAAGCATGATCACAACCAACTCAAAAGCCGGTACAACAATATCCAAACTCATTGGGGTATTCTAACGAATACGTTGTAAACAACCCCCAATTGTTTACGAAATCTCAAATATATCTAACACCAACCTCCCAACGAGTGATTTAATCCAACAAAATATCTTCAATGACATCAATAACCCAATAGGGATGCACAACTTGAGAATACGACAACATCTAATCGGAACCCCCCCCCCCCCCCAAAAAAAAAAAATACCAAAGTCAACCATCAAGGGTTATTGAATAATTCCCTAAATACTCAACAATCCCAAAAATACACCAACAAATCCGTAGGAAACATAAGTATCCAAGGTAGATAATCCATATCCAACATATTCCAACACACAAGCAAGCTAACTCGAAGAGATCGGGAAGAAATCCCTAAATTTCCGAAATTCTAGATTCTAGAAAAGTTACCTTGATTCGGAGTCGTGGAGAGGATGAAAAGTTGATTAGTCCGAACTAGAAGCTTGAAGATGTTGATAGTTGATTGCAGCTAGAAGAACACTTCACAAAATGTCCAAAGTCGCCCAAAATCGCCCGTATGAGGAAGAGAGATGAAGAAATGACGAAATGGGGCTAAACTGTCCAATATATACCAAACCCAGCTTAGTGCGCGCCAACTCCTGATATTAGCATGCGCTAGCGATTCACCGGGCAGTCCAGTGAGTTCTGCCTGCCTCGTTAGCGTGCGCTACAAACTTGGTAGCATGCGCTAATACATTCCTCTTAGCGTGCGTTACCCAAATATTAGCGTGCGCTAACTGATGTTTGATACCCAGCAACTGGAGTCCAGAACCTAGTGTGCATATTCTGATCGAGCCTTACCGCACGCTACACTGATTGCTTAGCATGTGCTATCAATACAACTAGCGTACGCTATATCCACTCCTAGCGTGCGCTAGGAATTCCCCATTTCAGTCTAGTACCTACTGGACTGTCTGCCTCCAATACACTAGCGCACGATGATGAAGCGATAGCATGCGCTACAACCCACAACTAGCATACGCTATTTCCCGCATAGCGTGCGCTACAAATTCTCCACTTCAGTCCAGTGCCTACTGGACTGCCTGCCACAATTTCACTAGCGTGCGCTGATGAAGACCGATAGCGTGCGCTACCGGTACCCAAATAGCGCACACTATAAAGAGTATGTAGCGTGCGCTACTCCCCACACACAGGCTACCAATTCGATGATAATGATAAAATTCTCGACTCGATTCTCAAACAAGGTTGAAAGACGAATGATAACTGATCTAAGATTCCAAGTACGCTGAACGGTGAATACAATGAACGAACATGAATGATGAATGACTACCAATGAGTGAAAAATTATTGAGTGACAATGTACTGAATGAAAATGAATGAATTTAAAACAGGGTATTACATGTCCTCAGCTCTAGCTGAGTAGGACGTATGGATCCTTATTTGAAAACTTGGGCGTACGTTTCCTCAATTCAATATGAGTAGGCCATACCGATCCCTATTTGAAGACTTGTACATAGCTGCACTCAACTTTAGATGAGCATGTTGTACAGATCTCTATTTAAAGGTTTGGGTGTACTTTCCATCAACTAAATCTGAGTAAGTTGTACAGATCCTAATATTAGGACTTATTCGTGCTTCCTTTAGCTCGAACTGAGTAAGCCATATGACTCCCTATTTTAGGACTTCGACGTACTTGCCCTCAATTCGACTTGAGCAAGCCGTACAAATCCCTATTTGAAGACTTGGACGTACTTGCCCCCAGTTCAATCTGAATAGGCCATATGGATCCTTATTTAAAGAATTGGGATGTTCTTACCCTGAACTCGAGCTGAGCATACTGTATATATCGACCTGCGCCCCGCGACTCGCTCCAGGTAATATGCGAAAAAGGGTCCGAAAATACACAAAAGTTGCGCTGATCAGGTTCGAACCTAGGTGTCTGAGGATGCTGATCATCCCGCCGACCACTGTGCTATGTATCTTGTTTGGTTTAGCTTGGACGCAAATTACATTAATAGGTAACCTGTCAGTTTTATATTAATTATGTGATAATTAATTTTAATATATGCTTGGTGTATGGCATGCCTATAAATTGACCAATGTGATTGGATGTTTCAATTTAATTTAGGTTGGTTTTACGGACTGCGTGTCATTTAAATATAATTGGTTTTATAGCCTGCGAGTCATCTATTCATTTATTATTATTATTTACATCCCACATGTCATTTACCCTCTCGTAAATTGCTTTACTAGTGTAGTATAGTTTTTCATTAATGTAATGACGATAAGGAGGAGATTAAGCATGGACTCTAGGATCTAATTGATCACTTACGACGTTCCAAGGAGTTGGAAGATCAATGAAGACCAATTATACCATATAGATTGCCCTTTGTGATTTTCATGTTGGCTCATGAAAATCACATTAGGATTATGATCATGCTATACACGGTCATGCTTTACTATGTCGTGTGATGCTATGTATATTTAAATTTATGCATGTATGTGATGCAATGTATGTTTAGATGTATGTTAGACAACATAGACATGGAACATAGGATAAAGCCCCTCATTAAAGTTTTTAATGTCGTTCAATTAAAATACCTATCAAGACTTCGATCATCTTGAGTAAGTCATGCCAAAGCTGGGTGCTCGAATTATCTTAGTAAGGTAAGATAGGTAATGGTGATATGGTGCTAAGATGCCAAATCCCATACGTATAATCTAAGAGTTACATATCTATAATCGGTAAAGGGTTATATACCTAAAGTAGCTCAAATCTATGGGTCATGCTAAAGCTGAGTTTAGAATTGTGCAAGATGAGGTCTGGCACTAAACTTACAAATATTGTAAAATCAAGGGTATTTTGTTTTAGTGGGAGTATGCTTCAAAAAATATAAAAGTGACTAAATATTTTGAATATTTAAATTTTGTAGATAATAGAACTGCACAAAACCGCAACAACTATCTGGATTGGATCCGGAGCTTGAGAATAGTTCTCAAGAAAAAAAGAAAGTTGTACGTTCTTGAGAAATATTATCTCGATGAGCCTGCTGATAATGATAAAGCAACAAAAGACAAATGGAAAAAACGTTGTGATGATTCCATTGATGTCAGTTGTCTTATGTTGCCTACCATTTGTCCAGAACTTCAGAAGAATCTGGAAGAAATGGAAGCTTATGAGCTTAATGCTCATCTCAAGGAGACTTTATCAAAGCAAGTTAGAGTTTCGAATATTAGATTACGGCACGAGCAGTTGGAGTATTAAAGATTGCGTTATTATTTCCTTAATAAATTTTCGGGGAAGACTTTGAGTTATTACAGATTTTTGGATTCTAATGCTTATTACCATAGCCGCTGAATTTTGGTAACCTTGGAATTTATTAATTGGTAAGAAGAAGTTAAATCCATCTTATGTTATTATGCACGTTGTGAGCTTTTGCTTGGGGGTTCGATCGTGTATCGTGTATTTCGGACGTTTGGGGCCATTTTGTAATTTCCCAAAGTTATGGGTAATTACATTTGTTGTTCTTTTCCGAACCTTCGGGTTGTCGGAAATATGTTTTCTTTTAGCACTTAGATTCGCCATCTCGAACTCTATGTGTTCGTATCTTCATGTTTTGTTGATCGTCGCGTTTTGATTTCCAGTTCACTTCTTGCCTGCTTAAAGCAGCTTGTCAGTCCTGTTTTGGGAGGACATAACGTACGTTACGGGTGATGCTTAACGTACGTTATGTGTTATGCTTAGCATACGTAACTTCATTATGGTTACGTACGCCATGGTGTTCAGGGAATCGGGCAGAGGGTTCTGCCGGCCCTTCACATACACTACGAGCCTGTTGTTACGTACGTAAGGGTGGTATCTTACGTAGTTAAGCAAGTGGCATTACGTACATTATACACTTGAGGTTTCGGATAGTAAGCTATGCTGAGCTCTTACATACGCTACGGGCATGGAGTTACGTACATTAACATGTTAACATACGTTAACCATGCCATGCTAACGTACGTTATTAGGGCCTGGGTTTAGATACCCAGGAGTTGACCGGTTTCATCCATTTTCCTTCCTTCTTCTTCTCCTCCGCATTTCGTGTTGTAATATTTTATTCCAAATATTCATTAATCGAAACTTCAAGCAATCGAAATATTGATCATATATTGTTATACATTCTATTGTTGTTGTAATTGTGCTTATATTGTCAATAGTTTGGGTGTGATACACGAAAACTCATACACGAGAGGAAAAAGAAAGGATATGATTGGATTCAGTGTTATTAGGATCAAGGATCCGGCATTGTTAGAATCACAATCTATATCCACGTGAGGTTTATCTAGTACATATAGAAAGTTAGATTGGTTGATTCATTGTCCAATATAAAAGGAAAAAGGTTTATCTTGGACCGACAAAAATACAAGTGCGTGAACGGTGTACTCAGACCGATATAAGACGAGTTTGTAATGGTTATCCCTCGACCGATAGAAGAGAGGTGCAGAGGTTTATTTTTAGCCTATAGAAAAATATACCGAGAGAGGACGTAGGCACGTTTGGCCGAACCTCTATAAGTCCTGTGTCGTTTAATTTCCGCACCTTTATTTAAATTGCTTCCGCAACGCGAAAGAGTTTTATAACTCTATCTCCAAACGGTGATACCGACCAATCTTGCTCCAACAATTGGTATCGGAGAGGTACCTCCTAGAAGCGGCTTAACATCTAAGGAGAAGATCCAAATGGCGTTTCAATTTGCCCCGGTCGAAGGTCTTGCTCTAAATCGACCTCCATTTTTCGATGGATCTAACTTCATGACTTGGAAGAAGAAAATGTCTATTTTCATCCGAGCTTACGATATCGAATTATGGAAAGTCATATGCCTTGGTCCCAAAATTCCGACGAACTCGAATGGAACTCTCAAAACTTTTGAAGAGTATGATGATGCGAATTGGAAAAACAACCACCATAATTGCAAAGCCACACAATTATTATATTGTGCATTAAATCCGGAAGAACACAACCGGATATCATCATGTGAAAGTGCCAAAGAGATATGGAAAATGCTAGAAGTCACACATGAAGGAACGTCTCAAGTCAAGGAGATGAAAATAAACATGCTTCTCCACGAGTACGAGCTATTCCAAATGAAAGACGAAGAATCCATTACAATCATGCTCGACCGATTTTCGGTCATTAAAAATGGATTGGCTTGTTTCGGAAAGCTCCTCTCAAGTAGTGAAAAAGTAAAGAAAATCCTATGATCACTACCACGGAATGGGACGGCACGGTGACGGCGATTATGGAATCTAAAGATCTCAATAATCTTGATTTTAGTGCCCTTGTTGGTTCACTAATAAATTATGAGAAAGTCCTTAAATCTCGAAACGCAAAGCCGAAACCGAAGGATGAATCAATAGCTTTAAAAGCTAAGATGTCAATAAAAGAAGAAATCCAGTCGATGATAGTGACGAAGAATCGGAATATTATGCCAAGAATATTAATATGTTTCAAAACTTATTAAACCGGAGAAAGAAAGACATCTCGGGCAGAATGAAGAAATTCGACAACAACTGTCGAATCTATGGTAAACCAGGCCACTTTGCGAAGAATTGTCGACCAAATCAAAAGGATCTTCTAATTGCCACGTGGAGTGACGAAGACGAGGATGAAGATTTCATCAATCTAAATAACCTCGCACTTATGGCAAGAAGTACATTCGATGAAAGCGACGACGAAAGCCAGGTTAGTACATCGTCTCAAGACGAATTATTTGAAGCATTCGATTTATTTCATACTGATTTTCAAGATGCTTTATCTGAAATTAAATCCCTTTAGTCTAAAAATAAATTATTGGAAACCGAAATTTATAAAATTCTTGAAAAAGGGAAATTTCTCGAGACCGATCATTCTCAATGTCTTGAAAATGAAAATATTTTAAAGAATGATCTTTTAAAAGTTCAAGACGAACTAAAGGTTTTAACAAAGAAATTTTCATGCGGTAATGATAAATTTGAACAAATGTTATCGGTTCAAAAATTTACTTTAAACAAACCGGGGTTAGGATTCAAACCGCATATTAAAAACGATTCCTTAGATTTGAAAATACCCCGATGTGAAAAATATTTAAAAATTGGGCATCATATTTCTAATTGTAAAAGCTCACGTCGGACGATTAAAATTAAAAAGATTTGGATTCTTAAAGGAACCACCATTCTGAATATCTTCTATATAAATGAAAAACGACCGACTTTGGTTGGATCCCCAAAAATTAATTTTCATCAATTAATATTTTTATTGATATTTTTAAAATTTGTATCTTACTCAGGGGGAGTATTATATTTTTTTAAAAAATGGGAGATTTTTGTTAGGGGAGTTTTACCCTTTTTTATGCATATTTTATCTTCAATTGGTACCCTTTATACGCTTTTTTCTGATCACAAAAGGGGGGGAGAAAAGTTAAATGGGATAAAAAGCGTCATGGAAGAATAACGAGAAAAATAAATAGTCAAAAGGGGGAGAGAAAAATAAAAAGGAGAAAAGTCGAAAAAGAATAAACAGAGAAGTTGAAAACGAAAAGACGAAGTTGAAAAATAAAAAAAAGTAGTCGAAAAGGATAAAAAGAAAAGATGGGAGAAACTAACGAAACGATCAAAGCCGAAAACTTTGATTCGTACAAATATATATATTTTATTTTGCAGGTTTTATCCAATTCAAGGTATTGTTTCGTAATCATCAAAAAGGGAAACAAAGAAAAACAACAAAGAAGCGAAACAAAACAACGAAGAAATCGAAGAAGCAAAAAGCTGGTTAGTAGGCTATTAACTTACTCTATAGAAAGAGCTTAACGTACGTAATATGTTGAAGCTAACGTACGTAACACTGTATTGTTAACGTACGTAATAAGGAGTTTCTAAATTCAAACAAGGAGCCGTTGAAGATGACGTCATGGGATACATCAGCATGCAACATATATTTTGACTGAAGATAACGTACGTAATGGGGAGAAGCTTAACGTATGTAATGGAAGAAACGAAAGCTACTGGATTATTTTGCAAAGAGCATAACGTACGTAACATGTTGATGTTAACGTACATAATGATGCTAACGTACGTAAGGGATAGATAATAACGTACGTAAAGAAGGATGCAGAAGCTAACGGCTAGTTGAGGCTTTGGAGCTTATAAATAACACTTCCTATGGTATTGAACATACAACAACCTCGAGCAAACGAAATATTGATCATATATTATTATATATTCTATTGTTGTTGTAATTGTGCTTATATTGTCAAGAGTTTGAGTGTGATGCACGAAAACTCATACACGATAGGAAAAAGAAAGGATATGATTGGATTCGGTGTTATTAGGATCAAGGATCCGGCATTGTTAGAATCGCAATCTATATCTACGTGAGGTTTATCTAGTACCCATAGAAAGCTAGATTAATTGTTTCCTTGTCTAATAGAAAAGGAAAACGGTTTACCTTGGACCGACAAAAAGACAAGTGTGTGAACGGTTTACTCGGACCGATAGACGACGAGTTTGTAACGGTTATCCCTCGACCGATAGAAGAGAGGTGCAGAGGTTTATCTTAGCCTATAGAAAATGATATCGAGAGAGGACGTAGGCACGTTTGACCGAACCTCTAAAAATCCTGTGTCGTTTAATTTTCGCAACTTAATTTAAATCGCTTCCGCAACGCGAAAGAGTTTTATAACTCTATCTCCAAATGACGATACCGACCAATCTTGCTCCAACATTTTGGGTGATTCATAGGAAATTTTGGGAGATTTTGACTGGGCAATCATCTAGCTGTCATCTTTCTTGAGTTCTTGGTGAACACCAACACTTGTTCTTCGTTTCCGATCCGAGGTAAACTCTTACAACCCTATTTTTGGAAAATTTGGGGGTTTTCGATTTAATGTCCGATTTGTTCCGTGTTGTTTATTAATCCACGATATATGTGATTAATCCTAGTGGTATTCATGTTTTCCCTACGAGTTCATGGTAAATTTCGTGATATTTGTGAAACCGAGAGGGCTCGGTTGCGACCCGCCCTCGTTGTTGTTTTTGTACGAATTTACATCAATCGTAGATGGGTATTCGAGTGTATTCCGTTTTCGTATTCGTGTAGAATTAGTTGTGATTGTATTCTTCTAATTGTTAGGTTCGTGGTCATCGGTTCCTAGCAAGCGTAGTTGATTTTCCCGTTCATTTCGTCATCAATATTCTCAAGGAAAGTATTCTTGTGAAACCCTTATGCTTAACATGAAATGGTAATGTATATGTGTGTGCTTTGCTCACTCCGGGAGGGTCTGACAGGGCCTCGGAGGAATCTGTGATTTCGCTCCAAATTCACGAGTTTATTTGGATAGCCAGTCCGGGAGGGTCTATAGAGGCCTCGGGTGGGACCAGTGGTTTAGCCCCGGTCCTATGTGAGTCATGTGTGTGATTTTTAACTATGGGCCAGTCCGGGAGGGTCCATAGAGGCCTCGGATGGGACCAGTGGTTAGCCCCAGTCCTAGGCAAGTTTTCAACTGTGATTACTGACTGTTTGTTTTCCGGGAAAAGACATGTCTTGTTTTTGATTTTTTTTAAACGATTTGATGCATGTACTAGGAAATGTGTAAGCGAGTGGTTGGTTTGCCTTGATTCCTAACCCCTTTGGGGAAATTCGTGTTATGAATTTCAGATTGCGTTTAGCCGGTCGAGCGGGCACTGGAATAGTACGAGGATACTGGCCAGGGTTGTTGACGTGTGCAATTCAGTCCCTTTATTTCAGTTGTCCATTTTAAAATGTTGTTTTCAAACTTGTAAACTGATAGACCGTACTCGCGAGTGGTTAGGCGTTTCAATTTGGAAAAGGGTTTGTATACTAAATGTTATTTGTAATTTTCGGTGATGTCTGGTTTACCATTTGTACCGGGCGTTTTATTAAATTTTCGTCTTGGTGGTGTGTGTTTCCTCGCTAACTGAGATGGTTAGACGAGCGGTATTTATTATTTAGGCTCGTGGGTCCCATGTAGGGGTCCACATCGCTGTAATATATCCTGAATATATTGGGGGTGTTACAGAGGGCTTCGTGGTCTATTGTCAGGCAAGAATCCATCACCGGAATCTGATTTTGAATGGGCAGAGGTGGGAGATGCAGGGGCATCTTGCGCGGGCTCGTCGACGGCAGGTGCTTCGGAAGGCTCTGCGGCTTCTTCAGTCTCGGGGACAGTAGGGACTGATTCCTCCTGATCTATTTGGTTATCTATATTCGGGCATACATGAGGGAGTGAATCATCCTGTTTACTCTCAGCTTCCGCCTGCTCCGGCAGAGGGACTGATTTCTCTTGTCGAATGGTGTGGGCTTCTTCTTCTGAAACAGATACAGGCTCGGATACCTGTTTAGGAACTGTCGGTTGTTCTTCAGTGACAGGAGGGACTGATTCTTACTGATCTCGAGCAGCTTCATGTGGAGTGGTTGATCCAAATGAAGTGGCCCAATTAATAGGAGAGGAAATGGCCCAAGAAATCAAGGCAGCACTGTCCATTTTCCAACAGAAAGTTCCTGCAGATAGGTCAACTTTGAATAATAAACTATTTTGATTGGTAGGGAATCAGCCTATGATCCACATATGGATTTGAATCCCAATGAGTCTAGTTTCATATGCAACAACGAAAGGTCATTTGGAGTTTTCTGGAAGGAGTTATGGCTATTTTACTAGAAGGTAGCAGTATAGTCCAAAAATTGAAGAGTCAGTGTCTATTCATATTATTAGTCTTGAATTTATGAGTTATTCATGTATTTTGGAATATGAGTAGATTTGTAATCAGTGTGGGGTAGTGAAGGGTTATAAGATATTAGTATATATATGTGTGTAAGTAGAAGTGGGAGGATGAACTTGGAATCAAATACATATTTTGAGTTTCTTAAATGGTGTGAGAAGAAGGATTTCTTCTTGTTTCTCTCTTAGCCTTTGGTGGATTCCTAAGGTGATGAGTTTGTCCCAAACTTGTGGTGGATTTCATTAAGTGTTGGATTTTCATTGAGTGTTCCTTGTGTTAACTGCTAATTCTCCACGTCCCTGCATCAAGTTGGTATCGGAGACCGGTTCGTCATGGCTCCATGTCGAAGGAACAATCAGGGTGAAGCTCCAAGACGTGAACGCAATCTTCATGATATCAAGTTGGAAGAACTGAGGTGACAAGTGTGGCAACTCCAGCAACATCTTGAGCAAGGTGAACCTTTCGAACATGATGAGTCGCATCATGGTGCGGAGCATGATAGTGCAATCGATGATGAGATGGAAAACCCTTTCGGTCACAACCGCAATTCAAGTGTCGAACCAAGAGAATGTGGTCATCACCAATGTCGATCTCAACCATACTTTAACACCAAAGTCGATATTCCGTAGTTTGAAGGAAGAATGCAGCCCAAAGATTTCATCGACTGGTTGCACACAGTCGAAAGAATTTTTGAATATCATGATATACCCAAAGATCGTAAAGTGAAGCTTGTTGCTATCAAATTGACAAAACATGTGCCGTTAGCATGCGCTATTATGGGGTGTTAGCATACGCTAGCTGTTGTAATTAACATACGTAAAGGTTATTTAGCATACGTAAGGCTGAGGATACAAAGAAACAGTAGGCTGTGAGCCCGTTAGCGCACGCTAAACTGGAGAAGTAGCGCACGCTAGAGGTCATTTCTATAAATAGGACATTACCTCCATTTCATTTATCATTTTACCCTTCGTCCCATTTTCGACTTCTACGACTTGGAGAGTTACTCCCACGACTTTAACCCCTCATATCAGCCTCTGGATGTGATTGTTGAAGACGAGGAGCAATAGAGATTAGCGTTCAAGCATCCGGTGTTGAATTCTACCAAATGTAATACCCGTATTGTTTTTGGACTTCTGCATTTCCTATTTCTCAGGTCTATCGACTCGCTCGTGTTCGTTGATACTTTCTGAACTTGTTCTGTATTTTAGTTTCATCGTTCAAACGAGCTGTAATCTTGTTTTGGGTCGATCTGGTATCGCTGTGACTTTTCCGAGTTCGGTTCGATTCTTGTGAACCTTGTTCGGAAGTAACATCTTTTGGTTCTACTAGTTCTTTTATTCGAAGTGGATCGGATTTGGAACTTCTGTATTTCCAACTCTGTCGACTCGTTTATGTTCGTTAACATTTTTTGAGCTTGCCCTATCCCTTACTTTTGTTAATCGAACGAGGGTGGTATTGTTTCGGAATTAGTTGTTCGTCGTTGTGACTTTTCAATTGCTATTCCCTTCCTGTGGAGCTTATGTGAGTGCGCATCTTGTTGTTTTCACCGGATCATGTTTTGTCTCGAGTCGAGATGTGAACCTCGGAGTTGTCGGTTGAACCTTATTATTTTTCGTGATCCGAACATGATTATTCGATTTTTGTTGTCTCAATCTTTATGGTTCGATCGTTTGATTGTTTGATTTTTGTTGATCTCGTTTCGTGATCGTTGAACATTCAGACTCCTTCGTAATTCCCTTAAGTTCGGGAAATTGGTCTCGTTTTCGATCTTCCAACCCTTGGGCGGTGGAATTCCGTATTTGTTCAGCGTTTGGCTCATGTTTTGATTGATGTACCGTTGGGTTGGTCAATCGTATTGATTTTCGTTGGTTGTGTTTTGTGATTGTTTGGATAATCGACTTGATTGTATTATCTGTTTGATGACACTTGTCACTTGTTGATTTTATAATGTCTCTACCGGTGGCATTGTGTTGGTCGTCCTGGAGCGTGTTTTCACGCCGTATATTCCTTTGCGTTGCTTGTAACGTTTCGCCGATGGGCGTAAGTTACGCATTTCTTGTGTATCTCGTTGAGTTTTCCTGGCAGAGATATTGCTTCTCCCTACTTGTTTTAAGTTTCGGGACGAAACTTCTTTTAAGGAGGGTAGAATGTAATATCCGCAATTTCGAATTTCGGTAATTTTATTTTTTTGGCGGAAGTCCGTTTTGACGACTTGCTCATGACCGTTTCGTCATTTCGAGAATGATTAATTCTGCACTTTTTGTCATCCGAGTTCGTTTCGGTATCGTTTTGTTGAGTTCTGAGATTTTTAGCGACTTTTCCGCACTTGAGTTCGATTCTTGCGAATCTCGTCCGAAACTGTTGCTTCGAGTTTCTAGTAAGTTCATTTAATGTTATTATTCATGTTACGAGTTTTGGTTTGGTGTTTCGATCACGTATCGTGTATTTCGGACGTTTTGGGCCATTTTCGTAATTTCCCAAAGTTTGGGGTAATTACTTCCGTTGTCGAATTTCGAGCCTTCGGGTGGTCGGAATCGTATGTTCTCATAGCTTTTGGATTCGTCTTTGCGAGTACGTCTTAACCGTACCTTCAATTTATACTCAGGTTCGGGTTTCGGGGTCGTCCGGGCCGTCGGAGTGGCCACGGCCGAGTCACGGCCGGAGCAGGGCCTGGCCTGGCCGAGTTACGGCCGTAAGGTGCCGGTTACGGCCGTAATGTGTGCCAGTTACGGCCGTAAGTGTGATCGGGTACGGCCGTACGGGCGCTGGGCATCTTCCGGACGAAGGCCGGTTATGGCCGTAATGTGTGCCAGTTACGGCCGTAAGTGCCCGACAGTTGCTGGACTGATTTTTTGACGAATGCCGGTTACGGCCGTAAGGCCTGCCGAGTACGGCCGTAAGGGCCGAGTTACGGCCGTAAGGCACTGCCGGTTACGGCCGTAACCCTGCCGGCTATATATAGCCTGGGCTCGGCCAGACTTCGTTTTTTCTCACTTTTTACTCGTTTTTCTTCCTTTTTCAGCGGCTGGCGACGGGAGGCTCGGGAAATCGAGTTCTTGGCCGATTCTAATCATTTCCAAGGCATTTTGGAAGATCCTTGTTGATTATATCAACATCTAATCCGTGTGTTTCGTCGAATCAAGGTATATCTCTTGATTTTCCTTCAAGTTGACTTTTCGGAGAATTTGTTCTTGATTTCGATTCTAGTCCGATTTTGATACATCGGTTGGTGTAGTATGATGTTATTAATCGTGTTCTATGAGTTGTATATTCATATTTTGAGTTTGTTCAACTCGATTAGTGATTCGAGTGTTCTTGGGAGTTATCGAACATTGAGTGTTCGATTAAATGTCCCAATGAGTTTCCCTTTGATAGTTTGTTGGGATTTCCGTTGTTTTGGCCTTGATTCTCGTCATAACCATGTGTTATTGTTCCTTCCGGAGGTTTATAGGTGTTGGAGGATTCCGATGTTGAATCTCGTTGGTGATTGATGATTCGTGTGGTGTTATTCACGTAGTAATTGCGGTGCTATCGCGTTCTTGATAATGTTCGGGAGTTCGGGGCCGTTCGACCGTATTTCATCCGTCGTCTTGTTGCAATCGTGGTTATAGGCAAGTACCTTGCCCATACTATTCTTGTTTTATGGATATGATAATTAGTGATCGTCTAAAAGTGGTTGTTTGGTCGTTTGAATTGAACTTTCAAAAGATTCGGTTTAGCCTTGTTAAAGGCTTGCTTTCAAAACACGTGTGTTTTGTGAATGGTGTGGTTTGTGAATAACTATGTAAATTCTATGGATATGTTTGGTGTTGATGTTGCACTTGGTATTGCGTGTGGACGTATATTATTTCTTTTCGGTGCGTTGTGGATTGACGTGGTGTTTTGCTAAGTGTTTGATGCCTCTGAGCGAATTGTTTGAATATCCTTGATGTGATATGTTATTTGTGTGAATGTGTGGATATGGTTGAAGGTCTACAGTGACACATGGCACGTGATCATGTGGTGAGGATGCAACAAGTGATTGATCCAACCGTGAGAGCCTGAGATAATCTATGGTGGCACATGGCATGCGATCATATGGCCAGGATGCAACAAGCGATTGATCCAACCGTGAGATGTGTGTGATTTGTTTCGCTAGCCAGCTCGGGAGTGTCCTTCGAGGCCTCGGGCGGGATCAATGGTATTACCCTATTCCCAAGGCGATGCGTGTGTTGTGATTTGTTTAGCTAGCCAGCTCGGGAGGGTCCTTCGAGGCCTCAGGCGGGATCAATGGTATTACCCTGTTCCCAAGGCAATGCTTGTGCGTGATTATGTTTTGTTGATTTTTATGTCCGTAGAGGACACGTGATGCTGGGCTCTGACCCTGTAAATTGTTGGTGGTTTCCTATTTGCGAAAACAAAACCTTTGGGCTGTGACCCCTGTTGATTTTTGGAAAGAGAAGGATTCGTAAATCCTAAATTGTTTTCTATTAAAACTCTCGATGGCATTTTAAACTGTTTTATAAATTGTTTCCCTTGATTTGTGATCTTTCGGTTTTGGAATGTTTTACCAAACTCATGCCTCGGGAAGTGCTTTTCGTTACGTTTGGAACTTTGAGGATTCCTGATTATTATTGTTCTTGGAACTTGTATTGTATGGCTCGTATTTTTGCACTTGTACTTGCACTAGCAAAACAGTGGAGTTTTGCTAACCCCCGAGTATTCGGGGGGTGGGTGTCTATTTTTGCATTCAGGTTTTGAAGCATAGCACAGGGTCCGCACGAAGGATGATGAAAGATGAACGATACTAATCACACTAGGATCCGTTGATGTCGTATTGGTATAGTTGTATTTTCTTTTCCGCTGCAGTATCTTTTCCCCGTTGTACGGGTGTTTATTGTATTTTGACCCTTGTGTGGGTATGTGTTTGGAATTGAGTTGTATGTTATTATTGAAAGACCAAGTCGGTCTACTGAGTCATTTTAGCCTTAAAGGTGATGTTTATATGTTTGATTTTAGTTATCAGCCTGGTAGATCCTCGAGGAGAGGGTCTACGGCGTGTAATATCCCTGAGTGGATTGGGGGTGTTACAACATCGATAATACTACGATTCCATAATCATAACAACATAATCAAATCATTTGATCACCAATTCATTATCTTCCTTTAACAAAATTCCCATAATTACCAAGAATCATCACAACAATATCATTTCCATCACCATTCATATGAAAACGTGTAGAATTTTCCAAGTTCTACTCATTGAGACATTTCATCGAACACTTTGAGGGTATAGTCCAATTCAATCGATTATTCAAAGAAATACTCGAATTCTTTCCACAAAACTTCAAGAATAATGAATGATTACGAGTTTACAATCAAGTTCAATCAACAATCTGAATCAAAACGAAGCAAATCGGCCAAAACACCAAGAAACCTCAAGAACATCCAAAAACCAAAAGTTTAGGTGTTATTACGTTCGATCCGGGTGGAAGATAATGTTAATCCATGATTCCAACTTCCAAAACATGTTGCTAGATGATGATATTACTCAAATCCATCCACTTTGATGAAGAAATCGCGAAGAAACGAAGAGAAAACATGAAAATGGCCGGATGACTCGGTTCAGGCCTTTAAATAGGCGGAACCTGCCGGACCATTACGTACGTAACCGGCCACTGCCTTACGACGAATCGCCATGGCCTCGCCTTCGCCAAATTGCTCGCACCCTTACGTACGTAATCGCACTCGCTTACGACGTAATCGACTTACGGCCATAACCGGCCACTGCCTTACGTACGTAATCAGCCAATCCTAGCCATCCCTGCGAGTCACTGCCGACCGTGATCGGCCATCCATGCGAGTCACTGCCGACCATGCTCGGCCACTACAGGTCCTCTCGGCCACGACTCGGCCAGCCGCCCCGTAACGTACGTAGCACTTATTACGTTGCGTACATAATACGTATGTTGACTTGCTACAGTATTATACTCGTATTACGTACGTAATACACCATGTATAACGTACGTAACTCCGTCCGTTGACTCACCTGTCCACATCTGCGCCGAAAGCTGCCGACACCGGGCCCAACTGTCCGATTCCTCTTGTTACGTACGTTATATATACTATATAACGTACGTAAGCTAACACATTTTACGTACGTAAGCTCCAAGGCTTAACGTACGTAATGGCTTTTATACTTAGCCAAAAATCCAACTGTTCCTGTCCGACGTCTCGACGTACAAAATACAAACATAGGGCATACTGAATACACATACTGAATCCAAAAAATATTCTCATACGGTATACCTGATATCCAAATCAGTTCAACCTGATACAGCAAATCCTCAATATAACTGTCAATCCAAGACGATTGATTGTTTTCGTGATGAGTTGGAAATTTTGGATTTATCTGTTGTTGGTGACTGTTGCAAGTTTCGAGGACGAAACTTATTTTAAGGGGGGTAGTATGTAATACCCAGATTTTCAGTATAAATTTTTCGCGCTATTTTATCTGAGATATACTGTATAGTTTGGTATCTATACAGTATGGATAAAATAAATTGAGAACCGAGACAGTTATACTGGTGTGGTTACCGTTTCGCCACAAGCGAATAACCAAACCAATATACTTACAGGTGCGTGAAGCCGATGATCTCCCGTGATACTAGCACACGACTCCCATACGAAGTCTCAATACGATACCAACACACACCAATATCACAAATGGCAGTTTGAAAAGATCTCAAAAATTTTGGAAACTCCAAAAATCGATTTGACTCAAAAGTCAGAAAAACTCATTTTCAAAAATCACGCTACTACCGTACCGGTAGAGCCACATAACACACACGCCTGGGTTCACAAAACCTGGCTCCGATACCATCTTCTGTAACACCCCCAAAACCATCCGGGATATTACAGCGTCGTGGGTCCCGCGCCGGAACCCACCAGGCTAAAAACAGTTTACAAAACCAATTCAAAAACGCCAAAGGCTGATGACGGTAATATTTTGCTAATACTCAAATATTTTCAAAAACATAATTCTGAAATACCGTCATAAAATACCATCTGAAAAATACAAGGTGAAGTGCCAAATCTCGATAGTTCAAAATGTACGTTAAGACGCCGCTTAAACGTACCGATAAGATAGTTTAGGAAAAGGTTTAACGAAATAACCCAAGTTCGCAAAGTGCCAAAAGGGCCATTTAAAATACCCACACGCAGCGGATAAAGATACCGAAAAGCCATTTTGAAATATACACACACAGCGGATAAATGCAGTTCAAAATACACATTTGCAGCGGAAATGAATAACCAGAAAAGAAATACTCGATACTCCAAAACGTGCCACCGCCAGTATCACATCGGGAAGCTCATCCCTTCACGACCGCTACTAGCTCGATCTCCGAGTACCTAAAAATAAAGCCCACGACGGGGTCAGCCACAATAGTCAATAATGATATCGATCACATCGTCATAAATAATTACATACCAATGTAATAATACTGTAAGAATACTACCAACGTAATCTTACCATTATAACCTTACCAATTCATGGAAATCCAAACCAAATCGATCCTTACCATAATTCACAATTCGCATTTTCGAATGACGAAAAGAAATCAACAATTATCTGAACCGTATTCTAAAATACCAACAATCCTCCAAACATAACTTATAAGTGAGGAAATAATCCAACCTGTGCCAAATCATGTCCGTCGGATCGCACAATCAAATCTCAATTTGGGTAAAACCAAATATACACGATACATCTGTAGGTAAAATTTCCACAGAACAATGATATCAAGTACCGCAACATCGACGTACAGTCCAAATACTCATACGATCAACACAATGATCAAAATAATAGGTCAACCGAGAATATTATCGACATGATGACTCCAATACGATCAATAAATGATCAACGATAACTGAGAATACCCTCAACATGGTAGACTCCAAATGATCAACGAAGGACCAACAATAATCGAGAATACCCTCAACAAGGTAGACTCCAAATAATCAACAATAATGGATCTCAAAGAAATACTTTGACTGTCGAACATACCCCTCGGGCGTATGAACAACCAGCCGCAAACCGTTGAACACATCCAATACTATGGACTATGAAACGACAAAAATATACGGCTCAAAGATGGACATCACAGTACGCCCGATCCGGAAATGTGTCCGTGCACAAGCCACCCCAGGTATCGATCAAATACACGTGTGGTCTTGTACCTAATTAGCCTCACGAAACTACGTCTCGTGTGCACGGTTCAATGCGGAATAATATCAACATATAACCATAGTGTGCCCAGCTAAAAATCCTACACAATAACCAATCGGAACGCAGATATGATTCCAGATATGTCACGATACAACATGACAACGAATTCAATAAATCACATATCCAATAAGGATCAAAAGACTCACCGAAGTGAACAACAACAGACTGGCAATGAAAAGTCGACACGACTAATCAATGCCCAAAACAACAATCCTGGGATCATCATCCCCGACAAATGATCAACACGATCAACGATCTCAATACAATCAGCCCTGGGATCATCATCCCTCAACGAAATAATCAATCGGAATCAACATACAACATATACAATAATTCCTCAAAACAATTATCCTCGTAACTGAACAATACTGGAATTACCTCAAGCCGAAGACAATATCCTTTCCACGAACCAACATCCCTGAACGAATACACAGTTATACGAATAATCTCAAATAAGGTACCATCCATTCAATACCAATAAATCTTTATCCCGATACTTATGTCATCGCGATAATTATCCTCGATATCCGATATACTATACCCTTGACCAAAGATAACTCACGTATTCCTTGAACACAATTAAATCATATACCTTATGATTTAATACAAACCAGAGCACGATATACAACTCATTAACCGACAACTTACCTTTCTAACAACATCGCTATACGAATTATAAATGAAATGAAAACGATACCATTCATCAAATATTATAAACTGGACAAGTATAAACTTGCCTCGATACCGACACCACGAAGCCGTTACCAATATCCATTGCCTTCATCCACGAACTCCTCAGCCCCGAACAAAGCGATCTATGAACTCTTCAGCCTCAATCGCAACACCACGGTCATAATCCACGATCAAAACATCACAACCTATTGCAATAATCAATTAACAACAATCCGATAACAATCAATAACCGACATACCCAACCAAAAAACTCAACGGTTCAATGAAACCCCGATCATATACATAAAACCAAATAATCCAACTCAACAAATACAAACTCATATCCACAATACAATCCGTAACTCGATGATCACAAATAATAATCAATAACCAATCAACAAACACAACGGTTCTACAATATCCCGATTAAACACATATCCAAACAACCCGAACCAATCAAACACGAATTCAAAACCACAATACGATTCCAAAATCCGAAGATCATATCAATAATCAATTTAAACCAACGAGGGTCTAACATTATCGATTCCAAATTCAATATTAAATACGGATACAAGTTTCCTCCTTGTAAATTCATGATATAAACCAATACCGGTTATCATCATCAATCCGGACAATCCGATCAATTCAATATTATAGATAACCATATTCCAAAGGTTTCAAATAATTCCATTATCCGAATTGAACACTTGTTAAATACCTATGAATTCTCAAACTCAAAAGTGAATCATAACCTTATCAAATCCGGAATCATATTCGTATTCCTATACGAATATTGTACCAAAACACATAACTTAGTTCTAGATATGAATATTCCATATTCATATCTAAAACACCAACACCTCTTAAACATGTTCAACAATTCATATAATCTAAGAGTTCCTTAAGAACACAACTAATTCTGAAATCATATTCAAAATCTCCAATACGACATAATACGATGTGTTCTAACATCTAAACAATCCTTATTCACAATTCAAGGTGTATATAATCATATTGTTAAACATATATACTTCTCATAACATCATGAATCGCAACAAACCACCAAGAACATCGAGAATACTACGATTCCATAATCATAACAACATAATCGAATCATTTGATCACTAATTCATTATCTTCCTTTAACAAAATTCCCATAATTACCAAGAATCATCACAACAATATCATTTCCATCACCATTCATACGAAAACGTGTAGAATTTTCCAAGTTCTACTCATTGAGACATTTCATCGAACACTTTGAGGGCATAGTCCAATTCAACCGATTATTCAAAGAAATACTCGAATTCTTTCCACAAAACTTCAAGAATAATGAATGATTACGAGTTTACAATCAAGTTCAATCAACAATATGAATCAAAACGAAGCAAATCGGCCAAAACACCAAGAAACCTCAAGAACATCCAAAAACCAAAAGTTTAGGTGTTCTTACCTTCGATCCGGGTGGAAGATGATGTTAATCCATGATTCCAACTTCCAAAACATGTTGCTAGATGATGATATTACTCAAATCCATCCACTTTGATGAAGAAATCGCGAAGAAACGAAGAGAAAACATGAAAATGGCCGGATGACTCGGTCCAGGCCTTTAAATAGGCGGAACCTGCCGGACCATTACGTACGTAACCGGCCATGGCCTCGCCACCGCCTACCTGCTCGGAACCCTTAGGTACGAATCGCACTGCTTACGTGCGTAATCGCCCTTACGGCCAGAATCGCCACCGCCTTACGTACGTAATCACCAAATTTAGCCATCCCTGCGAGTCACTGCCGACCGTGATCGGCCATCCATGCGAGTCACTGCCGACCATGCTCGGCCACTACAGGTCCTCTCGGCCATGACTCGGCCAGCCGCCCCGTAACGTACGTAACACTTATTCCGTTGCGTACGTAATACGTACGTTGACTTGCTACAGTATTATACTCGTATTACGTACTTAATACACCATGTATAACGTACGTAACTCCGTCCGTTGACTCACCTGTCCACATCTGCGCCGAAAGCTGCCGACACCGGGCCCAACTGTCCGATTCCTCTTGTTATGTACGTTATGTATACTATATAACGTACGTAAGCTAACACATTTTACGTACGTAAGCTCCAAGGCTTAACGTATGTAATGGCTTTTATACTTAGCCAAAAATCCAACTGTTCCTGTACGACGTCTCGACGTACAAAATACAAACATACGGCATACTGAATACACATACTGAATCCAAAAATATTCTCATACGGTATACCTGATATCCAAATCAGTTCAACCTGATACAGCAAATCCTCAATATAACTGTCAATCCAAAACGGTAACCACACCAGTATAACTGTCTCGGTTCTCAATTTATTTTATCCATACTGTATAGATACCAAACTATACAGTATATCTCAGATAAAATAACGCGAAAAATTTATACTGAAAATTCGGGTATTACACCATGCTCGATGGGACATTAAGACTATGCGTGTACCATGTAATCTTAATGATATGTCCACTTTCGACCTCTTCTCTGATCTCAAAGCATTTGAGTACGATATTGACAGGAGAGAGAAGGCCGAAGAGTCACCTGCCAAGATGACAGCGCTAGCCGCTGTATCTAACAGGAGACATAACACACCCAGCACATCCAAGTCTGCCCACATGACTGCTGACAGTAATGATGATATCCTGTCACAAGGCGAAATGTCCCTTCTCATGCACAAATTCAAAAAGTTCATCAAACAGTCTGGAAAGACCCCCTACAAGCCCAAGCCATCTCATAAGGCAAGTTCCGAATCTTCTCCGTCTGGTGATTCTAACTTGTGCTACAACTGTAGTAAACCAGGGCACTATGCGAATAAGTGTCCGCACCCGAAACTGCAAAAGTTGCCGGAATCCGAGCAAAAAGAAAAGGATGAAATGAGGCGTGCTTGGAAAAACAAGCTCAAAGCCCTGATTGGTGAATCAGAAGCTCACCCGCATCAACTAAGATCGAGGAATGCTTTCAGGCAGTCACTGACAGTGACTAGTCCGATGATGAGATCGAGGATAAAGCTTATATGTGCTTTATGGCCAAAGAAATACAGGACTATGAAGATAGCGATGCTGAGGTGAGCTCAACATCAATTACTCCTGCAAATGAATCTCATACCTTTTAAAACATGATTAATGAATTTAAAAACATTCAAAAGGCCCATGAGACGCGAGAAAATATACAGCTCCAAATTTCTAACTTAGAGCTGAAAGAAGAAAATGATTTGCTGAAAAATAACTACGAAAATATGTCCATCGATTGTGAAAACAGCAAAGTCACACTTGAAAAACTCATGATGAGCAATCATCAACTTGCCCACGATCTAAATGAGACCAAGTCTCATTATAAGAGCAAGACAAATGATTTCACTCTATTCGAAGCCAAAGTAAAAACTCTCGAAAAGCGAGAAGGAGAATTAGAGACAATCTTGAAATTATTCGAAAAATCCTCTAAATGGATGGAAGAAATTCTAAGCACCGGGAAACATGCTCATGATAAAAGTGGCTTAGGATATAACTCATTCTCCAATAAAGGGAAATCTAGTACGGTGTTCGTCAGGGGTGGAGAACCCATTCCTATACCTGAAGAGACCCCAAGTCCCGTAAAGGTAACAGCTGCCCCATCTACAACAAAGGCTGTGATTCTACCACCCTATTCATATTATCGACAGTGGAAACCCCAGCCTCCCAGACCTGTAAGACGTAACCAACAGCATGCTCCCCGAGCATATCAGAAGCACCAACAGCCGTTCAGAAAGAAGGCTGTATCTAAATATCAAAGGCCTGCACAGCAGTACTTCCAACAGTACAGTGCGGCTAGATATTGGATACATGAGTCCCGGTATCCATCCAGAAAGCAAGTCGCCACGCAATATCAGCAACATCTTTGGGAATCCAACTGGAGACCCAGGAGGCAAGATGTAAGGCCTAAGAAAATGGCTCCACCTACGAGATGGCATTTGTAATGGAATAATAACAATAATAACCATCGTTTTTACATGCATCATAATCAAGGTTACAACGACTACGTGCCTGCCCCATGTAGACATCGCAAAAACGGACCAAAAGTAACCTACAACAAGCCAATTACTGTCAGGAAAATTTGGATACCAAGGCACTAACATTCATAGACCCAACAATCAAAGGGGACCTAAATCTTCTTAAATTTTGTGCTTACAGGACAGCAAAGAGAAGGACATCGGGTACTTCAACATCGGATGTTCTCGGCACATGACAGGAGATATCAGGAAGCTGTCAGACTATATAGAAGGTCGCGGTCCAAAAGTACGCTTCGATGACAAGTACAAAGGAAGAACAAGAGGGAAGGGAACCCTGCTTGTAGGAAAATTCAAAGTCACCGATGTAGCTGATGTTGAAGGATTACAGTACAATTTACTTAGTATCCGCCCGTTCTGTGACAAATAGTTCTCGGTGAAATTATATATAGATCACTGTAGAGTCAATAATATTCTGACTAAAGAAGTTGTGCTCACAGGAAGCAGGTCAGGTAATATCTATATTTCTGACTGGAAGCCTACGAGCTCCACTATTCCTTGTTTTGTTGTCAAAGGCACTGTAGATCAAAGCTGACTATGGCACAAGAGGATGTCACACATCAAATTCAAGACAATCAACAAACTTTCCAAACAGGGAATGGTTAGAGATTTGTTCAATGTGTCATTCCAAAAAGATAGCATCTCCGGACCTTGTAAAAAAGGCAAACAAGTCAAAACCACCCTGAAAGGAAAATCATACCTGTCCACTCACAGAGTTCTGGATATGCTACATATGGATCTCTATGGTCCTGTAGACCCTGTAAGTTTGGGAGGTAAGAAATATTGTCTCGTTATTGTTGATGATTATTCCAAGTAGGCTTGGATAATATTTCTAGGCAAGAAGAAAGAATCCACAACAAAGCTGTCCGAGCACCTGAGAAAGCTTCAGAATGAGAAAGGGTTGAATATCGTGTCCATTCATTCCGACAGAGGCACTGAATTCACTAACTACTTTAAAGAGCAATACTGTTCGGACAATGGAATACATCACGAATACTCAGCAGCCCGGACTTCTCAACAAAATGGTGTTGCCGAGCGAAAGAACAGAACACTCAAAGAAGCAACAAGAACCATGACCGCCGCAAGCAAGTTGTCGCAGTGTTTTTGGGGCGAAGCAACAAATACAGCATGCTATACACAAAACCGCTGTATCATCAACAAACATCACAAGAAAACTCCCCTCGGTACGCCAACTCACCAACCCTCTCTAAAATCTCAAAGGGCCCAATAAATCTCGGACTTAACTTTCCCTTCTTCCCGAAGCGGAAAACTCCCCTCGCCGGCGACACCTTTAGCAAAACATGGTCTCCCACCTTGAATTCCAAAGGTTGACGACGAACATCAGCATAGGATTTCTGTCGACTCTAAGCAGTCAACATCCTCTCCCGAATTATTTCCACCTTCCTCCTTGTCTCCAGAGCGATATCCGGTTCGGTCCCAACCAAATTAGACGCCTCATTCCAACAAATTGGTGATCGACATCGCCACCCATAAGGAGCCTCATACAGTGCCATCTTGATTGATGCGTGCTATCTATTATTGTATGTGAACTCGATCAACGGCAAATGTTCTTCCCGATCGTTGCTCCGAGTGAGAGCACAAGCACGCAACATATCCTCAAATGTCTGGATAGTGTACTCTGAATGCCCATCTGTCTGAGGATAAAAAGAGTACTCAGACACAACCGAGTACCCAATGCCTTAGGTACCGCCTGCCAAAAATGCGATACAAAACGGCCATCACGATCCGAAATAATAGACTTCGGAGTACCGTGAAGCCTCACATTGTAATATCCGGATATTTGATATGTATTTGAACCTTGTGACATTGCGTATGTCGTATTATTAATCCGAGTATGATCCTTCGTATTTCATAGTCCGGTATTGGCGAGTGTATGATTTCATTAATGTTAACGCATGTATGTACTTACACGAAATTAGTGCACGCTAAACAGTGAGTTTAGTGTACGCTAAAATGTGTAAATAGCGCACGCTAAAGGTTGACACTTAGCGTACGCTATGTGTGGTCAACATGATTGAGATAGGTTGGTAGGTGAGATCGGATCACGGATATTGGACAGGGACATGTCGGGATGAACCTGGAAGGCTTTTGGAAAAGTCGAGTCAATGGTGCTTAGCGCAGCTATGAGAGAAATGCTAGCGCATGCTATGGCATCGGAACTTTTTGGAGGATATTCCTTGATGGGATAAGCCCGTGCCACCTGTGATGATTCACTGTGATAGTCAAGTGGCTATATATGTATAACGGAAAGTCTCGTCATATTCATCGAGGACATAATACCATTAGACAATTGATCTCAAATGGTGTAATATCTATAGACTATGTAAAATCAAATGATAATCTTGCTGATCTCTTTACAAAGGGAATCGAACGAGCTCAATTGGAATTGTTTCTAGAGAGAATGGTTTAAAATCCACAAATTTAAAGAAGGATCATAGCGGTAATCCAACAATGCTGAATGGAGAGCCCATGAACTTGGTTCAAAGGAAAAATTAAGCTATGTGAATTCAGTAGAGCACTTGGAACAATTTGTTGTTCAAAGCTCATCCCTAGAAAGCAATCCAAGTGTGGTTACCTAAGAATTGTGGTGAAAATAAGTCATAATGACTTTTAATGAATCCTAATTCGAGTTGATCACTCCATATAAATACCTATTTGAAGACTTGGGCATACTTGCCGTAAACTTGAGATGAGTAAGCCCGGCATATCCCTATTTGAAGATTTGGATGTATCTGCGCTCAATGCAATATGAACAGGCCATACAAATCCTTATTTGAACACTTATGGGTACTTTCCCTCAACTCGAGCTGAGTAAGCCGTACTGTTTCATATTTAAAACTTAGTCATACTTTCCCTCAGCTCGAGCTGAGTAGGCCGCACAAATCACTATTTGAAGACTGGATCGTACTTCCTCTTAGTTGGAGCTGAGTAGGCGGTACAAATCCCTATTTGAAGACTTAGGCGACTTACTCCCAGCTCTAGCTGAATAGGCCGTAGAGATACATATTGGAGAACTTCAGGGTACTTATCCTGTAACAGCCCAACTAGGCGGATATTACAGTGCCATGGACCCCCAACTGGGACCCACTAGGCAAACAAAAAATACCGAATTAAATAACATAAATGTAGTACCGAACCACATTATAGTACCAATCGCTCCGATAAGGAGTTTCAAGTACAACACACCCAGGAAACACGGAATACATTTATATTTCATATGAAGATAAAATATACAATACTGAATAAAATTGAAAATCCAAACGGAACTGCAGCGGAAAATACACAACAAGAAGACATGAATAAATGGAGAGACTGGGGCCACCTACTAGTATCACTGGGACTCCTCGTCGTCTATATTCTCTTCCCGCGCTTTTTCCATGCCATGACCTAAAGACAACATCCCCAACGGGTTCAGTTACACAGAACAACAATCCTCAAGAGTTGAACAATTTACAATAATCACATGAATTAGTTATTAAATCAAGTTGAATGATGGGTATCATAGTACGCCATGAATAGGATGTGCAAGTGCACAAGCCTGTCGAGTGCCCGACGTCCCGCATAAACACCCACAAAACTTGGCCTAATTAGTCTCACGGAGGCACGTTACCGTGTGCATAGTCTATTGTGTCCAGATCCCCGCATAAACACAATGACCTTAATGTGCCCGACTAAAAATTCCACACATATACCACCCGGATCGTAATAAATCCCGGAAGGTCACAAGAATAAAAGCGACCATGATGAAGAACAATGAATCAGAATCCGACAAGGGTCAAGAATGACTCACCGAGGAGAAATAATGACGCAATGAGTGATAGCTTCAAATGAAATGATTGGAACTGTTATTCCTCGTAAATTAAATGATTAGTTTGATAATTACAAGTCTCAACATGATTGATGTATGATGAATGAATTATATGTATGAAGGAACAACAACGAAAGGAATGAGTATCCTTTTAACCGAGTAAGAATTAACTTACACAAATACCGGTGAAGAAAAGTCCTTCCTCGAACAAACATTCTAAGTGGAATTATCGGTCACTCGAACAACCTTGAATAACACAATTACCAACAATCCGCTTAATATATGAATCAAGCATGATCACAACCAACTCAAAAGTCGATACAACAATATCCAAACTCATTGGGGCATTCTAACGAATATGTTGTAAACAACCCACAATTGTTTACGACTAATCTCAAATATATCTAACACCAACCTTCCAACGAGTGATTTAATCCAACAAAATATCTTCAATTGCATCAATAACCCAATAGGAATGCACAACTCGAGAATACGACAACATCTAATCGGAACCCCCCTCCCAAATACCAAAGTCAACCATCAAGGGTTCTTGAATAATTCCCCAAATACTCAACAATCCCGAAAATACACCAACAAAACCGTAGGAAACATAAGTATCCAAGGTAGATAATCCATATCCAACATATTCCAACACACAAGCAAGCTAACTCGAAGAGATCGGGAAGAAATCCCTAAATTCCCAAAATTCTAGATTCAAGAAAAGTTACCTAGATTCGGGGAGTGGTGGAGAGGATGAAAAGTTGATTAATCTGAACTAGAAGCTTGAAGATGTTGATAGTTGATTGCAGCTCGAAGAACACTTCACAAAATGTCCAAAGTCGCCCAAAATCGCCTGGATGAGGAAGAGAGATGAAGAAATGACGAAATGGGGCTAAACTGTCCAATATATACCAAACCCAGCTTAGCGCGCGCTAGCTCCTGATATTAGCATGCGCTAGCGGTTCACTGGGCAGTCCAATGCGTTTTGCCTGCCTCGTTAGCGTGCGCTACGAACTTGGTAGCATGCGCTAACGCCTTTCTCTTCACGTGCGTTACCCAAATATTAGCGTGCGCTAACTGATGTTTGATACGCAGCAACTGGAGTCCAGAACCTACTGTCCATAGTGTGATCAAGCCTTAGCGTGTGCTATCAATACAACTAGCGTACGCTATATCCACTCCTAGCATGCGCTAGGAATTCCCCATTTCAGTCCAGTAACCTACTGGACTGTCTGCCTCCAATATACTAGCGCGCGCTGATGAAGCGATAGCGTGCTCTACAACCCACAACTAGCGTACGCTATTTCCCGCATAGCTTGCGCTGATGAAGCCCGATAGCGTGCGCTACCAGTACCTAAATAGCGCGCGCTATAAAGAGTATATATCGTGCGCTACTCCCCACACACAGGCTACCAATTCGATGATAATGATAAAATTCTCGACTCGATTCTCAAAACAAGGTTGAAATATGAATGATAACTGATCTAAGATTCCAAGTACGTCGAATGGTGAATACAATGAACGAACATGAATGATGAATCACTATCAATGAGTGAAAATTACTGAGTGACAATTTACTGAATGATAATGAATGAATTTAAAACCGGGTATTACATACTCCCCCCCTTAAAAAGATTTTCGTCCTCGAAACTACGGGTCAAACAATTCAGGATAACTCTCCCATATACTATCCCCGGTTTCCCAAGTATCCTCTTCGACTCCGTGTCTAGACCAATGAATCTTAACCAAAGGAGTCGCCTTGTTCCTCAACTGTTTGATTCGCCGCTCTAAGACTCATACAGGACGCTCCTCGTACGTATGATCTTCTGCGATCTCAATTTCATCGAACTAAAGTACGTGACTCGAGTTAGAAACATACTTCTGCAATTGAGAGACGTGAAACACGTTATGAATTCGGCTCAAAGCCAGAGGTAAAGCCAATCGATAAGCTTGATCGCCTACTCGATCTAAAATCTCAAAAGGTCCAATGAATCTCGAACTCAACTTTCCCCGCTTCCCGAATTGGAAGATACCTCGACTCGGGGATATCTTGACCAAAACATGGTCACCTGCCTCGAACTCTAATGGTCGACGATGATTATCTGCATATGATTTTTGTCGACTCTAAGCGGTCAACAAACGACTCTTGATCAAAGCTACCTTCTCACGAGCGGCTATAAGCATATCAGGCTCAGCGCCGATTGATTCTGATAAGTCATCCCAACATAAAGGAGATCGACTACAACGACCATATAAGGCCTCGTAAGGTGCCATCTTAATCGAAGCATGCTAACTGTTGTTATACGTGAACTCGATCAATGGTAGTTGGGCTTCCCAATCATCTTTCTAATTGAGAACACATGCTCTCAACATGTCTTCCAATGTCTGAATAGTTCTCTCTGATTGTCCATCGGACTGAGGGTGAAAAGCCGAGCTGAAATTGAGCTGAGTTCCCATAACACGATGAATGGATTTCCAAAAATGCGACACGAATCGTCCGTCACGATCAGAAATGATACTCTTAGGGGTACCATGCAATCTCACAATCTCTTTGATGAACAACTGGGCAAGTCTCTCGGGACCCTACATATCCTTAATCTCAAGGAAATGAGCTGACTTAGTTAAACGGTCCACGACTACCCAAATCGTATTCATGCCACGATGACTCGTCGGCAAACTCATGATGAAGTCCATCGAAATATCCTCCCACTTCCATTCTAGAATAGGGAGCGGTTTTCCTCATACCCGCCGGTCGCTGATGTTCTATGTTGACTTGCTGACAGGTCAAACATCTCGAAACAAATTCTGCGACCTCTCGCTTCATATTACTCCACCAGTAATTTTGTTTCAAGTCCCTGTACATCTTGCTATACCCCAGATGAATAGAATAAGGGGTAGCATGGGCCTCTCTCAATATCGAGTTTTTCAACTCGTCATCCGCCGGAATGCATAACCGGTTCTTAAATCGCAAAAGTCCATCCTCGTGGACCACAAGTCCAGGGGCTTTCCCCTGAGCCACATCATCTCGAATGCGCAACAAAAATGGGTCTGAACCTTGTTTCACTTTGATCGCCTCTTCAAGTGGCAATGAAATCTCCAGCATACAAAGTTGCCCTTATACACACTGTAACCAAACCTCGATCTCATGCCTTAAAAATTCCTGTTGAAGTTCCTTCTGAACAGTTAAACGAGCAAGCATTTGCTCCTGAACAGACTTACGGCTTAAGGCATCGGTGACAACATTTGCCTTACCCGGGTGATATTGTATCTCAATATCATAATCTTTAATCAGTTGTAACCAACATCTCTGTCGCATATTTAACTCTTTCTGAGTAAATATATACTTCACACTCTTATGATCGGTGAAAATCAGACAGGTGACGCCATATAGATAATGACGCTAAATCTTCAACGCGAATACCACGACCGCTAGCTCCAGGTCATGGGTCAGATAGTTGACCTCATAAGGTCTCAGTTTCCACGAAGAATAGGCAATCACTTTCCTGTTCTGCATTAATACACATCCGAGACCTTGTCCGGATACGTCAATATAAACCACAAATCCTTCTGTCCCTTGTGGTAAAGAAAGAACATGTGCTGAAATTAAACGGCTCTTGAGCTCCTCAAAACTCTGCTGACATGCATCAGACCACGTGTATTTCTTATCCTTCCATAAAAGGTTCATCATAGGTTGAGCGATTTTAGAAAATCCTTCCACAAATTGCCGGTAATAGCCTGCTAATCCGACGAAACTTCGGATTTCCTTAACATTCTTCGAAGGTTGCCAATCTCGGATAGCCTCCGTCTTCTGAGGGTCGACACATACTCCGTCTGATGAAATCACATATCCGAGAAACGTCACTTCGGACATCCAGAACTCACATTTGGAAAACTTTCCATAGAGTTGCTCTCATCTCAGCATGTCAAGAACCTGATGAAGATGAAGTTCGTGCTCCTCTCGGTCACGAGAATAAATCAAAATGTCGACTATGAAAACAACCATGAACTGATCAAAATAATCAATGAAAACTCGGTTCATCAACTCTATGAATACCGCAGGTGCATTAGTTAACCCAAATGACATCACCACAAACTCGTAATGCCCATAGCGTGTTCGAAACGCCGTTCTAGCAATATCCGACTCTCGAATTCGCAGCTGATGATACCCAGATCTCAAATCGATCTTGGAAAATATTGAAGCTCCCTGAAGTTGATCCAAAAGATCATCAATGCGGGGTAGGGGATATTTATTCTTGATCGTCACCCTGTTCAGCTCTCGATAATCAATGCACAAGCGAAAAGAGCCATCCTTCTTCTTGACAAATAATATGGGTGCTCGCTACGGGGATGCACTCGGTCGGGCGTAACCTTTCTTGGTCAGTTCCTCCAGTTGATTCTTTAGCTCCTGCATTTTGGCCGGGGCGATACGATACGGTGCCTTCGATATAGTAGACATACCAGGCTCCAACTCTATCGTGAATTCCATATCTCTCTGTGGAGGCAAACCAGGTAACTCATCTGGGAATACATCGGCGTATTCTCTCACTATCGGGATATCTGCCAACATCATTGATGGTTTCTTGGTCTTGGTCATATAGCACCAATAACCGACACACCCCTGATTGAGTAATTTCACTGCTTTCATCACATTTATGACTATTACGGAACGGCTGGGGTTACCCCCTGAAATACACACTCGACTCCATCATCTGAAATGATTGTGACCATATGCTTATGGACACTAAGTATGGCATCGTGACAATCCATCCAATCAATACCCAAAATAACATCATCTCTAGGTAAATCTACCACGATCAGGTCTGCCAACCAAACACGACCATTAAGCTGAATCGGACAATTCTTAATCTCACGATCTCCGATAATTCTTCAACCGTCAGGTAGACCAATGATATAAGGTTCACAACTAGTAGTACTATCCAGGTGAAGTATACTAAAATATGACTTGGAAATGAATGAATATGATGCGCCAGTATAAAAAAGGGTACACACAGGTTGAGATAAAATTTTGAGTGTACCTGAGATCATTTGGGCCTCCGGATCGTCGGTCCTCTTCATCTCATAAATTCGGGGCTTGTCAGTCCCTGAACCGGATGCTCCTGTCTGATAGCTGTGGGCTCCGCCTTTGTTTGCTCCCGTCATCTTATACGACGCGGACTGAGTGGCCTGATTCTGAGTAGGTTTGGGGTCTCTTCGGCAGAAACGGGCCTTATGCTCGGCAATCCCACAGTTGTTGCACGTGATAGTCTGCCTCAGACACTTAGTGCTGAAATGACCCTGCTCTCCACAGTTGAAACAGGTGATGGCCGAACTGGCCACTCGGGACAGAGATTCCACAGGTTTAGGTGCCATAGGAGGTCGCTCAGAAAAAGTAGGGCCCACACGAGGCTTCTTGAAGGTTGCCTGACTACTTTCGGATTGATTATGTTTCTTCGATTTCTTGCCAGAAGATGAAGTTTGATACTTAGCAATTTCTTTCGCAGTAAGCTCATAAGCAAGAGCTTTCTCGATGAATTTGGCCAGAGTGGTGTAATGATGATTAAGCAATTGTAGCCGCATATGAGGTTTCAACCTCTTATTGAAATACTTGATCTTATCCGCCTCGGAATGGATAATGGATGAGGCGAATGGAAGTATCTCCTGAAACTTCTCGGTGATGGTAAGTACATCTTCCTCCCCGGAGGGGTCGGGACTGAGCAACTCCAATAGTTTGGCCTCCCTGAGTGGGGCCGGATAATATCTTTCCATCATGAGATTCTTGAACTGGTCCCACGTGCAAGACCCGTCGGTGGGCTTCAAAGATAGCCACCAAGAGTGAGCGCTCTTACCCAGATAGTAAGCCGCAACTAAAAGTTTCTGCCCTTCGGGACACTCCACCATATAAAATAGTTTCTCAAAGTGTTCGCCAGTAAACAATATCCGCCGGCTCAGATGATCCCTCAAAAGTAGGTGGCCTCTGGCGAGAGATGTCGCCAATGATACTGCTCACACTCTTCTCTTGCCTCTGAGGTGGCGGTGGAGGGGCCTGTTGATTCTGAGCGGTTGAGTTCTGCATCGTCTCCATCAGACGTGCCATCTGAGTCATTTGGGCCATCATGCCCTGCATAAAAGCGAGTGGATCAACCCGGACACCTTCCGATTGAGCTGTATCTCGGGTACGACTTCTTGACGGTGAATGATTATCTCTGTGTGAATGAGTGGCAACGTTGCTACTTGTTGAATTAACATAATTCCTCGTGTTCGCGCGAGTATTCACACAAGCTCCCGGGTTTCGGCCCACACCGCGGCCTCTTCCCCTACGTCCTCTGACAGCTCTATCCATACTGAAGTAGGGAAACACATGATAATTATAGATTTCGCATGAAAGATCAACTGAGGTAACATGATTATCTGATGAAATTATTGATTTGATCGTCTTGAACAAGTTAACAAGATTAATGATACGATCTACAAGATCAACAACTGAGCAATGAAATTGACTGAGTGATTAATGAGTTAACATGATCGACATGATCAAAATGAAAATGATGATTGAGGATTGTTGACTGATGAATAATTAATGAGTGATTCTTATTTCCAGAAATTATACCATGGCGTCAAAAATCTTACTGTTTCTTTGGGCTGCGGGGCTTGGCGCTTGCATAGGTCACACGTGACACGAAAGTCCAATGATACTAGTCTAACGAATGATGATTTCAAATGAGACATGACTCGGAAGGTAGTATTCAAAACCACGCTCTGATACCAACTCTGTAACACCCCAACTAGGTGGATATTACCGTGCTGTGGACCCCCAACTGGGACCCACCAGGCGAACGAAAAATGCCGAATTAAATAACATAAATGTAGTACCGAACCACATTATAATACCAATCACTTCGATAAGGATTTTCAAGTACAACACACCCAGGAAACACGTAATACATGTATATTTCATATGAAGATAAAATATACAAAACTGAATAAAATTGAAAATCCAAACGGAACTGCAGCGGAAAATACACAACAAGAAGACATGAATAAATGGAGAGACTGGGGGGTCCTACTAGTATCACTGGGACCCCTCGCCGTCTACATTCTCTTCCCGTGCTTTTGCCTTACCATGACCTAAAAACAACATCCCCAATGGGGTCAGTTACACAGAACAACAATCCTCAAGAGTTGAACAATTATCAATAATCATATGAATTAGTTATGAAATCAAGTTGAATGATGGGCATCATAGTACGCCACGAATGGGATGTGCAAGTTCACAAGCCTGCCGAGTGGCCGGCGTCCCGCATAAACACCCTCAAAACTTGGCCTAATTAGTCTCACAGAGGCACGTTACCGTGTGCACAGTCCAATGTGTCCGGATCCCCGCATAAACACAATGACCTTAATGTGCCCGACTAAAAATTCCACACATATACCACCCGGAACGCAATACAATCCTGGAAGGTCATAAGAACAAAAGCGACCATGATGAAGAACAATGAATAGGAATTCGACAAGGGTCAAGAATGACTCACTGAGGTGAAATAATGACGCAACGAGTGATAGCTTCAAATAAAATGATTGGAACCGTTATTCCTCGTGAATTAAATGACTAGTTTGATAATTACAAGTCTCAACATGATTGGTGTATGATGAATGAATTATATGTATGAATTAACAACAACGAAAGAAATGAGTATCCTTTTAACCGAGTAAGAATTAACTTACACAAATACTGGTGAAGAAAAGTCCTTCCTCGAACAAATGTCCTAAGTGGAATTATGGGTCTCTGGAACAACCTTGAATAACACAATTACCAACAATCCGCATAATATACGAATCAAGCATGATCACAACCAACTCAAAAGCCGGTACAACTATATCCAAACTCATTGGGGTATTCTAACGAATACGTTGTAAACAACCCCCAATTGTTTACGAAATCTCAAATATATCTAACACCAACCTCCCAATGAGTGATTTAATCCAACAAAATATCTTCACTGACATCAATAACCCAATAGGGATGCACAACTTGAGAATACGACAACATCTAATCGAACCCCCAAAAAAATACCAAAGTCAACCATCAAGGGTTATTGAATAATTCCCCAAATACTCAACAATCCCAAAAATACACCAACAAATCCGTAGGAAACATAAGTATCCAAGGTAGATAATCCATATCCAACATATTCCAACACACAAGCAAGCTAACTCGAAGAGATCGGGAAGAAATCCCTAAATTTCCGAAATTCTAGATTCAAGAAAAGTTACCTTGATTCGGAGTCGTGGAGAGGATGAAAAGTTGATTAGTCCGAACTAGAAGCTTGAAGATGTTGATAGTTGATTGCAGCTCGAAGAACACTTCACAAAATGTCCAAAGTCGCCCAAAATCGCCCGTATGAGGAAGAGAGATGAAGAAATGACGAAATGGGGCTAAATTGTCCAATATATACCAAACCCAGCTTAGTGCACGCTAGCTCCTGATATTAGCATGCGCTAGCGATTCACCGGGCAGTCCAGTGAGTTCTGCCTGCCTCGTTAGCGTGCGCTACGAACTTGGTAGCATGCGATAATACATTCCTCTTAGCGTGCGTTACCCAAATATTAGCCTGCGCTAACTGATGTTTGATACCCAGCAACTGGAGTCCAGAACCTAGTGTGCATATTCTGATCGAGCCTTACCGCACGCTACACTGATTGCTTAGCATGTGCTATCAATACAACTAGCGTACGCTATATCCACTCCTAGCGTGCGCTAGGAATTCCCCATTTCAGTCTAGTACCTACTGGACTGTCTGCCTCCAATACACTAGCGCACGCTGATGAAGCGATAGCATGCGCTACAACCCACAACTAGCATACGCTATTTCCCGCATAGCGTGCGCTACGAATTCTCCACTTCAGTCCAGTGCCTACTGGATTGCCTGCCACAATTCACTAGCGTGCGCTGATGAAGACCGATAGCGTGCGCTACCGGTACCCAAATAGCGCACACTATAAAGAGTATGTAGCGTGCGCTACTCCCCACACACAGGCTACCAATTCGATGATAATGATAAAATTCTCGACTCGATTCTCAAACAAGGTTGAAAGACGAATGATAACTGATCTAAGATTCCAAGACGCTGAACGGTGAATACAATGAACGAACATGAATGATGAATGACTACCAATGAGTGAAAAATTATTGAGTGACAATGTACTGAATGATAATGAATGAATTTAAAACAGGGTATTACATGTCCTCAGCTCTAGCTGAGTAGGACGTATGGATCCTTATTTGAAAACTTGGGCGTACGTTGACTCAATTCAATATGAGTAGGCCATACCGATCCCTATTTGAAGACTTGTACATAGCTGCACTCAACTTTAGATGAGCATGTTGTACAGATCTCTATTTAAAGGTTTGGGTGTACTTTCCATCAACTAAATCTGAGTAAGTTGTACAGATCCTAATTTGAGGACTTATTTGTGCTTCCTTTAGCTCGAACTGAGTAAGCCATATGACTCCCTATTTTAGGACATCGACGTACTTGCCCTCAATTCGACTTGAGCAAGCCGTACAAATCCCTATTTGAAGACTTGGACGTACTTGCCCCCAGTTCAATCTGAACAGGCCATATGGATCCTTATTTAAAGAATTAGGATGTTCTTACCCTGAACTCGAGCTGAGCATACTGTATATATCGACCTGCGCCCCGCGACTCGCTCCAGGTAATATGCGAAAAAGGGTCCGAAAATACACAAAAGTTGCGCTGATCAGGTTCGAACCTAGGTGTCTGGGGATGCTGATCATCCCGCCGACCACTGTGCTATGTATCTTGTTTGGTTTAGCTTGGACGCAAATTACATTAATAGGTAACCTGTCAGTTTTATATTAATTATGTGATAATTAATTTTAATATATGCTTGGTGTATGGCATGACTATAAATTGACCAATGTGATTGGATGTTTCAATTTAATTTAGGTTGGTTTTACGGACTGCGTGTCATTTAAATATAATTGGTTTTATAGCCTGCGAGTCATCTATTCATTTATTATTATTATTTACATCCCACATGTCATTTACCCTCTCGTAAATTGCTTTACTAGTGTAGTATAGTTTTTCATTAATGTAATGACGATAAGGAGGAGATTAAGGATGGACTCTAGGATCTAATTGATCACTTACGACGTTCCAAGGAGTTGGAAGATCAATGAAGACCAATTATACCATATAGATTGCCCTTTGTGATTTTCATGTTGGCTCATGAAAATCACATTAGGATTATGATCATGCTATACACGGTCATGCTTTACTATGTCGTGTGATGCTATGTATATTTAAATTTATGCATGTATGTGATGCAATGTATGTTTAGATGTATGTTAGACAACATAGACATGGAACATAGGATAAAGCCCCTCATTAAAGTTTTTAATGTCGTTCAATTAAAATACCAATCAAGACTTCGATCATCTTGAGTAAGTCATGCCAAAGCTGGGTGCTCGAATTATCTTAGTAAGGTAAGATAGGTAATGGTGATATGGTGATAAGATGCCAAATCCTATACGTATAATCTAAGAGTTACATATCTATAATCGGTAAAGGGTTATCTACCTAAAGTAGCTCAAATCTATGGGTCATGCTAAAGCTGAGTTTAGAATTGTGCAAGATGAGGTCTTGCACTAAACTTACAAATATTGTAAAATCAAGGTTATTTTGTTTTAGTGGGAGTATGCTTCAAAAAATATAAAAGTGACTAAATATTTTGAATATTTAAATTTTGTAGATAATAGAACTGCACAAAATCGCATCAACTATCTGGATTGGATCCGGAGCTTGAGAATAGTTCTCAAGAAAAAAAGAAAGTTGTACGTTCTTGAGAAATATTATCTCGATGAGCCTGCTGATAATGATAAAGCAACAAAAGACAAATGGAAAAAACGTTGTGATGATTCCATTGATGTCAGTTGTCTTATGTTGCCTACCATTTGCCCAGAACTTCAGAAGAATCTGGAAGAAATGGAAGCTTATGAGCTTAATGCTCATCTCAAGGAGACTTTATCAAAGCAAGTTAGAGTTTCGAATATTAGATTACGGCACGAGCAGTTGGATTCTTAAAGATTGCGTTATTATTTCCTTAATAAATTTTCGGGGAAGACTTTGAGTTATTACAGATTTTTGGATTCTAATGCTTATTACCATAGCCGCTGAATTTTGGTAACCTTGGAATTTATTAATTGGTAAGAAGAAGTTAAATCCATCTTATGTTATTATGCACGTTGTGAGCTTTTGCTTGGGGGTTCGATCGTGTATCTTGTATTTCGGACGTTTGGGGCCATTTTGTAATTTCCCAAAGTTATGGGTAATTACATTTGTTGTTCTTTTCCGAACCTTCGGGTTGTCGGAAATATGTTTTCTTTTAGCACTTAGATTCGCCATCTCGAACTCTATGTGTTCGTATCTTCATGTTTTGTTGATTGTCGCGTTTTGATTTCCAGTTCACTTCTTGCCTGCTTAAAGCAGCTTGTCAGTCCTGTTTTGGGAGGACATAACGTACGTTACGAGTGATGCTTAACGTACGTTATGTGTTATGCTTAGCATACGTAACTTCATTGTGGTTACGTACGCCATGGTGTTTAGGGAATCGGGAGAGGGTTCTGCCGGCCCTTTACGTACACTACGAGCCTGTTGTTACGTACGTAAGGGTGGTATCTTACGTAGTTAAGCAAGTGGCATTACGTACATTATACACTTGAGGTTTCGGATAGTAAGCTATGCTGAGCTCTTACATACGCTACGGGCATGGCGTTACGTACATTAACATGTTAACATACGTTAACCATGCCATGCTAACGTACGTTATTAGGGCCTGGGTTTAGATACCCAGGAGTTGACCGGTTTCATCCATTTTCCTTCCTTCTTCTTCTCCTCCGTATTTCGTGTTGTAATATTTTATTCCAAATATTCATTAATCGAAACTTCAAGCAATCGAAATATTGATCATATATTGTTATACATTCAATTGTTGTTGTAATTGTGCTTATATTGTCAATAGTTTGGGTGTGATACACGAAAACTCATACACGAGAGGAAAAAGAAAGGATATGATTGGATTCAGTGTTATTAGGATCAAGGATCCGGCATTGTTAGAATCACAATTTATATCCACGTGAGGTTTATCTAGTACATATAGAAAGTTAGATTGGTTGATTCATTGTCCAATAGAAAAGGAAAAAGTTTTATCTTGGACCGACAAAAATACAAGTGCGTGAACGGTGTACTCAGACCGATATAAGACGAGTTTGTAATGGTTATCCCTCGACCGATAGAAGAGAGGTGCAGAGGTTTATTTTTAGCCTATAGAAAAATATACCGAGAGAGGACGTAGGCACGTTTGGCCGAACCTCTATAAGTCCTGTGTCGTTTAATTTCCGCACCTTTATTTAAATTGCTTCCGCAACGCGAAAGAGTTTTATAACTCTATCTCCAAACGGTGATACCGACCAATCTTGCTCCAACAATTGGCATCGAAGAGGTACCTCCTAGAAGCGGCTTAACATCTAAGGAGAAGATCCAAATGGCGTTTCAATTTGCCCCGGTCGAAGGTCTTGCTCTAAATCGACCTCCATTTTTCGATGGATCTAACTTCATGACTTGGAAGAAGAAAATATCTATTTTCATCCGAACTTACGATATCGAATTATGGAAAGTCATATGCCTTGGTCCCAAAATTCCGACGAACTCGAATGGAACTCTCAAAACTTTTGAAGAGTATGATGATGCGAATTGGAAAAACAACCACCATAATTGCAAAGCCACACAATTATTATATTGTGCATTAAATCCGGAAGAACACAACCGGATATCATCATGTGAAAGTGCCAAAGAGATATGGAAAATGCTAGAAGTCACACACGAAGGAACGTCTCAAGTCAAGGAGATGAAAATAAACATGCTTCTCCACGAGTACGAGCTATTCCAAATGAAAGACAAAGAATCCATTACAATCATGCTCGACCGATTTTCGGTCATTAAAAATGGATTGGCTTGTTTCGGAAAGCTCCTCTCAAGTAGTGAAAAAGTAAAGAAAATCCTATGATCACTACCACGGAATGGGACGGCACGGTAACGGCGATTATGGAATCTAAAGATCTCAATAATCTTGATTTTAGTGCCCTTGTTGGTTCACTAATAAATTATGAGAAAGTCCTTAAATCTCGAAACGCAAGGCCGAAATCGAAGGATGAATCAATAGCTTTAAAAGCTAAGATGTCAATAAAAGAAGAAATCCAGTCGATGATAGTGACGAAGAATCGGAATATTATGCCAAGAATATTAATAAGTTTCAAAACTTATTAAACCGGAGAAAGAAAGACATCTCAGGCAGAATGAAGAAATTCGACAACAACTGTCGAATCTATGGTAAACCAGGCCACTTTGCGAAGAATTGTCGACTAAATCAAAAAGGAACTTCTAATTGCCACGTGGAGTGACGAAGACGAGGATGAAGATTTCATCAATCTAAATAACCTCGCACTTATGGCAAGAAGTACATTCGATGAAAGCGACGACGAAAGCCAGGTTAGTACATCGTCTCAAGACGAATTATTTGAAGCATTCGATTTATTTCATACTGATTTTCAAGATGCTTTATCTGAAATTAAATCCCTTTAGTCTAAAAATAAATTATTGGAAACCGAAATTTATAAAATTCTTGAAAAAGGGAAATTTCTCGAGACCGATCATTCTCAATGTCTTGAAAATGAAAATATTTTAAAGAATGATCTTTTAAAAGTTCAAGACGAACTAAAGGTTTTAACAAAGAAATTTTCATGCGGTAATGATAAATTTGAACAAATGTTATCGGTTCAAAAATTTACTTTAAACAAACCCGGGTTAGGATTCAAACCGCATATTAAAAACGATTCCTTAGATTTGAAAATACCCCGATGTGAAAAATATTTAAAAATTGGGCATCATATTTCTAATTGTAAAAGCCCACGTGTAATACCCGAATTTTCAGTATAAATTTTTCGCGTTATTTTATCTGAGATATACTGTATAGTTTGGTATCTATACAGTATGGATAAAATAAATTGAGAACCGAGACAGTTATACTGGTGTAATTATCGTTTTTGATTGACAGATATATTCAGGATATGTTGTATCAGGTTGAACTGATTTGGATATCAGGTATACCGTATGAGAATATTTTTGGATTCAGTATGTGTATTCAGTATGCCGTATGTTTGTATTTTGTACGTCGAGACGTCGGACAGGAACAGTTGGATTTTTGGCTAAGTATAAAAACCATTACGTACGTTAAGCCTTGGAGCTTACGTACGTAAAATGTGTTAACTTACGTACGTTATATAGTGTACATAACGTACGTAACAAGAGGAATCGGACAGTGGGGGTGGCCGATCACGGTCAGCGATGACTTCGGCCGGGCTAGGGATCGGCGATTACGTACGTAAGCGCGTGGCGATTACGGCCGTAAGGGCCAGTTACGTACGTAAGCCATCTGTCGGTTACGTACGTAAGGGTTCCGGCAGAACTGGGCAGTGAGCAGGCCATGGCCGGTTACGTACGTAAGGCAGTGGCCGGTTACGTACGTAACGTGCCGGTAGGGTCCGCCTATTTAAAGGCCTGGACCGAGTCATCCGGCGATTTTCATGTTTTCTCTTCGTTTTTTGGCGATTTCTTCATCAAAGTGGATGGATTTGAGTAATATCATCATCTAGCAACATGTTTTGGAAGTTGGAATCATGGATTAACATCATCTTCCACCCGGATCGAAGGTAAGAACACCTAAACACTTGGTTTTGGATATTTTTGAAGTTTCTTGATGTCTTGGCCGATTTGATTTGTTTTAACTCAGATTATTGATGGAATCTTGTTGTATTCTTGAGATTATTCGTTGTTCTTGAAGTTTTGTGGAAAGAATTCGAGTATTCCTTTGAATAATCGATTGAATTGGACTATGCCTTCAAAGTGTTCGATGAAATGTCTCAATGAGTAGAACTTGGAAAATTCTACACGTTTTCGTATGAATGATGATGGAAATGATATTGTTGTGATGATTCTTGGTAATTATGGGAATTTTGTTAAAGGAAGATAATGAATTGGTGATCAAATGCCTTGATTATGTCGTTATGATTATGGAATCGTAGTATTCTCGATGTTCTTGGTGGTTTGTTGCGATTCATGATGTTATGAGAAGTATATATGTTTAAGGACATGATTATATACACCTTGAATTATGATTAAGGGTTGTTTAGATGTTAGAAAACATCGGGTTATGTTGTTTTATGGATTATGAACGTGAATTTGGATAATTCGTGTTCTTAAAGAACTCTTGAGTTACATGTTATGATTTTGGAAGGATTTCGGATAATTTTGGAATGTGATTATTCACGATAATAATCGGTAAATTATTTTCTACGAATTTACAAGTATGAACAAGAAGGAGTTTTGTCTTCGTATTTGGAGTTGAAGTTGGAATCGAATATGTTATAAAATCCTTAATGTCGAGATGAATTGATCATTGATTTGATGAATACGTTTTAAGGTGTTGGTGTTTTATATATGAATATGGAATATTCATATCTATAACTAAGTTATGTGTTTTGGTACAATATTCGTATAGGAATACGAATATGATTTCGGATTTGATAAGTTTATGATTCACTTTTGAGTTTGAGAATTCATAAGTATTTAACAAGTGTTCAATTCGGATAATGGAATTATTTGAAACCTTTGGAATATGGTTATCTATGATGTTGAATTAATCGGATCGTCCGGATTGATGATGATAACCGGTAATTGGTTTATATTATGAATTTACAAGGAGGAAACTTGTATCCATATTTAAGATTGAATTTGGAATCGGTAATGTTAGACCCTTGTTGGTTTAGATTGATTATTGATATGATCTTCGGATTGTGGAATCGTATTTTGGTTTTGAATTCGTGTTTGATTGGTTTGGGTTGTTTGGATATGTGTTTAATCGGGATATTGTAGAACCATTGTTGATCGGTTATTGATTGTTATTTGTGATCATCGAGTTACGGCTTGTATCGTGGATATGGGTTCGTATCGGTTGAGTTGGATTATTTGGTATTATGTATATGATCGAGGTTTCGTTGAACCGTTGAGTTTATTGGTTGAGTATGTCGGTTATTGATTTTTATCGAATGTGTGTTAATCGGTTATTGCAATAGGTTGTGATGTTTTGATCGTGGATTATGACCGTTGTGTTGTGGTTGAAGTCGAAGAGTTCGTAGATTGCTTTTGGTTGGGGCTAAGGAGCTCGTAGACAAAGGCAATGGATTTTGGTAACGGCTTCGTGGTATCGGTATCGAGGCAAGTTTATACTTGTTCAGTTTATAATATTTGATGAATGGTTTCGTTTTCATTTCATTTATAATTCATATAGCAATGTTGTTAGAAATGTAAGTTGTCGGGATAATGGTTTGTATATCGTGCTCTGGTTGTAATAAATCATAAGGTATATGATTTAATTGTGTTCAAGGAAGACGTGATTTATTTTTGGTCAAGGATATAGAATATCGGATATCGAGGATAGTTATCGTGATGACATAAGTATCGGGATAAAAGGTTTTTGGTATTGAATGGATGATACTTTATTTGAGATCGTAGATCGTGTTGGTCATTCATTTGGGATGATGATCCCAGGATTGATGTTTTGGATATTGATTAGTCGTGTCGACTTTTCATTGTCAGTCTGTTGTTGTTCACTTCGGTGAGTCTTTTGATCCTTATTGGATATGTGTTTCTTTGAGTTTCGTTGTCATGTTGCATCGTGACATATCTGGAGTCATATCTGCGTGCCGATTGGTTATTGTGTAGGATTTTTAGCCGGGCACATGATGGTTATGTGTTGATATTTCCACATTGAACCGTGCACACGAGACGTAGTTCGTGAGGCTAATTAGGTACAAGACCACACGTGTATGTGATCAATACCCGGGGTGGCTTGTGCACGGACACATTTCCGGATCGGGCGTACTATGATTTCCATCTTTGAGCCATATTGTTTGGTCGTTCATCCTCCATTTATGGTTGGGTATGTTCGACGGTTTGTGACTGGTTGTTCATACGCCCGAGGGGTATGTTCGACAGTCGGAGTTATTTCTTGAGATCCATTATTGTTGATCATTTGGAGTTTACCTTGTTGATGGTATTCTCGGTTATTGTTGATCCTTTGTTGATCGTGTCGGAGTTATCATGTTGATGGTACTCTCGATTATCGTTGATCCTTTATTGGTCGTATTGGAGTTATCATGTCGATGATATTCTCAGTTGATTTATCGGTTGATCTGGTTATTGATCGTATAAGCATTCGGACTGTATGTCGTTGCTTCGGGATTTGTATTCATTGTTTTGTGGTAGTTGATCTACAGATATGTGGTATGTTATTGGTTTATCCATGTTGAGATTTGATGGTGCAAATCCGACGGACGGATTTGGCACGAGCAGTTATTTCCGCGTATGAGTTATGATGGTGTTTTAAGGATATTTGGTATTGTTTGGATACAATACAGATAATTGTTGTTAAGTTCATTTCGTCATTCGAGGATGCGAAATGTGGATTATGGTAAGGATTGGATTATTATGGATTGGTAAGGTTATAACGGTAAGATTACGTTGGTAGTATTCTTACAGTATTATTACATTGGTATGTAATTATTTATGATGATGTGATCGGTATCATTATTGAGTATTGTGGCTGACCCCGTCGTGGGCTTTATTTTTAGGTACTTGGAGATCGAGCTAGTAGCGGTCGTGAAGGGATGAGCTTCCCGATGTGATACTGGCGGTGGCATGTTTTGGAGTATCGAGTATTTCTTTTCTGGTTATTCATTTCCGCTGCAAATGTGTATTTTGAACTGCATTTATCCGCTGCGTGTGTATATTTCAAAATAGCTCTTTGGTATTTTTACCAACTCGTGTGTGTATTTTAAAATGGCCTTTTGGGCATTTTACGAACTTGGGTTATTTCGTTAAAGTCTTTTCCTAAACTATTTTATCGGTACGTTTAAGCGGCATCTTAACGTACATTTTGAACTATCGAGATTTGGCACTTCGCCTTGTATTTTCAAATGGTATTTTATGACGGTATTTCAAAATTATGCTTTTGAAAATATTTGAGTATTTAAAATATTACCGTCATCGGCCTTTTGGTGTTTTCGAATTGGTTTTGTAAACGGTTTTTAGCCTGGTGGGTTCCGGCGCGGGACCCACGGCGCTGTAATATCCCGGAATGGTTTTGGGGGCGTTACAGAAGATGGTATCGGAGCTTGGGTTTTGTGAAACCCAGGCGTGTGTGTTATGTGGCTCTACCGGTACGGTAGTAGCGTGGCTTTTGAAAATGAGTTTTCTGACTTTTGAGTCAAATCGATTTTTGGAGTTTCCAAAATTTTTGAGATTCTTTTCAAACTGCTATGTGTGATATTGGTGTGTGTTGATTGTTTTGAGACTTCATGGGGGAGTCGTGTGCTAGTATCACGGGAGATCATCGGCTTCACGCACCTGTAAGTATATTGGTTTGGTTATTCGCTTGTGGCGACGCTTGATTGTTTTTGTGATGAGTTGGAAGTTTTGGATTTATCTGTTGTTGGTGACAGGTCGCAAGTTTCGAGGACGAAACTTATTTTAAGGGGGGTAGTATGTAATACCCGAATTTTCAAGATAAATTTTTCGCGTTATTTTATTCGAGATATCGTATAGTTTGGTATCTATACGGTATGGATAAAATAAATTGAGAACCGAGACGATTATCTTGGTGTAATTATCGCTTTTGATTGTGAGATATATTCGGGATATGTTGTATCGTGTTGAACTGATTTGGATATCGTATACCGTATGAGAATATTTTGGATTCGATATGTGTATTCAAAGATGCCGTATGTTTGTATTTTGTACGTCGAGACGTCGGACAGAACATTGGATTTTGGCTAAGTATAAAAGCCATTACGTACGTTAAGCCTTGGAGCTTACGTCGTAAAATGTGTTAACTTACGACGTTATATAGTGTACATAACGTACGTAACAAGAGGAATCGGACAGTGGGGTGGCGATCATGGTCAGCGATGACTCGGGGCTAGGGCGGCGATTACGTACGTAAGCGATGGCGATTCTGGCCGTAAGGGCGATTACGTCGTAAGCCATCCGGTTACGTACGTAAGGGTTCCGCGTAATCGGCGCGAGCGTGAGCCATGGCGATTACGTCGTAAGCGATGGCCGATTACGTGCGTAACGTCTTGGCGGTCCGCCAATTTAAAGGCCTTGACCGAGTCATCCGGCCATTGACATGTTTTCTCTAAGTTATGTGGCGATTTCTTCATCAAAGTGGATGGATTTGTCTAATATCATCATCTAGCAACAAGTTTTGGAAGTTGGAATCATGGATTAACATCATCGTCCACCCGGATCGAAGGTAAGTACACCTAAACACTTGGTTTTGGATATTTTGAAGTTTCTTGATGTCTTGGCGATCTGATTCGTTTTAACTCAGATTATTGATGGAATCTTGTTGTATTCTTGAGATTATTCGTTGTTCTTGAAGTTTTGTGGAAAGAATTCGAGTATTCCTTTGAATAATCGATTGAATTGGACTATGCCTTCAAAGTGTTCGATGAAATGTCTCAATGAGTAGAACTTGGAAAATTCTACACGTTTCGTATGAATGATGATGGAAATGATATTGTTGTGATGATTCTTGGTAATTATGGGAATTTTGTTAAAGGAAGATAATGAATTGGTGATCAAATGCCTTGATTATGTCGTTATGATTATGGAATCGTAGTATTCTCGATGTTCTTGGTGGTTTGTTGCGATTCATGATGTTATGAGAAGTATATATGTTTAAGGACATGATTATATACACCTTGAATTATGATTAAGGGTTGTTTAGATGTTAGAAAACATCGGGTTATGTTGTTTTATGGATTATGAACGTGAATTTGGATAATTCATGTTCTTAAAGAACTCTTGAGTTACATGTTATGATTTTGGAAGGATTTCGGATAATTTTGGAATGTGATTATTCACGATAATAATCGGTAAATTATTTTCTACGAATTTACAAGTATGAACAAGAAGGAGTTTTGTCTTCGTATTTGGAGTTGAAGTTGGAATCGAATATGTTATAAAATCCTTAATGTCGAGATGAATTGATCATTGATTTGATGAATACGTTTTAAGGTGTTGGTGTTTTATATATGAATATGGAATATTCATATCTAGAACTAAGTTATGTGTTTTGGTACAATATTCGTATAGGAATACGAATATGATTTCGGATTTGATAAGTTTATGATTCACTTTTGAGTTTGAGAATTCATAAGTATTTAACAAGTGTTCAATTCGGATAATGGAATTATTTTAAACCTTTGGAATATGGTTATCTATGATGTTGAATTAATCGGATCGTCCGGATTGATGATGATAACCGGTAATTGGTTTATATTATGAATTTACAAGGAGGAAACTTGTATCCATATTTAAGATTGAATTTGGAATCGGTAATGTTAGACCCTTGTTGGTTTAGATTGATTATTGATATGATCTTCGGATTGTGGAATCGTATTGTGGTTTTGAATTCGTGTTTGATTGGTTTGGGTTGTTTGGATATGTGTTTAATCGGGATATTGTAGAACCATTGTTGATCGGTTATTGATTGTTATTTGTGATCATCGAGTTACGACTTGTATCGTGGATATGGGTTCGTATCGGTTGAGTTGGATTATTTGGTATTATGTATATGATCGAGGTTTCGTTGAACCGTTGAGTTTATTGGTTGAGTATGTCGGTTATTGATTTTTATCGAATGTGTGTTAATCGGTTATTGCAATAGGTTGTGATGTTTTGATCGTGGATTATGACCGTTGTGTTGCGGTTGAAGTCGAAGAGTTCGTAGATTGCTTTTGGTCGGGGCTAAGGAGCTCGTAGACAAAGGCAATGGATTTTGGTAACGGCTTCGTGGTATCGGTATCGAGGCAAGTTTATACTTGTTCAGTTTATAATATTTGATGAATGGTTTCGTTTTCATTTCATTTATAATTCGTATAGCAATGTTGTTAGAAATGTAAGTTGTCGGGATAATGGTTTGTATATCGTGCTCTGGTTGTAATAAATCATAAGGTATATGATTTAATTGTGTTCAAGGAAGACGTGATTTATTTTTGGTCAAGGATATAGAATATCGGATATCGAGGATAGTTATCGTGATGACATAAGTATCGGGATAAAAGGTTTTTGGTATTGAATGGATGATACTTTATTTGAGATCGTAGATCGTGTTGGTCATTCACTTGGGATGATGATCCCAGGATTGATGTTTTGGATATTGATTAGTCGTGTCGACTTTTCATTGTCAGTCTGTTGTTGTTCACTTCGGTGAGTCTTTTGATCCTTATTGGATATGTGTTTCTTTGAGTTTCGTTGTCATGTTGCATCGTGACATATCTGGAGTCATATCTGCGTGCCGATTGGTTATTGTGTAGGATTTTTAGCCGGGCACATGATGGTTATGTGTTGATATTTCCACATTGAACCGTGCACACGAGACGTAGTTCGTGAGGCTAATTAGGTACAAGACCACACGTGTATGTGATCAATACCCGGGGTGGCTTGTGCACGGACACATTTCCGGATCGGGCGTACTATGATTTCCATCTTTGAGCCATATTGTTTGGTCGTTCATCCTCCATTTATGGTTGGGTATGTTCGACGGTTTGTATTTAGTTGTTCATACGCCCAGGGGTATGTTCGACAGTCGGAGTTATTTCTTGAGATCCATTATTGTTGATCATTTGGAGTTTACCTTGTTGATGGTATTCTCGGTTATTGTTGATCCTTTGTTGATCGTGTCGGAGTTATCATGTTGATGGTACTCTCGATTATCGTTGATCCTTTATTGGTCGTATTGGAGTTATCATGTCGATGATATTCTCAGTTGATTTATCGGTTGATCTGGTTATTGATCGTATAAGCATTCGGACCGTATGTCGTTGCTTGGGATTTGTATTCATTGTTTTGTGGTAGTTGATCTGAGATATGTGGTATGTTATTGGTTTATCCAGTTGAGATTTGATGGTGCAAATCCGGCCGGACGAGGATTTGCACGAGCATTATTTCCGCGTATGAGTTATGATGGTGTTTTAAGGATATTTGGTATTGTTTGGATACGATGTATAATTGTTGTTAAGTTCATTTCGTCATTCGAGGATGCGAAATGTGGATTATGGTAAGGATTGGATTATTATGGATTGGTAAGGTTATAACGGTAAGATTACGTTGGTAGTATTCTTACAGTATTATTACATTGGTATGTAATTATTTATGATGATGTGATCGGTATCATTATTGAGTATTGTGGCTGACCCCGTCGTGGGCTTTATTTTTAGGTACTTGGAGATCGAGCTAGTAGCGGTCGTGAAGGGATGAGCTTCCCGATGTGATACTGGCGGTGGCATGTTTTGGAGTATCGAGTATTTCTTTTCTGGTTATTCATTTCCGCTGCAAATGTGTATTTTGAACTGCATTTATCCGCTGCGTGTGTATATTTCAAAATAGCTCTTTGGTATTTTTACCAACTCGTGTGTGTATTTTTAAGATGGCCTTTTGGGCATTTTACGAGCTTGGGTTATTTTGTTAAAGTCTTTTCCTAAACTATTTTATCGGTACGTTTAAGCGGCATCTTAACGTACATTTTGAACTATCGAGATTTGGCACTTCGCCTTGTATTTTCAAATGGTATTTTATGACGGTATTTCAAAATTATGCTTTTGAAAATATTTGAGTATTTAAAATATTACCGTCATCGGCCTTTTGGTGTTTTCGAATTGGTTTTGTAAACGGTTTTTAGCCTGGTGGGTTCCGGCGCGGGACCCACGGCGCTGTAATATCCCGGAATGGTTTTGGGGGCGTTACACCACGTCGGACGATTAAAATTAAAAAGATTTGGATTCTTAAAGGATCCACCATTCTGAATATCTTCTATATAAATGAAAAACGACCGACTTTGGTTGGATCCCCAAAAATTAATTTTCATCAATTAATATTTTTATTGATATTTTTAAAATTTGTATCTTACTCAGGGGGAGTATTATATTTTTTTAAAAAATGGGAGATTTTTGTTAGGGGAGTTTTACCCTTTTTTATGCATATTTTATCATAATATATTTTATCATCAATTGGTACCCTTTATACGCTTTTTTCTGATCACAAAAGGGGGGGAGAATAGTTGAATGGGATAAAAAGCGTCATGGAAGAATAACGAGAAAAATAAATAGTCAAAAGGGGGAGAGAAAAATAAAAAGGAGAAAAGTCGAAAAAGAATAAACGGAGAAGTTGAAAACGAAAAGACGAAGTTGAAAAATAAAAAGAAGTAGTCGAAAAGGATAAAAAGAAAAGATGGGAGAAACTAACGAAACGATCAAAGCCGAAAACTTTGATTCGTACAAATATATATATTTTATTTTGCAGGTTTTATCCAATTCAAGGTATTGTTTCGTAATCATCAAAAAGGGGAGATAATTGGAATATTTTATTCCAAATATTCATTAATCGAGTTTTGATGATTAGTTGTTAAACAAAGAAAAACAACAAAGAAGCGAAACAAAACAACGAAGAAATCGAAGAAGCAAAAAGCTGGTTAGTAGGCTATTAACTTACGCTATAGAAAGAGCTTAACGTACGTAATATGTTGAAGCTAACGTACGTAACACTGTATTGTTAATGTACGTAATAAGGAGTTTCTAAATTCAAACAAGGAGCCGTTTAAGATGACGTCATGGGATACATCAGCATGCAACAGATATGTTGACTGAAGATAACGTACGTAATGGGGAGAAGCTTAACGTATGTAATGGAAGAAACGAAAGCTACTGGATTATTTTGCAAAGAGCATAACGTACGTAACATGTTGATGTTAACGTACATAATGATGCTAACGTGCGTAAGGGATAGATAATAACGTACGTAAAGAAGGATGCAGAAGCTAACGGCTAGTTGAGGCTTTGGAGCTTATAAATAACACTTCCTATGGTATTGAACATACAACAACCTCGAGCAAACGAAATATTGATCATATATTATTATATATTCTATTGTTGTTGTAATTGTGCTTATATTGTCAAGAGTTTGAGTGTGATGCACGAAAACTCATACACGATAGGAAAAAGAAAGGATATGATTGGATTCGGTGTTATTAGGATCAAGGATCCGGCATTTTTAGAATCGCAATCTATATCCACGAGGTTTATCTAGTACCCATAGAAAGCTAGATTAATTGTTTCCTTGTCTAATAGAAAAGGAAAACGGTTTACCTTGGACCGACAAAAAAACAAGTGTGTGAACGGTTTACTCGGACCGATAGACGACGAGTTTGTAACGGTTATCCCTCGACCGATAGAAGAGAGGTGCAGAGGTTTATCTTAGCCTATAGAAAACGATATCGAGAGAGGACGTAGGCACGTTTGACCGAACCTCTATAAATCCTGTGTCGTTTAATTTTCGCAACTTAATTTAAATCGCTTCCGCAACGCGAAAGAGTTTTATAACTCTATCTCCAAATGGCGATACCGACCAATCTTGCTCCAACATTTTGGGTGATTCATAGGAAATTTTGGGAGATTTTGACTGGTCAATCATCTAGCTGTCATCTTTCTTGAGTTCTTGGTGAACACCAACACTTGTTCTTCGTTTCCGATCCGAGGTAAACTCTTACAACCCTATTTTTGGAAAATTTGGGGGTTTTCGATTTAATGTCCGATTTGTTCCGTGTTGTTTATTAATCCACGATATATGTGATTAATCCTAGTGGTATTCATGTTTTCCCTACGAGTTCATGGTAAATTTCGTGATATTTGTGAAACCGAGAGGGCTCGGTTGCGACCCGCCCTCGTTGTTGTTTTTGTACGAATTTACATCAATCGTAGATGGGTATTCGAGTGTATTCCGTTTTCGTATTCGTGTAGAATTAGTTGTGATTGTATTCTTCTAATTGTTAGGTTCGTGGTCATCGGTTCCTAGCAAGCGTAGTTGATTTTCCCGTTCATTTCGTCATCAATATTCTCAAGGAAAGTATTCTTGTGAAACCCTTATGCTTAACATGAAATGGTAATGTATATGTGTGTGCTTTGCTCACTCTGGGAGGGTCTGACAGGGCCTCGGAGGAATCTGTGATTTCGCTCCAAATTCACGAGTTTATTTGGATAGCCAGTCCGGGAGGGTCTATAGAGGCCTCGGGTGGGACCAGTGGTTTAGCCCCGGTCCTATGTGAGTCATGTGTGTGATTTTTAACTATGGGCCAGTCCGGGAGGGTCCATAGAGGCCTCGGATGGGACCAGTGGTTAGCCCCAGTCCTAGGCAAGTTTTCAACTGTGATTACTGACTGTTTGTTTTCCGGGAAAAGACATGTCTTGTTTTTGATTTTTTTTAAACGATTTGATGCATGTACTAGGAAATGTGTAAGCGAGTGGTTTGCCTTGATTACTTGTACTAGCGTAATTCCTAACCCCTTTGGGGACCAGTTTTGGGGAAATTCGTGTTATGAATTTCAGATTGCGTTTAGCCGGTCGAGCGGGCACTGGAGTAGTACGAGGATACTGGCCAGGGTTGTTGACGTGTGAAATTCAGTCCCTTTATTTCAGTTGTCCATTTTAAAATGTTGTTTTCAAACTTGTAAACTGATAGACCGTACTCGCGAGTGGTTAGGCGTTTCGATTTTGAAAAGGGTTTGTATACTAAATGTTATTTGTAATTTTCGGTGATGTCTGGTTTACCATTTGTACCGGGCGTTTTATTAAATTTTCGTCTTGGTGGTGTGTGTTTCCTCGGTAACTGAGATGGTTAGACGAGCGGTATTTATTATTTAGGCTCGTGGGTCCCATGTAGGGGTCCACATCGCTGTAATATATCCTGAATATATTGGGGGTGTTACAGAGGGCTTCGTGGTCTATTGTCAGGCAAGAATCCATCACTGGAATCTGATTTTGAATGGGCAGAGGTGGGAGATGCAGGGGTATCTTGCGCGGGCTCGTCGATGGCAGGTGCTTCGGAAGGCTGTGCGGCTTCTTCAATCTCGGGGACAGGAGGGACTGATTCCTCCTGATCTATTTGGTTATCTATATTCGGGCATACATGAGGGAGTGAATCTTCCTGTTTACTCTCAGCTTCCGCCTGCTCCGGCAGAGGGACTGATTTCTCTTGTCGAATGGCGTGGGCTTCTTCTTCTGAAACAGATACAGGCTCGGATACCTGTTGAGGAACTGTCGGTTGTTCTTCAGTGACAGGAGGGACTGATTCTTACTGATCTCGAGCAGCTTCATGTAGAGTGGTTGATCCAAATGAAGTGGCCCAATTAATAGGAGAGGAAATGGCCCAAGAAATCAAGGCAGCACTGTCCATTTTCCAACAGAAAGTTCCTGCAGATGGGTCAACTTTGAATAATAAACTATTTTGATTGGTAGGGAATCAGCCTATGATCCACATATGGATTTGAATCCCAATGAGTCTAGTTTCATATGCAACAACGAAAGGTCATTTGGAGTTTTCTGGAAGGAGTTATGGCTATTTTACTAGAAGGTAGCAGTATAGTCCAAAAATTGAAGAGTCAGTGTCTATTCATATTATTAGTCTTGAATTTATGAGTTATTCATGTATTTTAAAATATGAGTAGATTTGTAATCAATGTGGGGTAGTGAAGGGTTATAAGATATTAGTATATATATGTGTGTAAGTGGAAGTGGGAGGATGATCTTGGAATCAAATACATATTTTGAGTTTCTTAAATTGTGTGAGAAGAAGGATTTCTTCTTGTTTCTCTCTTAGCCTTTGGTGGATTCCTAAGGTAATGAGTTTGTCCCAAACTTGTGGTGGATTTCATTAAGTGTTGGATTTTCATTGAGTGTTCCTTGTGTTAACTGCTAATTCTCCACGTCCCTGCATCAAGTTGGTATCGGAGACCGGTTCGTCATGGCTCCACGTCGAAGGAACAATCAGGGTGAAGCTCCAAGACGTGAACGCAATCTTCGTGATATCAAGTTGGAAGAACTGAGGTGACAAGTGTGGCAACTCCAGCAACGTCTTGAGCAAGGTGAACCTTTCGAACATGATGATTCGCATCATGGTGCGGAGCATGATAGTGCAATCGATGATGAGATGGAAAACCCTTTCGGTCGCAACCGCAATTCAAGTGTCGAACCAAGAGAATGTGATCATCACCAATGTCGATCTCAACCATACTTTAACACCAAAGTCGATATTCCGTAGTTTGAAGGAAGAATGCAGCCCAAAGATTTCATCGACTGGTTGCACACAGTCGAAAGAATTTTTGAATATCATGATATACCCAAAGATCGTAAAGTGAAGCTTGTTGCTATCAAATTGACAAAACATGTGCCGTTAGCATACGCTATTATGGGGTGTTAGCATACGCTAGCTGTTGTAATTAACATACGTAAAGGTTATTTAGCATACGTAAGGCTGAGGATACAAAGAAACAGTAGGCTGTGAGCCCGTTAGCGCACGCTAAACTGGAGAAGTAGCGCACGCTAGAGGTCATTTCTATAAATAGGACATTACCTCCATTTCATTTATCATTTTACCCTTCGTCCCATTTCCGACTTCTACGACTTGGAGAGTTACTCCCACGACTTTAACCCCTCATATCAGCCTCTGGATGTGATTGTTGAAGACGAGGAGCAATAGAGATTAGCGTTCAAGCATCCGGTGTTGAATTCTACCAAGTGTTTTGTCGTTTCCTTCTGTATTAAGGTATGTGATGCTTTACCAACCTAGAGTTCATGTCCTTAGTGATGTTTATGAGCATGCTACCGAAGTTATTGAGTTTAGTCTAAGCCTTACGAATCGAACAACAAGTTTAGGAGGATTGGATTGGATAAATTAAGATTTTCGTCAGAAATAGTTGAACCTTGATTATGTCTATCATAAGGATGTGATTTTCAAAGATTATAACCTGCCTTGATGATGATTTCATGATGATTACCTGATGGAGATGATGATTTTGAGATTAGTATATGATGAACGAATTATGTATGTTATCACATAGACGAGGTGAATTCGAGATAATGAATGTAAGGATCGTCCTTCGAGTATAATCCAGGGTTTGTATAGGTTATTCGGATTGATAAGCTTTATATGAATGGTTAGAACGATATGATCATGTTGTAACAATCGTGGTGAACGTAGGACTTGGACTAGATGAGTTTACTTGTAGAAGAATGAGAATCATAAGTGGGATTAACTTAGAATTCGGTTGAACGTACTACCATGTTATGAATGCGCCTAGTTAACCGATACATGTATGAGGAATTTATGGGCAGATTTGGAAAGTAAATTGTCACGTTTTGAATGTGCTAGAAAATCGTAGACACCAATGTGTTATCCCCGTTATGACCTTTCGTTCGCATGTAGCATAATATTTTTTTGACTTAGTGTCCTTGGAGTAGTTCACTGGGAATCGACCGAGTAATGATCATTGTTAGAACATTTCGAGTGTTTGTGTGATCGTATTATTATGTAAGTTGAGTTTGTCATTATTTCCTTTTGTGTAAGGTTCGAGCTTTGCGAACGGTTGATCGAAGGGGGCGGCCTGCGAGTTTGTTGAAGTTGTTAAAGTATTTATATTCTTGCCATCTTTCTAAGGCAAGTACTTTAATTACGTTTTATGTATTGATGTTATACATGTTGTCGTGCATATGGGTCGTCGTTGTATGTCCACCTCATGTTGGTCCGACGGGATCATCTTGGGATCTATGCTAGTGTGAGCTGGATCATTGGACAGGTTTTTCCACTTCTTGTTGGTCCGACGGGATCATCTTGGGATCTATGCAGTGAACGATGGATCATCGGAATTACCATGTGCATGTTGTATCATGTTGTAGTTATCATATTGTGTATGGTGAGCCTTCTTGTAGTAGAGACTTGTTGTTATTGTTGTTGTTGATGATGTTATCATTATTCTTCGTGAGATGTTGAATAATCTGTTGTCGTATGGTTATCGTACTTGTACTAGCATCGTTGCGCTAACCCCTTCGGGGGTGGACATTTATTGTATGTTCATGATACATGAGGACAGGTAAACAACCACTAGAGCTGCATGAGGACGGGGGTGCAGATTGATGTTACGGCCAGGATGATTTGTCAGATTATGTTTTGTTTTAATAAAGTACTCGAGTACGCTGTTGTTTTGTTTGTCTTTTGAGGTTTGTATACAGATGTTGGCTGATTTGTACATTTCAGACTGGTGATGTAATAATTAATTTTACGGTTGGCGTTTCACAATATTATTTTTAAATTCTTAGCCTAGTAAATCCTTATATCGAGGATCTATGGTGCTGTAATAATCCTGAATATCTAGGGGTGTTACAGAATATGGTATCAGAGCTAAGATTATGGATATCTTGGCTGTTGGGTTAAATTAGGGTTCAGATGTGTCTTTTTGAGGTTAATCGGCCGTGAATAACATCACTGTACGGCCGACGTCTTCATGTGAGCGGTGGTTGTTAGTTTCCTAGACTCTATCTTGTCCTTTACATGTTATACCTTTCTATAATTGAACGTAAGGACAGTATTATTCCCTATATATTGAGTATTTATGCTCATAGTATGTTGAGAGGAGGACGTGGACGTGGTTGCGGTCGTGGACGCGGACGTAGAAATGCTGAGAGGGAAGCTTCACCTCTGTTCCTGATTTGTTGTAAGATCAGGCTAAGTACAGTTCTGGTGAACAACAAGAATCCGTCAACAATGAACGAGAGTAAACTGTGGAAACGAATGCCAAACCTGTTGTTCCCAACATCCTTCGTCAAGTGGTCAATCAAATGACCCAATTTGCTCAACTTGTGGACAGAATGCAAGTAGCGGTAGGATCGCAGCAGGGAGATAGACAGCAAGACGTCCCAGACTTGGGAAATCGAGGAGATAGATGGCTACATGAGGTGGTGAAGATGCACCCGCCGAAGTTCGATGGTTTTTTTGATACGCCGACATGGGATCACTGGCTCAGAGAGTTGGAGAAGGTATTTGCAGGGATTAACTGCTTGGACGACCGGAGAGCCCCCATTGCCGAGTATTTCCTGATGGGAGAAGAGTCCGAGTGGTGGGAAACCATCTGACCTATCGATCATGATGCCGATTGGGGAGAGTTCAAACTTATGATGAAAGATCAGTACTACCCTCGTCCAGTGACAGAAGCCAAAGTTCGGGAATTTTTCTTCGCGCTGCCTCGGATGTGCTGATGGCTCACACGATTAAGACATTTAATCAGCAACTAGTGTTTGTTCGACACCTGGTCAGAACCGATGCAGAAATGATGATTCACTTTGATATGAGAATGAAGCCGGAGACACAGAGGTACATGTCAGGTTTTGAATGCACCACTCTCCGCCAGTACCAGGACAAAGCTCTGGCGTATGAAATGGAAGAAGCAGCTATGGAAAAGTTCTCTGAGTCCAAGAAACAGAAAGTCTCTTGTAGTTTTACAGAGCACAAGAGAAGTGGCAACCGCAAAGCCCAGTCATCCTTTCATTCATTCAAGAGGCCTCCGCATCCATCCAAAGGTGGAAAGAACTCCATATCAGTATCAACAATGATAGATACAACCAGGAAATGTTTTAACTGTGGACAGACAGGACACTATCGACATGACTGCTCACTTCCCTCTGTGACGTGTTATAATTGTGGATGAGAAGGACATCGTACGGTGTTCTGTGAAGAGGCATCAAAATCATTTAGAGCTCGTACTTCGCAGCCAGTTCAGAGAGAGGCAAGCATCCCTCAGATGCAACAGAGTGTTCAGCCACCCCAGAATTTCGACAGAGGTAGAGGCAGAGGACAGTACGACCCAAACGAGGCATCCAGTGCTGGGTCTGATCCTCCACACCTTTACGAGATGAGAAGGGTGGACGACCAGAATGCAATTGTCGCTTCAGGTACCGTTCGGATCCTTTCGCAACCAGTTAGTGTTTTGTTCGATATCGGAGCTACACATTCGCTTATATCATTGTTTTGTGCTATGAACATTTCTTGTTTTCATGAATGTGAGCCTTATATTGTGGGTTTGCCGAGTGGGGATGAATTGTGGGAATTTAGAAATTCGATATTTTTCTGTAACAATTGTAGGCAAAGAATGGTCCTCAAATTTGATTGTAGTAGATATACAAGGAGACGATCTGATTCTCGGAGACAATTGGCTTAACCGTTATGGAGCTATTATCAACTACCGGAAGAGGAATATCTCGATGATAGCCGAAGATGGTTCCGAATTATTATTCGAGAGATGGAGACCAGGTAGCTCAGGAAAGATGATCAAAGCTATGAAAGCTGTTAAACTACTAAATTAGGGCTGTACTGGATACTGATGTTACACGATAAAGAAAGAATAAGGAAAAGTAGAGCTTTCATCCATTACTGTTGTGAATGAATTTTCGGACGTGTTCCCTGATGAATTACCTAGACTACCTCCACGAAGAGATGTAGAGTTTACCATCGAGCTAGAACCAGGAGCTATGCCGATTTCTAAAGTGCCGTATCGTATGGCACCTACCGAAATGTATGAGTCGAAGAAGAAACTGGAAGAATTGCTGGACAAAGGTTATATTCAGCCAAGTGTTTCGCCCTGGGGTGCACCTATTCTTTTTGTTCGAAAGAAAGATGGATCGCTTCGATTGTGCATTGACTACCGAGAGCTAAACAGGATGAAAATAAAAAATAAGTACCTGTTTCCACGGATTGATGATTTGTTCGACCAATTTCAGGGAGCAACAGTGTTTTCAAAGATCTATTTGAGATTGGGATACCATCAATTAAGGATTAAAGAATCAGATGTCCTGAAGTCGGCATTCAGAACTCGTTACGGACACTATGAGTTTGTAGTGATGCCGTTTGGTCTCAGTAATGCGCCTACTGTGTTTATGCAGTTAATGAATCAAGTGTTCATAGAGTACTTGGACAAATTCGTAATTGTGTTTATCAATGATATCTTGGTCTACTCTAAGAGTCCGGAAGAGCATGAGTAGCATTTACGGATCGTTTTGAACCTCTTGAGGAGCGAGCAATTATATGTCAAACTTTCTAAATGTGAATTCTGGCTAAAGGAAGTGATGTTCCTTGGCCACGTAGTGTCAGCGGAAGGGGTCCGAGTAGATCCCCAGAAAGTCGAGGAAATTTTGGAATGGAAGTCCCCTAAGAATGTGAAGGAAGTCAGAATTTTCTTAGGACTTGCTGGGCATTATCATCGGTTCGTGGAAGGGTTTTCCAAAATTACCCGTCCACTTACTCGATTGCTGCAACAGACCCAAAAATTTGAATGGAACGAGATGTGTCAGGCTAGTTTTGACGAACTTAAAAAGAGATTGACGACGGCTCCAATCTTAATGCTACCTCAAGGAACTAAAGGATTCATAGTTTTCAGTGACGCCTCAAATTAAGGTCTCAGTTGTGTACTGATACAGAATGAGAAGGTGATCGCCTATGCTTCATGGTAGTTGAAACCATATGAAGTAAATTATCCAACTCATGATTTGGAACTAACAGTTGTTGTTTTCTCCCTGAAGAAATGGAGACACTAGTACGGGACTCACTGTCAGATCTTCACAGATCATAAGAGTCTTAAATACATATTCAGTCAGAAAGAGTTGAACATGTGATAGAGGAGATGGCTGGAATTGATTAAAGAATATGACTTGGAAATTCTTTATCATCTAGGAAAAGCGAACGCTATGGCTGGTTGACGATCATTAACGTTTGCACTGAGCCGCAAACCCGTATCATTTAAATGTTGGAGACGATCATCTCCCAGTCCAACATTCAACGAGAGTTGATTCATGAAGGAATTGAAGTATAGTTACAAGGAGTTCAAGGACAATTATGTTTGATGGAATTAACTTCATCATTGACCGAAGAAATCAAATCTAAGCAATTAGATGATCCTCTGATGATTCAGTTACGTGAAGAAGTGAGCAACGGAAAGACCCCAGGATTTGTAATTCATGAAGATGGAGTTTTGAGATTTCAATGCCGACTCTGTGTTCCCGGTATTAATGTTTTGAAGCAGACAATCATGAAGGAATCTCACAGTACGCCTTATTCTATTCACCCAGGCACTAGTAAGATGTATAAGGATCTGAAGTAGAATTTTGATGGGGCAACATGAAGAAAGATGTGGCGGAATATGTCCTAAGTGTTTAACTTGTCAACAGGTTAAGATAGAACATCAGCGACCCGCCGGAATGTTGAATCCACTTCCGATTCCTGAATGGACGTGGGTAGATATATCAATGGACTTTATCACCAATACGCTGAAGACCAGAACAGGGATGAATATGTTTTGGGTCATAGTTGATTGTCTAACCAAGTCGGCTCATTTTATGGACATTAAGGATACTTGGGGACCAGAGAGGTTGGCACGAGTGTTTATTACGGAGATAGTCCGATTGCATGATACACCAAAGACCATTATTTCAGATCGAGATGGTCATTTCGTGTCATATTTTTGGAAAGCGGTTCATAGAGCATTGGGAACCGAACTGAACTTTAGCACAACTTATCATCCTCAAACCGATGGACAGTCCGAGAGGACTATTCAGACACTAGAAGACATGTTGAGAGCTTGTGCCTTAGATTGGTCAACTAATTTGGAACTTCATCTGCCGTTGATTGAATTCACTTACAATAATAGTTGGCATGCTTCTATTAAGATGGCACCTTTCGAAGCATTGTACGGAAGAAGATGTAGATCCCCCGTATGTTGGGACGATTCGTGTGACTTAATCGGGACGGAACCAGAATCAATAGTGCAGACTTAAGAGAAGGTATCTTTGATTCGTGAAAGGCTGTCGACTGCCCAGAGTCGGCAGAAGTCTTATGCATACATGCGCCATCGCCCGTTAGAGTTTGGAGTTGGGGATCACGTACTTCTGAAAGTTTCTCCTACCTGAGGACTTTTTCGTTTTGGGAGGAAAGGAAAACTCAGCCCGAGATATATCGAACCATTCGAGATTCTTGAAAGAGTTAGGGAGTTGGCATACAGGTTGGCCTTGCCGCCATCGCTTAGTCATGTTCATAATGTGTTTCACGTATCTCAGTTACAGAAGTATATACCGGATCCCAGTCATGTCATCAATTTTGGCGAGATCAAAGTAGCTAACGATGTCACATTCGAGGAGAAACCAATTAAGATACTCGAGAGTCGAGTCAAGCATTTTAGGAATAAAACAATCTCCTTGGTTAAAGTATAATGGTCACGACATGGAATCGAAGAACCCACTTGGGAGACGGATGATAGTATGAAGTCGAGATACCCGGAAGTATTTTCATCTTAAGTTTTGGGACGAAACTTCTATTTAGAGGGAGAGTATGTAATATCCGGATATTTGATATGTATTTGAACCTTGTGACATTGCGTATGTCGTATTATTAATCCGAGTATGATCCTCCATATTTCACAGTCCGGTATTGGCGAGTGTATGATTTCATTAATGTTAATGCATGCATGTACTTACACGTAATTAGCGCACACTAAACAGTGAGTGTAGCGTATGCTAAAATGTGTAAATAGCGCACGCTAAAGGTTGACACTTAGCGTACGCTATGTGTGGTCAACATGATTGAGACAGGTTGGTAGGTGAGATCGAATCACAGGAAATTGGATAGGGGCATGTCGGGATGAACCTGGATGGCTTTTGGAAAAGTCGAGTCAATGGTGCTTAGCGCACGCTAAGTCATGTACAGTGAGGTCAGTAAGCTTCGTAAATCCATTAGCATACGCTATGATGGGGTGTTAGCGTACGCTAGCTGTTGTAATTAACGTAGGTAAAGGCTATTTAACGTACATAAGGCCGATGACAAAAAGAGACAGTAGGTTGTGAGCCCGTTAGCGCACGCTAAACTGGAGAAGTACCACAAGCTAGAGGTCATTTATATAAATAGGACATTACCTCCATTTCATTTCTCACTTTACCCTTCGTCCCATTTCCGACTTCTACGACTTGGAGAGTTACTCCCACGACTTTAACCCCTCATATCAGCCTTTGGATGTGATTGTTGAAGACGAGGAGCATTAGAGATTAGCGTTCAAGCATCCGGTGTTGAATTCTACCAAGTGTTTTGTTGTTTCCTTCCGTATTAAGGTATGTGATGCTTTACCAACCTAGAGTTCATATCCTTAGTGATGTTTATGAGCATGATAATGAAGTTATTGAGTTTATTCTGAGCTTTACGAATCGCACAACAAGTTTAGGAGGATTGGATTGGATAAACTAAGATTTTTGTCAGAAATAGTTGAACTTTGATTATGTCTATCATGAGGATGTGATTTTCAATGATTATAACCTTCCTTGATGATGATTTCATGATGATTACTTGATGGAGATGATGATTTCGTGATTAGTATATGATGAACGAATTATGTATGTTATCACCTAGACTAGGTGAATTCGAGATAATGAACATAAGGATCGTCCTTCGAGTATAATCCAGGGTTTGTATAGGTTGTTCAGATTGATAATCTTCATATAAATGATTAGAACGATATAATCATGTTGTGACACATGTGGTGAACGTAGGACTTGGACTAGATGAGTTTATTTGTGGAAGAACGAGAATCGTAAGTGGGATTAACTTAGAATTCGGTTAAACGTACTACCATGTTATGAATGCGTCTAGATAACCGATACATGTATAAGGAATTTATGTGCAGATTTCGAAAGTATAATGTAACATTTTGAATGTGCTAGAAAACCATAGACACCAACGTGTTATCCCCGTTATGACCTTTCGTTCGCATGTAGCATAATATTCATTTGACTTAGTGTCCTTGGAGTAGTTCAACGGGAATTGGCCGAGCAATGATCATCGTTAGAACGTTTCGAATGTTCATGTGATAGTATTATTACATAAGTTGAGTTTGTCGTTATTTCCTTTTGTCTAAGGTTCGAGCTTTACGAACGGTTTATCGAAGGGAGCGGCCTTCAAGTTTGTTGAAGTCGTTGAACTATTTATATTCTTGCCATATTTTTAAGGCAAGTATTTTAATTACGTTTTATGTATTGATGTTACACATGTTGTCGTGCATATGTGTCGTCATTGTATGTCCACCTCGTGTTGGTCCGACGGAATCATCTTGGGATCTATGCTAGTGTGCGCTGGATCATTGGACAAGTTTTTCCACCTCGTGTTGGTCCGACGGGATCATCTTGGGATCTATGCAGTGAACGCTGGATCATTGGAATTATCATATGTATGTTGTATCATGTTGTAGTTATCATATTGTGTATGGTGAGCCTTCTCATAGTAAAGATCTTTATTATTGTTGTTGTTGATGATGTTGTCATTATTCTTCGTGAGATGTTGAATAATCAGTTGTCGTATAATTATCGTACTTGTACTAGCATCGTTGTGCTAACCCCTTCGAGGGTGGACATTTATTGTATGTTCACGATACAGGAGGACGGGGAAACAACCACTAGAGCTGCATGAGGACGAGGGTGCAGAGTGATGTTACGGTCGGGATGATTTGTCAGATTATGTTTTGTTTTAATAAAGTACTCGAGTACACTGTTGTTTTGTTTGTCTTTTGTGGTTTGTATTAAGATGTTGGATGATTTGTACGTTTCAGACTGGTGATGTAATAATTAATTTTACGGTTGGTGTTTAACAATGTTGTTTTTAAATTCTTAGCCTAGTAAATCCTTATATCAAAGATTTACGGTGCTGTAATAATCCTGAATATCTCGGGGTGTTATAGAATATGGTATCAGAGCTAAGATTATGGATATCTTGGCCGTTGGGTTAAATTAGGGTTCAGACGTGTCTTTTTGGAGCTAATCGGTCATGAATAACATCATTGTATTGCCGACGTCTTCATGTGAGCGGTGGTTGTAAGTTTCCTTTACATGTTATACCTTTTATAATTGAACGGAAGGACAGTATTATTCCCTATATATTGAGTATTTATGCTCACATTATGTTGAGAGGAGGACGTGGACGTGGTCGCGGTCGTAGACACGGACGTAGAAATGCTGAGAGGGAAGCTTCACCCTCTGTTCCTGATTCGTTGTCAGATCAGTCTAACTAAAGTTCTGGTGAACAACAAGAATCCGTCAACAATGAACGAGAGCAAACTATGGAAACGAATGCCAAACCATCTATTTCCGACATCCTTCATCAAATGGTCAATCAAATGACCTAATTTGCTCAAGGTTTGGACAGAGTGCAAGTGGCGGTAATATTGCAGCTGGGAGATAGACAGCAAGGCGTCCCAGACTTGGGAAATCGAGGAGATAGATGGATACAGGAAGTGGCAAAGATACACCCGCCGAAGTTCGATGGTTTTTCTGAGACTCCGACATGGGATCACTGGCTGAGAGAGTTGGAGAAAGTATTTGCAGGGATTAACTGCCTGGACGACCGGAGACCCCCATTGCTGAGTATTTCCTGATGGGAGAAGCGTCCGAGTGGTGGGAAGCCATCCGACCTATCGATCTTGATGCTGATTGGGGAGAGTTCAAACTTATGATGGAAGCTCAGTACTGCCCACGTCCAGTGAGAGAAGCCAAAGTTCGGTAATTTTTCTCCGTGTAGCCTCGGATGTGCCGGTGGCTCAGACGATTAAGAAATTTAATTAGCAACTAGAGTTTGTTCGACACCTGGTCAGAATCGATGCAGAAATGATGATTCACTTTGATATGAGAATGAAGCCAGAGACACAGAGGTACATGCCATGTTTTGAATGCACCACTCTCCGCCAGTACCAAGACAAATCACTGGCGTATGAAATGAAAGAAACAGCTATGGAAAAGTTCTCTGAGTCCAAGAAACAGAAAGTCTCCTGTAGTTTTACAGAGCACAAGAGAAGTGGACCCCACAAATCCCAGTCATCTTTTCATTCATTCAAGAGGCCTCCGCATCCATCCAAAGGTGGAAAGAACTCCAGATCAGTATCAGCAATGGTAGATACAACCAGGAAATGTTTTAGCTGTGGACGGACAGGACACTATCGACGTGACTGCTCACTTCCCTCCGTGACGTGTTATAATTGTGGACGAGAAGGACATCGTGCGGTGTTCTATGAATAGGCGGCAAAATCATTTGGAGCTCGTACTTCACAGCCAGTTCAGAGAGAGGCGAGCATCCCTCAGACGCAATAGAGTGTTCAGCCACCCCAGAATTTCGACCGAGGTAGAGGCAGAGGACAGTACGACCGAAAGGAATCATCGAGTGCTGGGTCCGCTCCTCCACGCCTTTACGAGATGAGAAGGGGGGATGACCAGAATGCAACTTCGCATCAGGTACCGTTCGGATCCTTTCGCAACCAGTTAGTGTTTTGTTCGATACAGGAGCTACACATTTATTTATATCATTGTCTTGTGCTAATCGTTTGAACATTTCTTGTTTTCATGAATGTGAGACTTATATTGTGGGTTTGCCGAGTGGGGATAGAATTGTGGGGAATTTAGAAATTAGATATTTTTCTGTAACAGTTGGAGGCAAAGAATAGTCATCAAATCTGATTGTAGTAGATATACAAGGAGACGATCTGATTCTCGGAGATGATTGGCTTAACCGTTATAGAGCTATATCAACTACCGGAAGAGAAATATCTCGATGATAGCCGAAGATGGTTCCGAATTATTAATCGAGGGATGGAGACCAGGTATCTCAGGAAAGGTGATCAAAGCTATGAAAGCTGTTAAACTACTAAAACAGGGTTGTACTGGATACTGATGTTACGCAATGAAGAAAGAAGAAGGAAAAGTAGAGCTTCCATCCATTACTGTTGTGAATGAATTTTCGGACGTGTTCCCTGACGAATTACCTGGACTACCTCCACGGCGAGATGTAGAGTTTACCATCGAGCTAGAACCGGGAGCTACGCCGATTTCTAAAGCACCGTATCATATGGAACCTACCGAAATGTATGAGTTGAAGAAGCAACTGGAATAATTGCTGGACAAAGGTTATATCCAGCCAAGTGTTTCGCCATGGGGAGCACCTGTTCTTTTTGTTCGAAAGAAAGATAGATCATTTCGATTGTGCATTGACTACCAAGAGTTAAACAGGATGACAATCAAGAATAAGTACCCGTTTCCACGGATTGATGATTTGTTCAACCAGTTTTGGGGAGCGATAGTTTTTTCAAAGATCGATTTGAGATTGGGATACCATCAATTGAGGATTAAAGAATCAGATGTACTGAAGTCGGCATTCAGAACTCGTTACGTACACTATGAGTTTGTAGTGATGTCGTTTGGTCTCACTAATGCGCCTGCTGTGTTTATGCAGTTAATGAATCGAGTGTTCATAGAGTACTTAGACAAATTCGTAGTTGTGTTTATCTATGATATCTTGGTCTACCCTAAGAGTTCGGAAGAGCATGAGTGTAATACCCACGATTTCCGTTCCGGTTATTTTGGATTTTTTTTCGGATATTTCCCGGTTGTCGAGTTCCGGTATTATTTTCTCGACAACTGATTTTGGCGTTTAAGACCGTAGGTGATGATTTGTTATCCGTTGTTTTCATTTCGGACCGATGATGTTGTCCCCGAGTATTTTGTCGTGTTCGTTCCGTGCGATTTCGGAAAATCGAGTCGTCGAATCTTGGTGGTCGGACACTGGCCGGACGGTTGGGGACGGTGGCTGGACGGCTGTCGGCACTGGCCGGACGAGTGCAGGCACTGGCCGGGCGGTTGCGACAGGAACCGGCGTAGCGCACGCTACATCCGGAAAGTAGCGCACGCTACGGCCAGGAGGCAGCGCACGCTATGGCTGGTTGGCTGCGCGCGCTAGTCGGCCGACGCAGTAAGGCGAAGGTTACGGGTCGGGAGATCGGCGGGTAGCGCACGCGCTCTTGTCGGACAACGCGCCTTCTGACCGGCCGGTGGCGCACGCTTCTGGCGGAAAGGCTGCGCGCTTCTGGCCGAGCCAGGAAGTCTCTGGATTGTGGCTGGGCCGACAGCGCACGTGTTCAGCGCATGATGGCGGGCCCGGCCGAACATTCTCGACCATGACCGCCCGCTAGCGCACGCTAGCTCTGCAGTCTAGCGCACGCTAGGCTGCACCAGTATAAATATGACCGAGCAGTCCTGTTTGCACTCATTTTTCATTTCCTTCCTTTCGTGTACGCCGCTGGAGTCTTGGAGGTGACGAAGGCATGTTGTTATACAACTAATCCACGAAGTTTGGGAGCTTATAACATCGATTAATCACTCCATAACATCCTTCAATCCAGCGAATCAAGGTTAGTTTTCCTAAAATCCTAGTTTTGGGAAAAATTGGGGATTTTGTTGATTTCGCCCATTTGATTCGTTATAACTTATAATAGTGATGGATTGATGATTATTAAGTTGTTTTATATCGAATCCATTGTTTTTCCACGGTTGGATTGCCGAGGATTCGTCGTTTTATTGAGTTTCTAATCGACACCTTGAAAGTGTTTGATAAAATGTCACAAAGGGGATTCGGGCGTTCTACGATTATTCTTCCTCGTTCGATCGTCAATTTATTCATGGTATGATGTTGGGGTCAGGTTCCTTGCGAAGAACTCGAGTCGGAACCCTTCCATTCGCCGTTTTCCAATCCGTGGTGTTACCGTCATTTCCGCCGAAGAGTTGTGAGCATTCGAAGTCTTCCGGTTAAGAGACGTTCGTCAGAGTGTCCAGTATCAACTATTGAGGCAAGTATCTTGCCTATACACTTCATATTTCGTAGTGGTTATAGTCGGTAATTGACTAGGTGTGCAATTGAATTATTTTTAATGAACTTATAAAAGAATCGGTATATTCTCGATAAAGGTCTTCTATAAAATCTACTTATGTGTTTGTGAACGATTGTGTGGTTCTGAGGATATGTACTAGTGGTGTGCTTTGGAATATCTTCTTTACGTTTGGTATCGTTGTGCGTGATTATGTCGATAGTGGACTTAAGGTTATGTCTTTCTGACAAGAAGTGTGTATATATGTGTGGACGTGTGTACTATTGATGAGTTTGTGATGATGTGTGATGTGAGTATGTGTCGGATGTTGTGGCCATTCCTATCAAGTACCTTGATTTACATTTGAAGTACTTCGGGGAAATATGTTTTTGAATCGTGATTTCGTGAAAGTGGTAATTTCAGAAAATGTGGTTTGTGCCATGTGGTTACTGAGAGTGTGTGAACCGAGTTAAAACCAGTGAGGGTCCCCTGGGGTCCGGTAGGCTGCGTATCCCTACGGATCACTCGGTGGGCTATACACCAGGGAGGGCCTGACGAGGTGTCTCTGGGGTGTGTATCTTGCTTGAGAGGTACAGGGCCAGTATAGCTCGGGAGGTTGTTTTGTGATGATGAATATGGCACGATGTTGTTTTCGATAATTGTGATATGTCCGGAGTATCACATATGCAAATTCCCAAAGTGAGATACATCATATGTAAGGTCTTGGTACTTGGCTAAAATGGCACCGGTATAAGCGTCGTATATTATTTGTTTCATGGTTGCAATATTTTTGGCATAAGGATACGGGCCCTATGATTGTTTCCGTACATTGTGGTTTGGTTATGTATCGAGTGTGGCCGTTGTGTTATTCACTCGAGTATGGGATATGGATGATTTGGGTCGTGGACCCTGTGTTTGTGACCAGATTGGTATCTTTGAACAAAAACAATTCTTTGGACCGTGTCCCTATGTGGTTTGTCGAGTTAAAGATTTATTAGCCCAGAAATGTCTTTCTAAAACTCCCGAGACTTTATAAATGCTTTTCAAAGAGCCTGCGTGTCTCATTCCAATTTTTCATGGTTTGAACTATTTTATTCAATGAAATATCTCGGGAAATCTTCATTAGGTTGAATTGTGGAATTAATCAAGTTTTTATATTCTTGGAATATGTTGTGTATAGCTCGTATTTGCACTTTATACTTGCACTAGAAAAACAGTGGAGTTTTGCTAACCCCCGAGTATTCGGTGGGTGGATGTCTGTATTGCGTCCAGGTACTTGAAGGTTGCTGAGGAGCGAATCACAGGATCGGTACGAAGGATGATGGAAGACGACGATGCTAATCACATGAAGGCCGTGTTGGGTATTTGGTGAAGTCTTATTGTTTTGTCTTTTTGTTGGGGTATTTTCCAATTTTTGGGAAGTATTAATGTATCCTAACCCCTGCGTGGGTACGAGTTAGAAAAAGGAGTTTTGTATGTTCGATGTAAAAATTTTTGGTAAAAGACCAAATCGGTCTAATGGTTCATTATTTAGCCATATCGGCTTAAAATGTGATGTATTGTTTTCGTATTTAGCCTGGTGGATCCTCATGGAGAGGGTCTGCGGCGCTGTAATATTCCCAAGTGGTTTGGGGGTGTTAGAGAATATGGTATCAGAGCTTAGGTTGCGGAAACCTAGGCTATCGGCTCCAGTCGGGTATTGTCGTGTCTTGTTCTGTCAGATTGTGTCTGTCTAAGTCGTGTCGCGACGCGTCGTTTGTGATGTCGGCCGTGATTAGTATCGAGGTGCAGCCATCATCTTCGTGCGACCTGTGGATGTAAGTCTCCCTACTATATTCTGCCTTGTGATAGACGAGCTTGTATGATTTTGTGTTATGACGTGGAATTTAAAGGTGATTTGTGATTATGTGGCCTATGTTGTTTGATCCTCGTATGATGCTAGAATGGAAGTGGTGCCAACATATATGTAGTTATACACACATCCTGATATAAGTCGTTTTTACAAGAGTAATAGCCTTGGTGTGGTTACGCAAAGAAAGATTCATCAATGTGATATTTTAAAACTTTACATGTTTTTGGGGAGTCACGTATATTTTGTTTTAAAACATCCTCCAAAGGGAGGAAAAAGTTGATTTTTGTATAATGACCTGAGGGCCGAAATTTTTTTTTAGAATTCAAACTACCGATATTTTATTTTCATCTTGTAGTATAAGTTTTCAAAACACGATTTTTGAACTCAAGTGAAGTCTACAAAATATAGATAAGACGTGACTCTCGTTTTCAATTTATCGGTTTTATGACTGTTAGTCGGCAAATATGTGATGATGTTCTTGTTGTTCGGGCAGTGTTGCCAGTTTTAAATTAAAACTATGATGTGAATGTTGGGTCGTTCGATTTGTGGGCATTGTGATAGCTCTCTTTAATAAGAGGTGAGATTTCGGTTTTTGAATAACAATTGTCTTTTGATGGTTTCTCATGAAGTGTCGAATCAATGGCTTTGGGACTCGAACGTGTTGTTCATTTGTGACCATTGATTTTAGTAATGTCGTATATATGTTCGTAATCACGTGCTGAATTTGAGCTGTTAGCGCACGTTAATGTTGTTGTAACACGCGCTAATGCAGCATGAATAGCGCACGCTAAATAATTGGTGTAGTGTGCGTTAATTAGCTGGGACAGAGGATGTGGAACCGCATTTTAGCCGTTAGGCCTAACTTTCTGATCGGTAAATGCATCAGTATTCTATGTGCGTTGTCTAGTGATGACAACCGTTTTATGTGGACGAGTGTTGTGACCTTTCATTCGCGCTAAGTGATAATTGATTTTGTTCGGTGAGTTGATAAATTATGTACCTGTGTGTGTGTGTTCGAAATGTTTTCCTAAAACTTTCATAAATTTGTGCAAGTTGCGGAAATCAATTTTTGAAACTAATTTGACGTTGCGATTAAGCCGGCGGCTTTGTATGAACTTTGGAAATTGTTTGAAATTTGCGAGCCGGACTAGGATTCTCAAAATAAAACCTCGACGGTATTGAAAGAGTTGTTTTAAAATACCTTGAACATTTTGTAAAATGTTACCGTCGTTGATTCTTGTGTAGTGTTGGGAGAATTTTCAGAAATGACTTTAACGTACTATTGTATTTTCGAATAATTCGAGTACATGATTTTCAAAAAAATCTTTCACATCATAAAATAAATTTTTTTTCAAAAACCAATACGATTTCTTTTTTTTTTCAAGAATATATAGTGAAAGATGAAAAAAATCTTACTCGATGTAAAGTTCAAACTAGGATTTGAAAATGTTAGAGTATGTAAGAATGGTTTGATGATCTTGCATGGTTAACTTGTTAGTTGTTAACGGTGATGATGATGCGTAGAGGCATGATGATTTTGATAACGCCGGTTTCAAGGAAATATTATTTTGGAAAATGATTTCCAATGAGACGGTTAGAGTATGTTGATTACAAGTTTTGATGAAATTACCCCAGGTACCAAAAGTAATTTTAAAGTTTATTTTGAATAACATACAAATCCAATGATTTCAAAAGATTTTCTTTAAAGGGATACCTCGTCGATTTTCTTTCCGAGTTGTTATTGGTTACCTTATGTGATATGCCATGCTAAGTTGGTACTTTAGCATATTTGTTTTTGCGAAGTGGTGCAATCGTATTGAGTGAGAATCCGCTTAGTATGCCGAGGGACAGCGGACGCGACCGTGACCGCGGTACAGTTGGTTATGGAGACTAGATGCGGGACCAAGAGGATATGGCCGGGAAGGTTGATATTCAAACACTTCGTTTTCGTTGTTTAGGTTTCGGGGATGAAACCTCTTTTAAAGGTGATATGATGTAATACCCACATTTTTTTTCTTTTCCGTTTCGTTCGATCGTATTGAGGCGATTGTGTTCGTTAATGTTTCTGACCTTGTGTTGTTTCTCACATTTGTCATTCGAGCGAGTTCTGATATTGTTCCAAATTTATGTGCATATTGTTGTGATCCTTTCAAGTTTGGATCGATTTCTGGTGAACTGTGTTCGAAACTAACACCTCGTGCTTCCTACAAGTTATTGATGTCTTGATTTGAGGTATGAACTTCAAAGGTTATCGTTGTTGTTCGGTCATTGCTATTCGTTCGTCGTTGTCCAATCATTATCGTTTGACCTCGAAACCGTGATTATTGAACATCTGGGCCATTTTGCGATTTCCATAAGTGTTGGGAAATTGTCTTCGTATTTGATCTTCCAAATCTATGAGTTATTGGAATTTCATACCTTTCAGCGTTGGAATCGTGATTCGATTTTTGTATTGCTCGGTTTTATCAAACGCAGCGATTCATGCTCGTTGCTTTTCGTAAGAATTCTTGCGTATTGAATCGGATCGTAGTGGCTTTATACTGCCTGGAGTTCGGTGTGTTGTCGAGTCGCCTTGCTTTTGTTTTAAGTTTGGACGAAACTTATTTTTAGGGGGTAGAATGTAATACCCACGATTTCCGTTCGGTTATTTTGGATTTTTTTGGATATTTCCGGTTGTCGAGTTAGGTATTATTTTCTCGACAAGCGATTTTGGCGTTAAGACCGTAGGTGATGATTTGTTATCCGTTGTTTTCATTTCGGACCGATGATGTTGTCCCAGTATTTTGTCGTGTTCGTTCCGTGCGATTTCGGAAAATCGAGTCGTCGAATCTTGGTGGTCGGACAAGCCGGACGGTTGGGGCGGTGGCCGGACAGTGCCGATCCTTGGCCGGACGAGTGCGAGCAGGCGGTTGCGGCGAGCCGTAGCGCACGCTACGTCCGGAAAGTAGCGCACGCTACGGCCAGAGGCGGCGCACGCTATGGCGGTTGGCTGCGCGCGCTAGTCGGCCGAGGCGATAAGTGCGAAAGGTTACGGGAGGAGATCGGCGAGTAGCGCCACGCTTCTTGTCGGACATCTGCGCGCCTTCTGACCGGCCGGTAGCGCACGCTACGGCCGGAAGGCTGCGCACGCTACCTGGCCAAGCCAGGAAGTCTCTGGATTGTGGTTGGGCCGACAGCGCACGTGTTCAGCGCATGATGGCGGGCCCGGCCGAACATTCTCGACCATGACCGCACGCTAGCTCTGCAGTCTAGCACACGCTAGGCTGCACCAGTATAAATATGACCGAGCAGTCCTATTTGCACTCATTTTTCATTTCCTTCCTTTCGTGTACGCCGCTGGAGTCTTGGAGGTGACGAAGGCATGTTGTTATACAACTAATCCACGAAGTTTGGGAGCTTATAACATCGATTAATCACTCCATAACATCCTTCAATCCAGCGAATCAAGGTTAGTTTTCCTAAAATCCTAGTTTTGGGAAAAATTGGGGATTTTGTTGATTTCGCCCATTTGATTCGTTATAACTTAGAATAGTGATGGATTGATGATTATTAAGTTGTTTTATATCGAATCCCTTGTTTTTCCACGGTTGGATTGCCGAGGATTCATCGTTTTATTGAGTTTCTAATCGACACCTTGAAAGTGTTCGATAAAATGTCACAAAGGGGATTCGGGCATTCTACGATTATTCTTCCTCGCTCGATCGTCAATTTATTCATGGTATGATGTTGGGGTCAGGTTCCTTGCGAAGAACTCGAGTCGGAACCCTTCCGTTCGCCGTTTTCCGATCCGTGGTGTTACCGTCGTTTCCGCCGAAGAGTTGTGAGCATTCGAAGTCTTCCTGTTAAGAGACGTTCGTCAGAGTGTCCAGTATCAACTATTGAGGCAAGTATCTTGCCTATACACTTCATATTTCGTAGTGGTTATAGTCGGTAATTGACTAGGTGTGCAATTGAATTATTTTTAATGAACTTATAAAAGAATCGGTATATTCTCGATAAAGATCTTCTATAAAATCTACTTATGTGTTTGTGAGTGATTGTGTGGTTCTGAGGATATGTACTAGTGGTGTGCTTTGGAATATCTTCTTTACGTTTGGTATCGTTGTGCGTGATTATGTCGATAGTGGACTTAAGGTTATGTCTTTCTGACAAGAAGTGTGTATATATGTGTGGACGTGTATACTATTGATGAGTTTGTGATGATGTGTGATGTGAGTATGTGTCGGATGTTGTGGCCATTCCTAGCAAGTACCTTGATTTACATTTGAAGTACTTCGGGGGAATATGTTTTTGAATCGTGATTTCGTGAAAGTGGTAATTTCAGAAAATGTGGTTTGTGCCATGTGGTTACTGAGAGTGTGTGAACCGAGTTAAAACCAGTGAGGGTCCCCTGGGGTCCGGTAGGCTGTGTATCCCTACGGATCACTCGGTGGGCTATACACCAGGGAGGGCCTGACGAGGTGTCTCTGGGGTGTGTATCTTGCTTGAGAGGTACAGGGCCAGTATAGCTCGGGAGGTTGTTTTGTGATGATGAATATGGCACGATGTTGTTTTCGATAATTGTGATATGTCCGGAGTATCACATATGCAAATTCCCAAAGTGAGATACATCATATGTAAGGTCTTGGTACTTGGCTAAAATGGCACCGGTATAAGCGTCGTATATTATTTGTTTCATGGTTGCAATATTTTTGGCATAAGGATACGGGCCCTATGATTGTTTCCGTATATTGTGGTTTGGTTATGTATCGAGTGTGGCCGTTGTGTTATTCACTCGAGTATGGGATATGGATGATTTGGGTCGTGGACCCTGTGTTTGTGACCAGATTGGTATCTTTGAGCAAGAACAATTCTTTGGCCCGTGTCCCTATGTGGTTTGTCGAGTTAAAGATTTATTAGCCCAGAAATGTCTTTCTAAAACTCCCGAGACTTTATAAATGCTTTTCAAAGAGCCTGCGTGTCTCATTCCAATTTTTCATGGTTTGAACTATTTTATTCAATGAAATATCTCGGGAAATCTTCATTAGGTTGAATTGTGGAATTAATCAAGTTTTTATATTCTTGGAATATGTTTTGTATAGCTCGTATTTGCACTTTATACTTGCACTAGCAAAACAGTGGAGTTTTGCTAACCCCCGAGTATTCGGGGGGTGGATGTCTGTATTGCGTCCAGGTACTTGCAGGTTGCTGGGGAGCGAATCACAGGATCGGTACGAAGGATGATGGAAGACGACGATACTAATCACATGAAGGCCGTGTTGGGTATTTGGTGAAGTCTTATTGTTTTGTCTTTTTGTTGGGGTATTTTCCAATTTTTGGGAAGTATTAATGTATCCTAACCCCTGCGTGGGTACGAGTTAGAAAAAAGGAGTTTTCTATGTTCGATGTAAAATTTTTTGGTAAAAGACCAAATCGGTCTAATGGTTCATTATTTAGCCATATCGGCTTAAAATGTGATGTATTGTTTTCGTATTTAGCCTGGTGGATCCTCATGGAGAGGGTGCATGGCGCCTGTAATATTCCCAAGTGGTTTGGGGGTGTTACAGAATATGGTATCAGAGCTTAGGTTGCGGAAACCTAGGCTATCGGGTCCAGTCGGGTATTGTCGTGTCTTGTTCTGTCAGATTGTGTCTATCTAAGTCGTGTCGCGACGCGTCGTTTGTGATGTCGGCCGTGATTAGTATCGAGGTGCCGCCATCATCTTCGTGCGACCTGTGGATGTAAGTCTCCCTACTATATTGTGCCTTGTGATAGACGAGCTTGTATGATTTTGTGTTATGACGTGGAGTTTAAAGGTGATTTGTGATTATGTGGCCTATGTTGTTTGATCCTCGTATGATGCTAGAATGGAAGTGGTGCCAACATATATGTAGTTATACACACATCCTGATATAAGTCGTTTTTACAAGAGTAATAGCCTTGGTGTGGTTACGCAAAGAAAGATTCATCAATGTGATATTTTAAAACTTTACATGTTTTTGGGGAGTCACGTATATTTTGTTTTAAAACATCCTCCAAAGGGAGGAAAAAGTTGATTTTTGTATAATGACACGAGGGCGAAATTTTTTTAGAATTCAAACTACCGATATTTTATTTTCATCTTATATTATAAGTTTTCAAAACACGATTTTTGAACTCAAGTGAAGTCTACAAAATGTAGATAAGATGTGACTCTCGTTTTCAATTTATCGGTTTTATGACTGTTAGTCGGCAAATATGTGATGATGTTCTTGTTGTTCGGGCAGTGTTGCCAGTTTTAAATTAAAACTATGATGTGAATGTTGGGTCGTTCGATTTGTGGGCATTGTGATAGCTCTCTTTAATAAGAGGTGAGATTTCGGTTTTTGAATAACAATTGTCTTTTGATGGTTTCTCATGAAGTGTCGAATCAATGGCTTTGGGACTCGAACGTGTTGTTCATTTGTGACCATTGATTTTAGTAATGTCGTATATATGTTCGTAATCACGTGCTGAATTTGAGCTGTTAGCGCACGTTAATGTTGTTGTAACGCGCGCTAATGCAGCATGAATAGCGCACGCTAAATAATTGTTGTAGTGTGCATTAATTAGCTGGGACAGAGGATGTGGAACCGCATTTTAGCCGTTAGGCCTAACTTTCTGATCGATAAATGCAGCGATCAGTATTCTATGTGCGTTGTCTAGTGATGACAACCGTTTTATGTGGACGAGTGTTGTGACCTTTCATTCGCGCTAAGTGATAATTGATTTTGTTCGGTGAGTTGATAAATTATGTCTGCTGTGTGTGTGTGTTCGAAATGTTTTCCTAAAACTTTCATAAATTTGTGCAAGTTGCGGAAATCAATTTTTGAAACTAATTTGACGTTGCGATTAAGCCGGCGGCTTTGTATGAACTTTGGAAATTGTTTGAAATTTGCGAGCCGGCCTAGGATTCTCAAAATAAAACCTCGACGGTATTGAAAGAGTTGTTTTAAAATACCTTGAACATTTTGTAAAATGTTACCGTCGTTGATTCTTGTGTAGTGTTGGGAGAATTTTCAGAAATGACTTTAACGTACTATTGTATTTTCGAATAATTCGAGTACATGATTTTCAAAAAAATCTTTCACATCATAAAATAAATTTTTTTTCAAAAACCAATACGATTTCTTTTTTTTTCAAGAATATATAGTGAAAGATGAAAAAAATCTTTCTCGATGTAAAGTTCAAACTAGGATTTGAAAATGTTAGAGTATGTAAGAATGGTTTGATGATCTTGCATGGTTAACTTGTTAGTTGTTAACGGTGATGATGATGCGTAGAGGCATGATGATTTTGATAACGCCGGTTTCAAGGAAATATTATTTTGGAAAATGATTTCCAATGAGACGGTTAGAGTATGTTGATTACAAGTTTTGATGAAATTACCCGAGGTACCAAAAGTAATTTTAAAGTTTATTTTGAATAACATACAAATCCAATGATTTTCAAAAGATTTTCTTTAAAGGGATACCTCGTGGATTTTCTTTCCGAGTTGTTATTGGTTACCTTATGTGATATGTCATGCTAAGTTGGTACTTTAGCATATTTGTTTTTGCGAAGTGGTGCAATCGTATTGAGTGAGAATCCGCTTAGTATGCCGAGGGACAATGACGCGACCGTGACCGCATGATGATTGGTTATGGAGACTAGATGCGGGACCAAGAGGATATGGCCGGGAAGGTTGATATTCAAACACTTCGTTTTCGTTGTTTATGTTTCGGGGATGAAACCTCTTTTAAAGGTGATATGATGTAATACCCACATTTTTTTTCTTTTCCGTTTCGTTCGATCGTATTGAGGCGATTGTGTTCGTTAATGCTTCTGACCTTGTGTTGTTTCTCACATTTGTCATTCGAGCGAGTTCTGATATTGTTCCAAATTTATGTGCATATCGTTGTGATCCTTCCAAGTTCGGATCGATTTCTGGTGAACCGTGTTCGAAACTAACACCTCGTGCTTCCTACAAGTTATTGATGTCTTGATTTGAGGTATGAACTTCAAAGGTTATCGTTGTTGTTCGGTCATTGCTATTCGTTCGTCGTTGTCCAATCATTATCGTTTGACCTCGAAACCGTGATTATTGAACATCTGGGCCATTTTGCGATTTCCATAAGTGTTGGGAAATTGTCTTCGTATTTGATCTTCCAAATCTATGAGTTATTGGAATTTCATACCTTTCAGCATTGGAATCGTGATTCGATTTTTGTAATGCTCGGTTTTATCAAACGCAGCGATTCATGCTCGTTGCTTTTCGTAAGAATTCTTGCGTATTGAATCGGATCGTAGTGGCTTTATACTGCCTGGAGTTCTGGTGTGTTGTCGAGAGTCGCCTAGCTTTTGTTTTAAGTTTCGGGACGAAACTTTATTTTTAGGGGGGTAGAATGTAATACCCACGATTTCCGTTCCGGTTATTTTGGATTTTTTTCGGATATTTCCCGGTTGTCGAGTTCCGGTATTATTTTCTCGACAACTGATTTTGGCGTTTAAGACCGTAGGTGATGATTTGTTATCCGTTGTTTTCATTTCGGACCGATGATGTTGTCCCCGAGTATTTTGTCGTGTTCGTTCCGTGCGATTTCGGAAAATCGAGTCGTCGAATCTTGGTGGTCGGACACTGGCCGGACGGTTGGGGACGGTGGCCGGACGGCTGCCGGCACTGGCCGGACGAGTGCAGGCACTGGCCGGGCGGTTGCGACAGGAACCGGCGTAGCGCGCCTTCGTCCGGAAAGTAGCGCACGCCTTCGGCCGAGGCGGCGCACGCTATGGCCGGTTAGGCTGCGCGCTAGTCGGCCGAGGCGATAAGGCGAAAGGTTACGGGCTGGGAGATCGGCGAGTAGCGCACGCTCTTGTCGACATCTGCAAGCCTTCTGACCGAGAGCGCACGCTTCGGCCGGAAGGCTGCGCGCCTTCTGGCCGAGCCAGAAGTCTCTGGATTGTGGGCCGGGCCGAGCGCACGTGTTGAGCGCATGATGGCGGGCCCGGCCGAACATTCTCGACCATGACCGCCCGCTAGCGCACGCTAGCTCTGCAGTCTAGCGCACGCTAGGCTGCACCAGTATAAATTTGACCGAGCAGTCCTGTTTGCACTCATTTTTCATTTCCTTCCTTTCGTGTACGCCGCTGGAGTCTTGGAGGTGACGAAGGCATGTTGTTATACAACTAATCCACGAAGTTTGGGAGCTTATAACATCGATTAATCACTCCATAACATCCTTCAATCCAGCGAATCAAGGTTAGTTTTCCTAAAATCCTAGTTTTGAGAAAAATTGGGGATTTTGTTGATTTCGCCCATTTGATTCGTTATAACTTAGAATAGTGATGGATTGATGATTATTAAGTTGTTTTATATCGAATCCCTTGTTTTTCCACGGTTGGATTGCCGAGGATTCATCGTTTTATTGAGTTTCTAATCGACACCTTGAAAGTGTTCGATAAAATGTCACAAAGGGGATTCGGGCGTTCTACGATTATTCTTCCTCGTTCGATCGTCAATTTATTCATGGTATGATGTTGGGGTCAGGTTCCTTGCGAAGAACTCGAGTCGGAACCCTTCCATTCGCCGTTTTCCGATCCGTGGTGTTACCGTCGTTTTCGCCGAAGAGTTGTGAGCATTCGAAGTCTTCCGGTTAAGAGACGTTCGTCAGAGTGTCCAGTATCAACTATTGAGGCAAGTATCTTGCCTATACACTTCATATTTCGTAGTGGTTATAGTCGGTAATTGACTAGGTGTGCAATTGAATTATTTTTAATGAACTTATAAAAGAATCAGTATATTCTCGATAAAGATCTTCTATAAAATCTACTTATGTGTTTGTGAACGATTGTGTGGTTCTGAGGATATGTACTAGTGGTGTGCTTTGGAATATCTTCTTTACGTTTGGTATCGTTGTGCGTGATTATGTCGATAGTGGACTTAAGGTTATGTCTTTCTGACAAGAAGTGTGTATATATGTGTGGACGTGTGTACTATTGATGAGTTTGTGATGATGTGTGATGTGAGTATGTGTCGGATGTTGTGGCCATTCCTAGCAAGTACCTTGATTTACATTTGAAGTACTTCGGGGGAATATGTTTTTGAATCGTGATTTCGTGAAAGTGGTAATTTCAGAAAATGTGGTTTGTGCCATGTGGTTACTGAGAGTGTGTGAACCGAGTTAAAACCAGTGAGGGTCCCCTGGGGTCCGGTAGGCTGCGTATCCCTACGGATCACTCGGTGGGCTATACACCAGGGAGGGCCTGACGAGGTGTCTCTCGGGTGTGTATCTTGCTTGAGAGGTACAGGGCCAGTATAGCTCGGGAGGTTGTTTTGTGATGATGAATATGGCACGATAATTGTGATATGTCCGGAGTATCACATATGCAAATTCCCAAAGTGAGATACATCATATGTAAGGTCTTGGTACTTGGCTAAAATGGCACCGGTATAAGCGTCGTATATTATTTGTTTCATGGTTGCAATATTTTTGGCATAAGGATACGGGCCCTATGATTGTTCCGTACATTGTGGTTTGGTTATGTATCGAGTGTGGCCGTTGTGTTATTCACTCGAGTATGGGATATGGATGATTTGGGTCGTGGACCCTGTGTTTGTGACCAGATTGGTGTCTTTGAGCAAGAACAATTCTTTGGCCCGTGTCCCTATGTGGTTTGTCGAGTTAAAGATTTATTAGCCCATAAATGTCTTTCTAAAACTCCCGAGACTTTTTAAATGCTTTTCAAAGAGCCTGCGTGTCTCATTCCAATTTTTCATGGTTTGAACTATTTTATTCAATGAAATATCTCGGGAAATCTTCATTAGGTTGAATTGTGGAATTAATCAAGTTTTTATATTTTTGGAATATGTTGTGTATAGCTCGTATTTGCACTTTATACTTGCACTAGCAAAACAAAGGAGTTTGCTAACCCCAGTATTCGGGGTGGATGTCTGTATTGCGTCCAGTACTTGCGAGTTCTTTGGGAGCGAATCACAGGATCGGTACGAAGGATGATGGAAGACGACGATGCTAATCACATGAAGGCCGTGTTGGGTATTTGGTGAAGTCTTATTGTTTTGTCTTTTTGTTGGGGTATTTTCCAATTTTTGGGAAGTATTAATGTATCCTAAGCCCTGCGTGGGTACGAGTTAGAAAAAGGAGTTTTGTATGTTCGATGTAAAAATTTTTGGTAAAAGACCAAATCGGTCTAATGGTTCATTATTTAGCCATATCGGCTTAAAATGTGATGTATTGTTTTCGTATTTAGCCTGGTGGATCCTCATGGAGAGGGTCTGCGGCGCTGTAATATTCCCAAGTGGTTTGGGGGTGTTACAATGAGCAGCATTTACGGATGGTTTTGAACCTCTTGAGGAGCGAGCAGTTATATGCCAAACTTTCTAAACATTAATTCTGGCTAAAGGAAGTGATGTTCCTTGGCCACGTGGTGTCAGTAGAAGAGGTCCGAGTAGATCCCCAGAAAGTCGAGGCAATTTTGGAATGGAAGTCCCCTAAGATCGTGAAGGAAGTCAGAAGTTTCTTAGGACTTGCTGGGTATTATCGTCGGTTCGTGGAAGGGTTTTTCAAATTTACCCGTCTACTTACTCGATTGCTGCAAAAGACCCAAAAGTTTGAATGGAACGTGATGTGTCAGGTGTAATATCCGGAATTTCTACTACTATTGTTTGATATTATTTTATCCGAGTTATATTGTACAGCGTGGAACCTGTACAGTATGGATAAAATAAATAAATAAAGGACTGAGATGTCAGTATCGGTATAATTGTCGTATACGGTCGTGATTTGCATTTGAGGATATTGTGTATCGTGTTATCGTAGTTTCGATATAGAGTATATCGTATAAGAATGTTATTGGATTCAGATATGTATTCGGTAAGTGTATATGTGTTTCGGTATGTCGAGACAGTAGTATGATTGAAATTGGCTAAGTATAGAATACTTAGCGTACGCTAATGTTGAAGACTTACGTACGTTAAATCACAAGAGTTACGTGCGTTATGGCGAGACATTACGTGCGTAACAAGAGGAATCGGGCAGTTGGGCGGTGTCGGCGGCTTTGGCGCAGATGTGGACAGTGAGTCAACGGATGGAGTTACGTCGTTATACGGGTGTATTACGTGCGTACGAGTATAATCTGTAGCAAGTCATCGTGACGTGTAACGTGCGCAACGGAATAAGTGTTACGTGCGTTACGGGCGGCCGCCGAGTCGTGGCCGAGAGGACTGCGGTGGCGAGCATGGTCGGCGGTGACTCGCAGGTGGCCGATCACAATGGCGGTGACTCGGCTGGCGTAAGGATCGGCGATTACGTGCGTAAGGCGGTGTCGATTCTGGCCGTAAGTGCCGTTACGTGCGTGGCGGTGCCGATTCGTCGTAAAGGCCGCGAGCGAAATGGATGAAGGTTAGGGACGCGTCCGGCTCGTGCGTAAGGACCCGCCGGTTACGTACGTGGCGGCGGCGAGTCTCGGCCTATATAAGGCCCGGACCGAGTCACCCTTGTCATTTTTCATTTTTCTTCGTTCCTCTCGCGATTTCTTGACAAAGTTGATGGATTTGAGTAATAACATCATGTAGCAACATGTTTTGGAAGTTGGAATCATGGATTAACATCATCTTCCATCCGGATCGAAGGTAAGAACACCTAAACACTTGGTTTTGGATAGTTTTGGAGTTTCTTGATGATTTGGCCGAATGGATTCGTTTTAACTCAGATTATTGATGGAACCTTGTTGTATTCTTGAGATTATACATTATCCTTGAAGTTTTGTGGAACAAATTCGAGTATTTCTTCGTTAAAATGATTGATTTGGATTATGCCTTCAAAGTTTTCGATGAAATGCCTCAATGAGTAGAACTTGGGAAATTCTACATGTTTTCGTATGAATGGTGATGGAATTGATAGTGTTGTGATTATTCTTGGTAATTATGGGAATTTTGTTAAGGGAAGATAATGAATTGATGATCAAATACCTTGATTATGTCATTATGATTATGGAATCGTAGTAATCTCGATGTTCTTGATAGTTTGTTGTAATCCATGATGTTATGAGAAGTGTATATGTTGAAGAACATGATTACATACACCTTGAATTTTGAATAAGGATTGTTTAGATGTTAGAACACATCGGATTATGCCGTTTGGGGACTTTGAATGTGATTTCGGAATAAGTTGTGAAACTCTTGGAATATGATTATCTATAACTAATCGGATTGCTCGGATTGATGATGATAATTGATAATTGGTTTTATTACGAATATACAAGGAGGAAACTTGTAAGTATTTAAGATTGAATGTGGAATCATATTGTTGTTTTGAATTCGTGTTTGATTGGTTTGAGTTGTATGGTTCGGTTTTGTGTATGATCGAGGTATCGTTGAATCGTTGAGATGATTGGTTGACTATGTCGGTTATTGATTGTTATCGAATTATATGTTAATCGATTATTTCAATAGGTTGAGATTATTGATCAGTGAGTATAACCGTATGTTGCGGTCATGTTCGAGTATGTTCGTGAATTGCTTCGGTCGGGGCCGAGGAGCCCATAGATGAAGGCATTGCAACTGGTAGCGGCTTCATCACCATCGTATCGGTATCGAGGCAAGTTATTGTACTACCCGAGATCCTTGTTCCAGATTCGTTTAGTTTTTGGGGTTTTATCGGATTGCTATTGTCCTCATCGTTGGAATTTTGTGCCATGTTTATGTGTGCCTTGTTGGGACGTGTGTTTGGAGGCGTTTCAGATCACTATGTGAGTTTCTGGGTTTTTGTGGTGTAGCGCACGCTAATGCTTGTGGCATAGCGCACGCTACGGCGTTGGGGTTAGCGCACGCTACCGGATGTGTAGCGCACGCTAATCGCAGCGATCGAGCGATCCGAGCTACCGGATCGGGCGTGGCTTTGTTAGCGCACGCTAAGGTCGATAACTAGCGCACGCTATCGACTGCTTAGCGCAAGCTCTTCCTTCTTTCTAGCGCACGCTGCTCGGTAAGTACAGATCTGTCCAGGGGCCACTGGACTGGACCCGTGACTCGTTAGCGCACGCTACGCTCATGGGTCTAGCGCACGCTAATAGTGTTACATGCGGAATTTTCTGGGCGTTGACCTCGTTAGCGCGTGCTAATGCGGTCTAGTTAGCGTACGCTAATAACTGTCCAGTATAAATACTGGACAGCAGGCTTCACTTCGTCATTTCTCTCCCTTCTTCATCCTTTCCGATGGGAGTGAGCTCCAGAGGTGATTTTCAGCGATCTTCTTCATCAGCTTCATTTTGGAACGAATTTGTAGGTGTTTAACAACACCTAATCATCTTCTTGATCCAAATCAAGGTATCTCTTCTTAGAACATGTTGTGTCAAGAATTAACACCTTCCGACCGGCGATCGCCTCGGAGGTCGGGCGACCGAGTCACTGCCGAGCGGCCGAGGCAGATCTGCCGACCAGCGATCAGGCGACCGAGCCTTAGCCCAGCGGACAAGCTACATCGACCGACCGAAGGTCTCAGGACCAGTCCCGGTGCCGAGCGATCAACATCAAAGACGATCGCCTCTCGGTACTCGGCGACCGACTCCTGGCGACCGACAAGCGGACGACCATCCCTTAGCACCTGCCGACCTACCCTTGGAGACCGACCGTCTCTCGGCACCTGCCGACCGACCCTTGGTGACCGACCATTGCCGACCCTCATCCACTGGCCGATGGCGACCTCGGATGATCAACTAGAGACGACCGCTTCATGTCGATCAGCATCGATGGCCATCCAGTCGGCAAAGGCCTAGCCTCAAGACTGACACCACGTGCAAGAGCCGAGACAAGATCCGCGAATCTCGGGCCATTGACCACAGCCTGGCAGAATCTCTCCACCAACCGACAAGCCGCCGAAAGCTGTCAGTAGGGCCACATGTGACATTGACTCTGGACGCGTGCTGGCTCCTCATTAGATAGCCCAGCTTGCGCCAGCACCTCTTCCTTGGACTTTAGCCCGACACCCCAGGAGGTCGCCCCATTATAGTATTGGCCGGCAGACGATCGCCCCATTATTATAATGGCCGGAAGGCGATCGCCCACCTAAGGACAAGACCCGGCTGTCCCTATATAAACAAGGCACCCTGCTCTCGGCCACTTCTTCTGCATTCTCGCGATTTGAGCATACAATACAGAAATAATATACAGCACTTGGCTAATCTCCAACTCTTGGCAACAGCTATCATTCGGTCCTTCCTCTCCCGGCCTATCTCATCCAGCAGATTATCGGCGGGGACGAAGAACATCGAGCTTCGCTCAAGAGCCGGATTAACAGAGTCTTTTTACACTCATTGTATCTAGATTTCTCACATTAATACTTGTATCCACGAATATTTGTATTAATAACATCTCGCGAGAGCATTCAAGCCCGGGCCTAACAAAACCGGCAAATCTTGTATTATTTATCTTCTCTCGGAAGTGCTCCCGCAATTGTTGTTTGTTGTCCGTCTCCAGCAGTATTTAATCTTCGGATAGATATTTTGGGCAACAACAATTGGCGCTAGAGGAAGGGGCATCCAACCCTCGAATTTTTATACCTACCGTCCCGAAGAACACTCACTGTTCTCGGGGCAGATACTTGAAGTGACACTCACTGCGCTTCAAAGAAATCCCTCAGAAATCATGTCTTCCGCCTCCGCGTCGAAGAAAGCGATCGGCGGACCCTGTTCCGTCCCAGTCCGAGCCGCAGCCGATGGTGGAAGGTAGCCGCCGCGGTCAGAGATGCTCGATCCCATCCCGGGACGGCGGCCCGAGCCTCTCGCTCGATCAGTTCCGAACCAATGAACAGATCGAAGAGGCCATAGCCATCTTCAGGAGCGACGGAGTACTCTTGACGCGCCTCCTGCTATCACCCCCTCGATCTCCCGCCGGAAGTCCAAGCGGAAGCTCAAGGCATTACTGGCCGAGCGATCGCCAGAAGGCTCTCGCCCGCAAGAAGAGGCGCTCGGCAGCCGGGGCACCTCTGTCATCGATCGCACAGGCGGTGACCCGACACTGGCGGCCGGCGATCCGGCCCGGCTACGAGGCAGCGGAGTTTGAGTCCCTCACTAGGAGCTCGGCCTACCGGCTCCCGAAAGCGATCCGGCCGCTGGCTCCGCTTCGCAAAATTCCGAGGTCGGCAAGGCGTGAGTCCGAGATCGGTACACGATCGCCTCGGCCCCCCTCCCAAAGCCGATCCATAGCGGAGCCGCGACGATTGCCGCATTGCAACGTCGGCTCGGCGACGTGAAGGCGCTCCTGCAATCCGGGCAGCGCCGTGAAGACGATCGCCGCGCCAAGCGAGCCGCTCGCGATCGACATCGAGCTCGCCCCGGTGCGGCACAAGATCGCTCCTCCTCGGACACCGTGTACCGGGCGATCGGACCCCAAACACACTGCACAAGTTCAACATCTACATGACCGGGTGTGGGGCATCGACGCGACCGGTGCCGAATGTTCCCTCCGACTGGATGACCTTGCCCACCGGTGGTACAACTCATAGCCACCTCCGTCCATTGGCTCCTTTAACGAGTGGCGCACGTCTTCACGAATACTTCGCCACCAGGGCCGCTCGGCCATATGGTCCCCATCGCATGTGGCGGATCAGGCAAGGGGAAGAGGAGTCCGACTCGGACTACATCGACCGGGTTGACATGATCATCCTCAACGGCGAGCCCGTAAGCGATGAGACCGCCCTCTACGCGGTCCTAGGAGGTTTTCAGGGCTTCTCGCCTATGTTCAGGCATCTCACGAAGACCCTACCGACGAACTACGCAGCCTTCTGGGCTAGAGCCGCAGATTTCCTGTCCAGGCAAAGGCTTCTTCTTGGCCTAGGAGTAGAGCGATCGGCGCCCGCGCGACGACCTCCAGTCCACCAGCCCGACCGCTACTATCCAGCAGGGCCGGAGGACTCGCTCACCGCATACAGTCCACCATTTAAAATGAGGGACTAACTCCCGCCCGATCGCCGATATCGACCTACGAATAAAGCGATCGGCTACCGAGCGGCGATCGCCGATCATCACGCTACATCATCAGCAACCCGGAGGACACGATCGCCATCTACAGTCCAGCATATAACATGACGGACTAAGGCATAAGATCGCCTCCACCGCACATCATAAAGCCATGGTCCTGGCAGTCGATGGAACCGGCTGCTTCGGCCATGCAAGGTCCCTTTCGACCGAGATCGCCCGCCCATCGTTTAAATACGAGGCCGGCGTAGTCTAAGGGCTCTCCAACATTAATCAGTGGACACGTGCCACAACCCCCGTCTCAACGTACACCGTCGAGGTCGGCCATCTCCATGGCTGGCCGAGGTGGAAGCAGAGCTAACAAGCCGCGGGCGTGGAGTTGATTCATCCGACGCTGCCCCGCGCAAGGACTCCTCTAGACCGAGACCGCACGCCTTTCGTTTAAATACGAGGCGAGGCGAAGCCTAACAGAGGACCCTCATAATAAACTGAGTCACGAGACACTCAATGTCTTCGCGCACCAAGAAACGGTCATGGAGTCGGTCCATCGATCACCGCGACTGTGCACGATTCCTCAAACAAGCGAAACCACCAAGTTTCCGTGGGGGATCGGCCAATGTTGTTTTTACAGGTACAAGACCGAAAGATAGCTAGCCAATCGACCATGATAGCCCAAGTCCGAATCCTAAGTCAGCTCAGATCGCCCGTCCTCATCCAGACACGATCGCCAGCAAGAACCACCTCGCCCCATGTCTTCAACATAGGAGCAAGCTGGGGGGCAATTGTTGTGTCAAGAATTAACACCTTCCGACCGGCGATCGCCTCGGAGGTCGGGCGACCGAGTCACTGCCGAGCGGTCGAGGCGGTCTGCCGACCGGCGATCAGCGACCGAGCCTTAGCCCGGCGGACAAGCTACATCGACCGATCAAGGTCTCGGGACCGATCCGGTGCCGAGCGATCGACATCAAAGACGATCGCCTCTCGGTACTCGGCGACCGACTCCTGGCGACCGACAAGCGGACGACCATCCCTCAGCACCTGCCGACCTACCCTTGGAGACCGACCGTCTCTCGGCACCTGCCGACCGACCCTTGGTGACCGACCATTGCCGACCCTCATCCACTGGCCGATGGCGACCTCGGATGATCAACTAGAGACGACCGCTTCATGTGGATCAGCATCGATGGCCATCCAGTCGGCAAAGGCCGAGCCTCAAGACTGACACCACGTGCAAGAGCCGAGACAAGATCCGCGAATCTCGGGCCATTGACCACAGCCTGGCAGAATCTCTCCACCAGCCGACAAGCCGCCGAAAGCTGTCAGTAGGGCCACATGTGACATTGACTCTGGACGCGTGCTGGCTCCTCATTGGATAGCCCAGCTGGCGCCAGCACCTCTTCCTTGGACTTTAGCCCGACAGCCCAGGAGGTCGCCCCATTATAGTATTGGCCGGCAGACGATCGCCCCATTATTATAATGGCCGGAAGGCGATCGCCCACCTAAGGACAAGACCCGGCTGTCCCTATATAAACAAGGCACCCTGCTCTCGGCCACTTCTTCTGCATTATCGCGATTTGAGCATACAATACAGAAACAATATACAGCACTTGGCTAATCTCCAACTCTTGGCAACAGCTATCATTCGGTCCTTCCTCTCCCGGCCTATCTCATCCAGCAGATTATCGGCGGGGACGAAGAACATCGAGCTTCGCTCAAGAGCCGGATTAACAGAGTCTTTTTACACTCATTGTATCTAGATTTCTCACATTAATACTTGTATCCACGAATAGTTGTATTAATAACATCTCGCGAGAGCATTCAAGTCCGGGCCTAACAAACCCGGCAAATCTTGTATTATTTATCTTCTCTCGGAAGTGCTCCCGCAATTGTTGTTTGTTGTCCGTCTCCAGCAGTATTTAATCTTCGGATAGATATTTTGGGCAACAACAGAACCCTAGTTCTTGAATTTTGCGGGTTTCTCCTTAGTTCTTCGATTTAATCCGAAGATGATGAATCGATGGTGCAATTCTTGTTGTCTTGGCCATGATCTTCGGATTTTCGAACTCATTCATGATTTTATATCACTCGGAACATAGTTCTTGATTTCTTGGAGACACACTTAGATCCTTGTTGTTTTTAGGATCGATTCGGATTCCGTTTAGTGTTATTGATTCATGTTAGTGTTATTTTCGTAGTTCTCGTGGAGTAGTCGAGTTCTTGGTCGGTTTTGGAAGTTCGAGGGCTGCCCAACCTCATCCGTTCGTTGTTCGGTGGTTCGTGGTATCGAGGCCTTGTGATTCGTCGTATTTGTTCGCTCATGATTCGAGGCAAGTATCTTGCCCATACGTTTCGTATTTCGTAAGCACAATTGTTGATAAATGATTTTATGTGAAATACGAATGTTTAATGAATGTTAAAAAGGATCGGTATGTTCTCGATAAAGGTTTCCTTCTAAATCTACCTGTGTATTGTGAACGAATGTGTTGTTTTGAAAATGTGTGTTAGTCTTGTACATGGAAATATCTTCCTTGTGTGTGTATCATGTTGTGCGTGATTGTGTCAAAGTGGACTTAAGGTTATGTCTTCTTAGAATAAGAATATATGTGTGTGGATGTGTGGGTCTATTGATGAGCTTATGTTGTTGCGTAGTATTGGTTGTGAGTATGTGTCGGATATAGTGGCCATTTCTAACAAGTACCTTGAATTACGTTTGATGTACTTCGGGAGAATGCGGTTTTGAGGATTGTGATTTGTGCCAATTGTTGATTGAGTGTGTGTGAGCCGAGTAAAGACAGTGAGGGTCCCTGGGTCCAGAGGCGCGTATCCCTACGGATCACTCGGTTGGGCTATACACCAGGGAGGGCCTGACGAGGTGTCTCTGGGGTGTGTATCTTGCTGAGAGGTACAGGGCCAGTATAGCTCGGGAGGTTGTTTTGTGATGATTTTGGCACGTTGTTGTTTCGATAATTATGATATGTCCGGAATATCATAACGCTTCCATTCTCGATGTGAGTTATGTCTTACGTAAGGTCTTGGTACTTGGCTAGAATGGCATCATTATAAGTGTCGTATATGATTTGTTTCTTGATGATGAAGTTTTTGGCATAAGGATGCGGGCCCTGGTGATTGTCTCCGTACATTGTGATTTGGTTATTTATCGGGTGTGACCTTTTGGACTTTCACTCGAGTATGTGATGAGGATGATAGGGTCATGGACCCCGTGTTTTGTGATCGGATTGGTATTTTGAACTTAAACAAGTCCTTGGCCCGTATCCCTATGTGGTTCTGTTAAGTTGAGGATTCGTATATTCCAAATGTTTTCAAAACTCCCGAGATCTTTGATATCTTGTAAAATGCATATTGGGTTTATTCCCACCTGTCATGATTCGAGCGCTTTGATTAAATGATTTATCTCGGGAGTATGTTTTCAATTATCGGATATGGAGTATGATACGTATGGCTTGTATTCGTAATTTTTATACTTGCACTAGCAAAACAGTGGAGTTTGCTAACCCCCGATTATTCTGGGGTGGATGTCTGTGTGCGTCCTGTGTACTAGCAGGTTGCTGGGGAGCAAATCATAGGATCGATACGAAGGGTGATGGAAGACGACGATACTAATCACATGAAGACCAGTTGTTGAGTATTTTGTTAGAGTCTCAGTGTTTGGCTCTCCATTGTGTAATTTTCCCATTTTATGGGATCGTTGATGTAATTCAACCCCTGTATGGGTATGAGTTTTGTATGTTTATTGTGTTGTTAGTGGTAAAAGACCAAATCGGTCTAATGGTTCATTATTTAGCCATATCGGCATTAAATGTGATGTATTGTTTTCGTATTTAGCCTGGTAGATCCTCATGGAGAGGGTCTGCGGCGCTGTAATATTCCCAAGTGGTTTGGGGGTGTTACAGAATATGGTATCAGAGCTTAGGTTTGCAGAAACCTAGGCTGTCGGGTCGAGTTGTGTGTTGTTGGGTCCTGTCTTGTCTTGTCTTGTCAGATTTTGTCTGACTAAGTCATGTCGCGACGCGTCGTCTCGAGGTCGGTCGTGATTAGTATCAAGGTGCAACCATCATCTTCGTGCGATCTGTGGATGTAAGTCTCCCCACTATAATGTTGTGTCTCGTATTACACGAGCTTGTGTGATATTTGTGTTATGTTGATGAGTTAAATGTGAATCATGAATATGTCCTCCATGTTTGTTTGATTTTTGTAATGTGCCGGTGTATGTGTATATATATATATATATATATATATATATATATATATATCCTTGTATAAATTGTTTTACAAGAAGTAATGTTTTGGTGTGGTTACACTAGGTAAGTTCATCAATGTGGTATATTAAATGTTCTAAATGTTCTTGGGGAGTCACGTAAAATTTATTTTAAAACATCTTTCAAGAAAGGAAAAGCTTGATTTTCGTGTTATGACCTCGAGGCCAAACATTTTGAGAATTCAAACTACTTACATTTTATTCCCATTGTTATATCGCAAGTTTCCAAAAATTTAACTTTAAACTCATTTGAGGTCTACCAAAAACTTACTTGAAACGTGACTCTCGCTTTTAAATTTTTTGGTCCCATGTATTTCGTTAAAAAGGTATGTGATAAAGATGTTGTCGTTATTCAGCTATAATGCTCCGAGTTGTGATTAGAGTGGTAGTGTGAACGCTGAGTCGTTCGGTATGCACTCGTCGAAATAGTTCTCTTGACCGAGAGGTGAAGACTCGGTTTGGAACATTGTTTAACTTCTGACGGTTAATTGTGTGATGTTATAATTATGTGAACCGTTGGCATTTGGATTTGTACGCTGTTGTTTGTTTGTAACCTTCGGTCTGGCACCGTTGGTAGGTGAGTATGGTTGTGTTGCCAAACTTGCACAGGCAGCACACACCATCTATTGTTGTGGAACGCGCTTTTTGACTGGGCAAAGTTTTAGACTGTATTTTGCCGTTACGTCTAACCTTTGCAGTCGATCATCTGTGAGTGGTTTCCGGGTGTGCATTATATTGTTGTGTAATTATGTGACTTTCGTTGCGTTAAATTTTCTTGATTACTATGCCGAGGGGCAGAGATCTTGGTCGCAACCATGGTACGGATGACCACTGGGATCAGGCGCGGGATCGAGAGAATATTATTGGGAACGATATTGGTATGGATGTTGCTACTGTATTGCAACAAGTAGCAGCACAAATGACTCAGTTGACCAAGGCGATTCAACGCAACACTGATGCGATTCAGAAGGTCGGGACAAATCTATGACTCCGAGAGGTAATTCGTATGAATCCCCCTCGATTCGCTTGTGCGACAGATGCACTGGGCTGGGATGGTTGGCTTCTTCAGATGCAGAAGATATTCGAGGTCATTGATTGTTCTGAAGATCGGAAGGTCTCTATTGCTCAGTACCTTCTTAGCGATGATGATGTTCATTGGTGGGAAGCCGTTAAACCTCGGGATCATGTCGTCATGTGGGCGGAGTTCCAATAACTTATGGAAGCTGGGTTTTATCTGGATCCGAGTGGGAAGCAGAGGAAGTTGGATGATATTGTGATTAGTACTGGAGTTGGTGTTTCTGGATTGCAACGTAGTAGTCTTTCCGCTGTGAAACTCCATCGCTCGATGCTTGGGACTGAGAATTTCAAATTGTCGGTATTGCCTCCTGGTAAGCCCAAGAGGTGTTTCAGCTGCAATGTGTCAGGGCATATTCGTGCGCATTGTCCTTCTCCTGTAACGTGTTACAAGTATGGACTCGTGGAACACCGGGTTCAGTTCTGCGAGTTAGTCACCGAGTCTTCCAAGGCCCGAACTTGAGCACTGATATCAGGGCTGACTCTGAGGAGTCCCTGAGAGCATAGTCTACCAGTTGTATGTTGTGTTATCTCCTTGCCTCGTTGTTTCGAATTTCGGGGATAGACTTCTTTTATTAGAAGTGGATCGGATTTTCGAAATTTTTTTTTTCAACTCTATCGACTCATTTGTGTTCGTTGATATTTTCTGAACTTGCCCTACCCTTTGTTTCGTTGATCGAACGGGTTGTGGTAATTTTTTTTGAAATAATCCGCTTGTCGTTGTGACTTTTGTTCGATTGCGATTTCATTCCTGTGGATTTTATGTGGATGCATATCTTGTTGCTTTACCACATCACCTATTGTCTCGAGCCGAGGTGTGGACTTCGGAATTGTTATTTGATTCTTGTTGGTCGTCATAATTCGAACTTGACTGTTCGACTGCTATTGTCTCGATCGTGGTGGTCCGATCATTTGTTGTCTGATTTTGTTACTTCCGTATCGTGATTTTTGAGCATTCAGATCACGTCGTGTTTTCCTTCACTTCGGGGAAACTTGCTTCATTGTTGATCTTCCAACCCTCGAATGGTGGAAATTTTTGTATTTGTGCAGCGTTGAGCTCGCGTCTTGATTGTTATACTGTTCGGGCTGGCCAACCATATTGATCTTGTTTGTTGAGTTTCGTTATCATTCTAGCATAATGATATGGATGTTATCAGCCACGTGCTGCATATGATTCGTTGCAGGTCATCAGCAACAGTTAGCATGTGTTTTGCGTTTTGTTATCGTTCTGATTTTTATTGTCGGATATTGTTTTGCGCCGATCGTTTTGTGTTTTAAGTTTCGGGGACGAAACTTCTTTTAAGGAGGGTAGAATGTAATACCCGAGATCCTTGTTCCAGATTCGTTGAGTTTTTGGGGTTTTATCGGATTGCTATTGTCCTCATCGTTGGAATTTTGTGCCATGTTTATGTGTGCCTTGTTGGGACGTGTGTTTGGAGGCGTTTCAGATCACTATGTGAGTTTCTGGGTTTTTGTGGTGTAGCGCACGCTAATGCTTGTGGCATAGCGCACGCTACGGCGTTGGGGTTAGCGCACGCTACCGGATGTGTAGCGCACGCTAATCGGCGATCGAGGCGATCCCAGAGCTACCGGAGGGACCGTGGCTTTGTTAGCGCACGCTAAGGTCGATAACTAGCGCACACTATCGGCCTTAGCGCACGCTCTTCCTTCTTTCTAGCGCCGCCGCTTTCGGTAAATCTGGTCTGTGGGCCCGGATCGACCCGTGACTCGTTAGCGCACGCTACGCTCATGGGTCTAGCGCACGCTAACAGTGTTACATGCGGAATTTTCTGGGCGTTGACCTCGCTAGCGCGTGCTAATGCGGTCTAGTTAGCGCACGCTAATAACTGTCCAGTATAAATACTGGACAGCAGGCTTCACTTCGTCATTTCTCTCCCTTCTTCATCCTTTCCGACGGGAGTGAGCTCCAAAGGTGATTTTCAGCGATCTTCTTCATCAGCTTCATTTTGGAACGAATTTGTAGGTGTTTAACAACACCTAATCATCTTCTTGATCCAAATCAAGGTATCTCTTCTTAGAACCCTAGTTCTTGAATTTTGGTGGTTTCTCCTTAGTTCTTCGATTTAATCCGAGGATGATGAATCGATGGTGAAATTCTTGTTGTCTTGGCCATGATCTTCGGATTTTCGAACTCATTCATGATTTTATATCACTCGGAACATAGTTCTTGATTTCTTGGAGACACACTTAGATCCTTGTTGTTTTTAGGATCGATTCGGATTCCGTTTAGTGTTATTGATTCATGTTAGTGTTATTTTCGTAGTTCTCGTGGAGTAGTCGAGTTCTTGGTCGGTTTTGGAAGTTTGAGGGCTGCCCAACCTCATCCGTTCGTTGTTCGGTGGTTCGTGGTATCGAGGCCTTGTGATTCGTCGTATTTGTTCGCTCGCGGATTCGAGGCAAGTATCTTGCCCATACGTTTCGTATTTCGTAAGCACAATTGTTGATAAATGATTTTATGTGAAATACGAATGTTTAATGAATGTTAAAAAGGATCGGTATGTTCTCGATAAAGGTTTCCTTCTAAATCTACATGTGTATTTTGAACGAATGTGTTGTTTTGAAAATGTGTGTTAGTCTTGTACATGGAAATATCTTCCTTGTGTGTGGTATTGTTGTGCGTGATTGTGTCAAAGTGGACTTAAGGTTATGTCTTCTTAGAATAAGAATATATGTGTGTGGATGTGTGGGCCTATTGATGAGCTTATGTTGTTGCTTAGTATTGGTTGTGAGTATGTGTCGGATATAGTGGCCATTTCTAACAAGTACCTTGAATTACGTTTGATGTACTTCGGGAGAATGCGGTTTTGATGATTGTGATTTGTGCCAATTGTTGATTGAGTGTGTGTGAGCCGAGTAAAGCCAGTGAGGGTCTCCTGGGGTCCGGTAGGCCGCGTATCCCTACGGATCACTCGGTTGGGCTATACACCAGGGAGGGCCTGACGAGGTGTCTCTGGGGTGTGTATCTTGCTGAGAGGTACAGGCCAGTATAACTCGGGAGGTTGTTTTGTGATGATTTTGGCACGTTGTTGTTTCGATAATTATGATATGTCTGGAATATCATAACGCTTCCATTCTCGATGTGAATTATGTCTTACGTAAGGTCTTGGTACTTGGCTAGAATGGCATCATTATAAGTGTCGTATATGATTTGTTTCTTGATGATGAAGTTTTTGGCATAAGGATGCGGGCCCTGGTGATTGTCTCCGTACATTGTGATTTGGTTATTTATCGGGTGTGACCTTTTGGACTTTCACTCGAGTATGTGATGAGGATGATAGGGTCATGGACCCCGTGTTTTGTGATCGGATTGGTATTTTGAACTTAAACAAGTCCTTGGCCCGTATCCCTATGTGGTTCTGTTAAGTTGAGGATTCGTATATTCCAAATGTTTTCAAAACTCCCGAGATCTTTGATATCTTGTAAAATGCATATTGGGTTTATTCCCACCTGTCATGATTCGAGCAGTTTTGATTAAATGACTTATCTCGAGGAGTATGTTTTCAATTATCGGATATTGGAGTATGATACGTATGGCTTGTATTCGTAATTTTTATACTTGCACTAGCAAAACAGTGGAGTTTTGCTAACCCCCGATTATTCGGGGGGTGGATGTCTTGCGTCCAGGTACTAGCAGGTTGCTGGGGAGCAAATCATAGGATCGATACGAAGGGTGATGGAAGACGACGATACTAATCACATGAAGACCAGTTGTTGAGTATTTTGTTAGAGTCTCAGTGTTTGGCTCTCCATTGTGTAATTTTCCCATTTTATGGGATCGTTGATGTAATTCAACCCCTGTATGGGTATGAGTTTTGTATGTTTATTGTGTTGTTAGTGGTAAAAGACCAAATCGGTCTAATGGTTCATTATTTAGCCATATCGGCATTAAATGTGATGTATTGTTTTCGTATTTAGCCTGGTAGATCCTCATGGAGAGGGTCTGCGGCGCTGTAATATTCCCAAGTGGTTTGGGGGTGTTACAGTTATTACTTGCTCAGTTTATAATATTTAATGAATGGTTTCAGTTTCATTCGTTTATAATTCGTATAGCAATGTTTATAAATCGTAATCACAGGAGATTTGGGATTATAGGTTGTATTCGAGTTTTGGAAATTTAAATCATAATGTATATGATTTACAATTGTCGTTGGTATACTTGTTATCGAGGATACATCATGGTATTGACGAAAACATGAATTATCTACCGTCCGTGATGTTTTGGATCGGTGAATATTCAGAATAATGGTTCGTGATGGTTTAGACATTGAGATCGTTCTCGAAGGACTCGGGGCAAGTACTCTATTCATTTTTATCATTTGTGTCGATCATGTCGTGATACATTCGTGTATCGTTGTTGTCATGCATCATGCATTATTGTTGTCGTGTATTGTGTCGTTGTTCTGCGCTTGTGCATTGTTGTCATATGTCCACCTCGTGTTGGTCCGACGATCATCGGGGATCTATGCTAGCGTCATTGGATCATCGGATGGGTTTTCCACCTCGGGTTGGTCCGACGATCATCGGGGATCTAGGCAGTTAACGCTGGATCATCGGATTGCCATGTATTGTTGTTGTGCATATGTATATTATGGTTTTTCCATAAGTATACATTGTCGTTATTGTTGTTATCATATTGAAGTTTTCATATGAGTATGAATTTTTAGGTCTTGTGTTAGGACCATGTACGTATGTTGTGTTGATCCAATCTCGGATTAGGCGACGTGATGGTAATGGTATTTCGTATCTCGAGGTATGTTCTATATTTCTTTTGGTATTTGTCTTTGATGGACAATCGGTTATCGCCTTGGGATTTGATGATGTTATTTGAGGGATCGTATTGGTCGAATGTATATTTCCATATCGTGAGTTGGTTATGACAGTTTAAGAATCTTGAGTATTGTTTGAGGTACAATACAGATATTATGTTCGAGTTTATTGGTTAATCGAGTACAGGATGTGAAATGTGATAATGGTTATTCTGATGGGAATTAGTTGAGTAAGCAAAGTTATGGCGGTAAGATTACGTTGGTCGTATTCTTATGTTGTATTCTCATTGGTATGTAATTATTAATGTGATGTGACGGTTATCATTGTTGGATATTATGGCTGACCCCGTCGTGGGATTTATTTTTAGGTTCTTGGAGTATCGAGCTTGTAGCGGTCGTGAAGAGATGAGCTTCCCGGAGGATACTGGCTAGGACATGTATTTTTGTATTGAGTTTCTGATCAGTCGCTGTATTCCGCTGCTAGAGTATTTTAAGTTGTTTGTCTTTTCCGCTGCGTGAGTATTTTTAAATGACCTTTCGTTTCTGGTAATTTGAATTACTTTGGAAATCATTTTCTAAACTGTTGAGTTCTGGCATTTCAGGCCTTGCCCTTTTCAAAACGAGATTTCACGACGGTTTTGATAAATAGATTTTATAAAGTTTTCGAATATTTTAAAGATAATACCGTCGTTAGCCCCTTGGGCGTTTGTAAATGTTTGCGAAAATTTCTTTTAGCCTTGTGGGTTCCATCTCGGGGCCCACGGCGCTGTAATATTTCCGGTTAAATCTGGGGGTGTTACAGAATATGGTATCGGAGCTTAGGTTGTGAAAACCTAGGCAGTCGGGTCGAGTTGGGTCGTGCTTTTGTAATGTCACTCGAGTTGTCGGTTGACAAGTGTTTGAGCCGTGAGTCTTTGTTGTTCACTCAGGCTTGTGCGTTATCGGATTTGCCAGTATCGTACTGGGGTTGTTGTAAACTTTTTCAAATGGTGTTAACGTGTTTCTTCAGATAGATGTCACGGGCTTAGAGTTTGCTATGCTCCTAAGCATCGTGCGGCCTAGCAACCCTCTTGCTAGTCAGCCTTAAACACTCCGAATTTGGCTAAGTATGAAAGTAGGCACAACGAAAGAGAGGCAATGGGTTGGGGGAAAATTACTTCCACTAAGTAACAAAGAGTTTACAAGTGTGTCTTACAAATGATTTCCCAAGGATGGCTGCAAATGAGCCCCAACATCCCTATTTATACTACCTCCTATCACTAGAACCTTCCTCCACCTCCTCATTTGGAGGCTTCTAGATCCTCCTACAATATTACAAATTCTAGAGTATTCTATACATTACAAGTCTCTATACAATGTCTAGAATCATCTACTAGATTACAAGTCTTGACTCATCCAAGAGTCTCTAGCACCTTCCACATATTTCTGGATCTTCCTGGCTCGTTCGGCCCGACCCGGCCCGCTCGGCCCGACTCGGCCCGTCTCCATGTAACCCGACCCGATCCGGCCCGGCTTCCACACATGCCTCCGGATTAATCTTTGATGTTCTGGACCATCCCGGTCCGTTTCTGGAATGTTCCGAGTATAACTTCCGTATAGTGGACTCCTCAGCTTTCCAATGTCCACTGCCCTCACAAGGCTTTTTCCCGCTAAGCCTATTATAGGGGGAGGGGGCTCCGTGCGTCCCTCGCGCGCCGCCCGCACGCGCGCCCAGCGCCTCGCGCGCACCCCTCGCGGGTGTCCGTCGCCCGTGTCTGAGTCTCGGCCCTCGGATGTGCCTCGTCTCGTCATCTTGTCCCGCATTGTCCCGAAGCGGTGTGCCTGTCCGCTGCACTCGTCCGTTCGGTTCCCGGCGTGCCTTGTCCAGCCGCCCAGGTTGTCCCGCATCAGGCCTAATGGCCTTGTCCCTTGGTCGGGCACTTTGTTGCCCGGTTGGCCTGCTTGCTCGGCCATACATCCACGCATGCCGCGCCATACGGCTAAGTCCCTCAGTCGGTTGTGCCGCTCCACACGGCCTAGCTGTCCCGAACATGCCCCGTGCACGTTGATCTGCTGAACCTCGCACCCCTCTGTGCAGGTCTGTCCGAGCATTCTGTCGGTCATTTCTCTCGGGGCGTGACACTCTCCCCTTTGTTCGCCGACGTCCCCGTCGACGCGTGCTGCTACTCGGTTCCTCGATGTACCGCATTGATCCCAGGCAGTACATCGGCATTTCCTCTTCGGTCAGCTTCTTCTGAAATCGAAGTGTCGTCATCGCTGCGTAGGGAAGTTGCTCCACCGTCAAGGGGATAGTGGTGGGTTTGTTCGGACCGTTCACCCATAATACCTTCGCTTGTGGGAAAAAGGCAAAATCGTTCTTCTCCAGGAAGTCCATTCCCAAAATGAGGTCCCGATCATCCATTGTGGTGACCTTGAAGTGCACTCGGCCTTCCCAGTTTCCGAGCACGATTCGCACTCCGTTTGCTGCTCCTGTGACCGGCACTGCTGGTCCGTTGTTGGATTTCATCCAGCCCTTGCATGGCTGCACAAGTAGTCCCAATCTTCTGGCTTCGGCCTCAGTGATGTAGTTGTAGTCGGCTCCCGTGTCGACCAAGGCCTTGATGGGTTGGTGGTTGATGGTTCCTTCCACGAACATCAACTTGCTTCCCCGCGGTCCCTCGCTGCCTGCACTGACGACAGAATTAAGTTGTGGGATCGTGCTTACCTGCTGCACGTCCGTCTGATCAATGGTTGGCCCCTCACATTCGGCCATGGCGTTGAGCTTCCCCATTTTCGGACAGTCCTTCATCCGATGAGCTCCGCCGCACATAAAGCATCCTCGTTGGTCGGGAGCGCCCCTGCGTTCACCCGAGTAGTATGGCTTGTCCGCGTCATGTTGCGGTCTCGTCCCGAATCTTCCACGTGATGGTCAATGGGTCTTTGTCAGATCGACGTGCGGGTGTCTCCCCCGCCATTGGCTTGACCTCATCTCGCGGCTCCTTCCTCTTCTCGAATTCGGCTAGGACTCAAACCGCTTTAATTGCTTCATTGATGATTTCACCTCACGGCTTTGTACTGTCCCCGACCCAACTCGGTAGTCCATCCAGAAGAAAATAGTCGATCATCCTCGGCCATGTCCTAATCAAGCATGATCGATGTAAAGTCCCGAACATAGTCCCGAATGGTAGTCTTGTGCTTGAGCTCGCGGAGTTTCTTCCTTGCCTCATAGCATGTGTTCTCGGGATAGAATTGTGCCTTGAGTTCCGACACGAACTCGTCCCAAGTCCCGATCGGTTGGCAAGTCCCTTTCGTAACACCGGCTCATCGATGACGCCACCACAGCCGCATCGTCGGCAAGATATAGTGCAACTGCCGTACTTTGGCCTTCTCGTCCGTCGTCCCTGCACTATCAAAGTAAAGTTCCATTCGCCACAGAACTCCTCGATTGACTTGGCATCTCTCTTGCCAATGAACTCCTTGGGTTTGGGGACCTCAACCCTTGGTCCTCGAACCTCGCCCCGCCAAATGTCTTTGCTCACTCGGCCCACCATTTGAGTTGGTGCCCGAGTTGCTTGCCCGACAGATTTTATCACAAAAATCTTCAAAACGTTTGGCACTTACCTCGCAAAACTCGGCATACTGCTTGCGTATCTCCGTGATGCTGGCTGCCACGTGATCCTCGATCGTTGCTAACTCCTTGCGCAACGAGAGTTGTTCCTTCTTGAAGGTCTCGAGCTGGCCCAACGTGTGCCCTTCCAGTTGGCCAACAGCTTTCTCGAGAGTTCCCACGCGTTCCTTCGTGCTCAATTGGGTGTTAGTGATGCGCTGCCCAAGAGCTTCGATGTCGTCCTCGATGTCGGGTAGGCGGTTTGCTAAGGTGAGTATGATCTTTCGGATGTCTTCATCCTCAAGAAGTCGGCTTCGTGCCGGGTTATCCTCGTGTTGCGGCGGCACCACACCGCGCGCCTTGCTCTTGCCACGCTTGGCTTTCCCTTCGGCTGGGACTTCTCCACGTCCCCGGACCTTGTCAGCCTCTGTGACTCGTCCGTCCTCCACATTGATGCCTGCCTCGATCTGTCCGTCGGCCATGATGCCTGCTGATCGTTAGCGTCGACTCCCGCAGTCTTGCACACCTCCTTGTGTGGCTAACCTGTCTCCGATACCACTTGTCAGGGTCTTAGAGTTTGCTATGCTCCTAAGCGTCGTGCGGCCTAGCAACCCTCTTGCTAGTCAGCCTTAAACACTCCGAATTTGGCTAAGTATGAAAGTAGTCACAACGAAAGAGAGGCAATGGGTTGGGGGAAAATTACTTCCACTAAGTAACAAAGAGTTTACAAGTGTGTCTTACAAATGATTTCCCAAGGATGGCTGCAAATGAGCCCCAACATCCCTATTTATACTACCTCCTATCACTAGAACCTTCCTCCACCTCCTCATTTGGAGGCTTCTAGATCCTCCTTCAATATTACAAATTCTAGAGTATTCTATACATTACAAGTCTTTATACAATGTCTAGAATCATCTACTAGATTACAAGTCTTGACTCATCCAAGAGTCTCTAGCACCTTCCACATATTTCTGGATCTTCCTGGCTCGTTCGGCCCGACCCGGCCCGCTCGGCCCGACTCGGCCCGTCTCCATGTAACCCGACCCGATCCGGACCGGCCTTCCACACATGCCTCCGGATTAATCTTTGATGTTCTGGACCATCCCGGTCCGTTTCTGGAATGTTCCGAGTATAACTTCCGTACAGTGGACTCCTCAGCTTTCCAATGTCCACTGCCCTCACAAGGCTTTTTCCCGCTAAGCCTATTATAGGGGGAGGGGGCTATGTGCGTCCCTCGCGCGCCGCCCGCACGCGCGCCCAGCGCCTCGCGCGCACCCCTCGCGGGTGTCTGTCGCCCGTGTCCGAGTCTCGGCCCTCGGATGTGCCTCGTCTCGTCATCTTGTCCCGCATTGTCCCGAAGCGGTGTGCCTGTCCGCTGCACTCGTCCGTTCGGTTCCCGGCGTGCCTTGTCCAGCCGCCCAGGTTGTCCCGCATCAGGCCTAATGGCCTTGTCCCTTGGTCGGGCACTTTGTTGCCCGGTTGGCCTAGTTGCTCGGCCATACATCCACGCATGCCGCGCCATACGGCTAAGTCCCTCAGTCGGTTGTGCCGCTCCACACGGCCTAGCTGTCCCGAACGTGCCCCGTGCACGTTGATCTGCTGAACCTCGCACCCCTCTGTGCGGGTCTGTCCGAGCATTCTGTCGGTCATTTCTCTCGGAGCGTGACACTGGTGTGGTCTCGGAGCCGAAACCTCTCTCAGTACGGTATGGTTCGGGTGTGGTCAAGTTCTGCCGAAACCGATGAGGGCGGGGAGTGAACGCCGGTGCAAAGAGGGCACGGACAAAGTGCGGCTCCTGACAAGGCTTCTAGGCGGAGAACATGAACCGATTCTATGCCGGAATGAGAGGTGGTCCTAGGCTTGTGAGATCAGACGGTCCGGAATGTGGACACACTTGTATTGCGCACTTTCGGTAGCTCCACCTTTCGGTGACCTGTGGTGTAAGAGCGTGGATCATCGTGGGCCACTGTGGGAACCTCGACATGCGGGAAAAATGCAGCGGCGAGGGAATGCCGTTCAACCGAGGTACTAACGCCAGGAAGCGCGTAGGGTGAAGGTTGATGTCGATTGGTGATGCGGTATGTGCGTGGCGCACTGCGGGCTAGTGCGAGGCGCGCGAGTGAAGAGCCTGTCCATCAAGGGTATGGTGCCGTATGTGAATGGCCACGATCGTTTTGTGTGCGTGGGACAATACAGTGTGCGGAAAGAAACATTCTTCCCCAGCACGAGGACGTGCTGCGATTTGAGTGGGGGAGGATGTCACGACCCGATATGTCGTGTCTGTGTTGACCGTCCAAATGAGGCGTGCCTTCTGGTTAGCTTGCACAAGTGGGGTAAAGGGGGCGACATTAGCGTTAAGGCGTTGTTTGCCCGGATGCATCGGTCTGGCCGAGTCAGGCATGCCGACCCGGTTTAGTCCGGAGAGCTTGTCGCTAGTCGAGGACTTGACTATGAAGGGGATCGTTCTTTGGTAGGGCACAACCGGCCTGGGACTAATGTCGTCTCCCGATGAGCCCATGGCAGGCGAAACCGGTTGGCATGCTATGTGGGATAGCCGGTCCCGGTGTGAGGGCCCCCTGGACGCCGCACGGCTTCTAACTCTGTCCGTGACATAGAGCATGTTGTGTTCTCGAGTTGAACCGAGTTTGCAAAATGTGTGTTTTGAAAATATCCATGTCGAGTATTTTCTAGAGTCGAGACATGTGCCGATCATGAGGGAATCGGCTTCACGATCTGTAAGTATTTGGATTTTTGAATTGCATTGAGATTTATTGCCGTTCTAAGTTGATATGGTTTGAGATTCAGAAAGATATTATGCTTCACAGTATGAGATGACAGATTTGGGACAGGATTGATGATCTTGAGAAATTATGATTTTGGAAATCAGTATGTTGAGTAGATTTTTGGAACGGAATTGTGCATTTGGGAGAAATATTGTGGATTGTTCAGGAGAACATGTAGTCATGTTAGTTCATTTTGAGATATATGAACTGCTTTTGAGCATTTGAAAATGATACTTTTCAAAATGAATGTCTTACTGATGTTTTACGGAAAATGATTTTGGGCCGAGACCCAATCGATTTTGAAATGGTTTTATAACTCAGGACTTGGGGTCCGAAATGAGTTTTCTACTTTTTAAACTTCTTGTAATGTGGAATGAGATACGGGCTGAAACCCTAATGTTTCAAAAGACTTTCCTGTTTTCTAAAACTCCCGAGATTTGTAAAACACGTTATCAATTGTTTATCTACTTTATCACTACCTTTCGGGGTTTTGATTTGTTGGTTCAAATGGAAATTCTCGGGAAGTCTTTTGCCGTGTTTGATTTGTTGAATTGTTTCAACATTTTGTCATATCATATTTGAGGTGATCCAAGATGGATAAAAGATTAACGTTGCGAGTAGTAGGTGGAGGAGGACTTTTTATAAGAGTCTACATATTGAGATTTTGGAATTTCATCGTGTGGTTTTCCGATGGAATATCAGTGAATTTGGTGACGATCTGAATTGGTATACAGGAGTATGGATATGGTCAAGCATTTGCATAAATCCCATTTTATTTAATCGTGTGTATTTGAAAAGAATTTTTATCGAGAACTTGACACGAGCGAGGCGGTTGGTTCGAAAATTGATTTTGTGGTCTTACGAAAATTTATGTTCTGAGTTTTCAAAATTTTGAAAGAATTTTCGAAAATTTGTCTTTTGACAAGACTATATGATTTCAAACTAGTTTTGAAAATGTGATTGATAACCATACGCATTTAGTGTATATTCCATATCATGGTGAAGTTGTGAGTGTGACTCACGAACTGGTTATGACATTCCTATGGTGCGATGAATAGGGATACGAACTTTGGTATGGTCGTTTGGTTATGCAAGGATGATCAATTGATTTATCGGATAAAGGAAATATGTCGTGTGTTGTAGAATCATGCATATAATATAATTTTGGAACTTTGGATTTTGTGAAACTGGGGCATATGTGCTATGTGATTCCATTGGTATGGTAATATTGTGACTTTACCATAATGATTTTGAATGATTCCTTTTGTAGATTTGGGGATGGTGACCCCATGTTGGTTGTTTTAGATGTCGAGCGGTCTTTTCCTCCGTATGATTGGTTATTTTCGTCGACTTGATTGGTTGTTCGTATGCCGAGGAGTATGCTCACCAATGAGTATGTTTATTGAGATCCACGGTATGTGATTGGTGTGTCGCTTTGAGAACTTTATTCGTCCGTATATATGTCTCGTGGTTCGTGTGTATCGTGTTGGAATTTATCGTGTGAGGGTATTCCGATTATTATCGCCTCCTTCGTTGGTAATATTAGAGTTTATCATGTTGATGACATTCTCGATTGTGTTTTGACCTCTGGTTGGTCATATTAGAGTCTATCATGTTGATGATATACTCGATTGTGCTTTAACCATTGGATTGGTCGTATTGGAATTTATCATGTCAACGGTATTCTCAGTTAATTTGTTGGTTGATCATTGTTGATGATCGTATAAATGTTCGAATTTTGTGTCGATGTTTGAGATTGGTTGCCATTGTTTTGAGCGCTTGTTTCACGTATATATCGGATATTATTCGCCTTATCGAGTGGAACTTGATCATGCGATCGTGCAAACAGACTTGTCACGGATAGATTATTTCATCGGATGATATAATTTTGTTGAGACTCAAGGAATTGTGATTGTAAGCGTATTGGGACTGTACAGTGAGATCGCTTGCTAGTAACTCAGGAAATCGTCGACCTGTGTATTTGTAAGTGTACTCTTTTGATTATTCAGTAATGATGATGATTGATCGTTGTCGTGATGGTTTTGGGATATTTTAGTTGAACGGTTTGTTTCTTTTATGACGGATTTTAAGTTTCGAGGACGAAACTTATTTTAAGTGGTGTAGTATGTAATATCCGGAATTTCTACTACTATTGTTTGATATTATTTTATCCGAGTTATATTGTACAGCGTGGAATCAGATGCAGATGGATAAAATAAATAAATAAAGGACTCGAGATGTCGAGATCGGTATAATTGTCGTATCCGGTCGACATTTGCATTTGAGGATATTGTGTATCGTGTTATCGTACTTTCGATATAGAGTATATCGTATAAGAATGTTATGGATTCAGATATGTATTCAGTAAGTGTATATGTGTTTTCGGTATGTCGAGACAAAGCAGAATAATTGAAATTGGTTAAGTATAGAATACTTAGCGTACGCTAATGTTGAAGACTTACGTACGCTAAATCACAAGAGTTACGTACGTTATGGCCGAGACATTACGTACGTAACAAGAGGAATCGGACAATGGGCACAGTGTCGGCGGCTTTGGCGCAGATGTGGACAGTGAGTCAACAGATGGAGTTACGACGTTATACAGGTGTATTACGTCGTAATACGAGTATAATATCAGAGCAAGTCAACGTACGCAACGGAATAAGTGTTACGTGCGTTACGGGCAACGGCCGAGTCGTGGCCGAGAGGACTGCATGGCGAGCATGGTCGGCGGTGACTCGCAGGGTGGCGATCACAATGGCAGCGGTGACTTGTCGGGCGTAAGGAGGCCGATTACGTACGTAAGGCGTTGTCCGGTTACGGCCGTAAGTGCACATTACGCACGTAGCGTACCGCTTACGTACGTAAGGCCGCCGAGCGAAATGGACAAGGTTAGGCCGCGTCCGGCTACGTACGTAAGGACCCGCCGGTTACGTACGTAATCGCCGGCGTGTCTCGGCCTATATAAGGCCTCGACCGAGTCACCCTTGTCATTTTTCATTTTTCTTCGCTCCTCTCGCGATTTCTTCAAACAAAGTTGATGGATTTGAGTAATAACATCATGTAGCAACATGTTTTGGAAGTTGGAATCATGGATTAACATCATCTTCCATCCGGATCGAAGGTAAGAACACCTAAACACTTGGTTTTGGATAGTTTTGTAGTTTCTTGATGATTTGGCCGAATGGATTCGTTTTAACTCAGATTATTGATGGAACCTTGTTTTATTCTTGAGATTATACATTATCCTTGAAGTCTTGTGGAACAAATTCGAGTATTTCTTCGTTAAAATGATTGATTTGGATTATGCCTTCAAAGTGTTCGATGAAATGCCTCAATGAGTAGAACTTGGGAAATTCTACATGTTTTCGTATGAATGGTGATGGAATTTATAGTGTTGTGATTATTCTTGGTAATTATGGGAATTTTGTTAAGGGAAGATAATGAATTGATGATCAAATACCTTGATTATGTCGTTATGATTATGGAATCGTAGTAATCTCGATGTTCTTGATAGTTTGTTGTAATCCATGATGTTATGAGAAGTGTATATGTTGAAGAACATGATTACATACACCTTGAAATGTGAATAAGGATTGTTTAGATGTTAGAACACATCGGATTATGCCGTTTGGGGACTTTGAATGTGATTTCGGAATAAGTTGTGAAACTCTTGGAATATGATTATCTATAACTAATCGGATTGCTCGGATTGATGATGATAATTGATAATTGGTTTTATTACGAATATACAAGAGGAAACTTGTAAGTATTTAAGATTGAATGTGGAATCGTATTGTTGTTTTGAATTCGTGTTTGATTCGTTTGAGTTGTATGGTTCGGTTTTGTGTATGATCGAGGTATCGTTGAATCGTTGAGATGATTGGTTGACTATGTCGGTTATTGATTGTTATCGAATTGTATGTTAATCGATTATTTCAATAGGTTGAGATTATTGATCGGTGAGTATAACCGTATGTTGCGGTCATGTTCGAGTATGTTCGTGAATTGCTTCGGTCGGGGCCGAGGAGCCCATAGATGAAGGCATTGCAACTGGTAGCGGCTTCATCATCATCGTATCGGTATCGAGGCAAGTTATTACTTGCTCAGTTTATAATATTTAATGAATGGTTTCAGTTTCATTCGTTTATAATTCGTATAGCAATGTTTATAAATCGTAATCACAGGAGATTTGGGATTATAGGTTGTATTCGAGTTTTGGAAATTTAAATCATAATGTATATGATTTACAATTGTCGGTGGTATACTTGTTATCGAGGATACATCATGGTATTGACGAAAACATGAATTATCTACCGTCCGTGATGTTTTGGATCGGTGAATATTCAGAATAATGGTTCGTGATGGTTTAGACATTGAGATCGTTCTCGAAGGACTCGGGGCAAGTACTCTATTCATTTTTATCATTTGTGTCGATCATGTCGTGATACATTCGTGTATCGTTGTTGTCATGCATTTGTGCATTGTTGTTGTCGTGTATTGTGTACTGTTGTTCTGTGCAGTTGTGCATTGTTGTCATATGTCCACCTCGTGTTGGTCCGACGGGATCATCGGGGGATCTATGCTAGCGTGCGCTGGATCATCGGACGGGTTTTCCACCTCGGGTTGGTCTGACGGGATCATCGGGGGATCTAGGCAGTGAACGCTGGATCATCGGATTGCCATGTATTGTTGTTGTGCATATGTATATTATGGTTTTGCCATAAGTATACATTGTCGTTATTGTTGTGATCATATTGACGTTGTCATATGAGTATGCATTTGTAGGTCTTGTGTTAGGACCATGTCCGTATGTTGTGTTGATCCAATCTCGGATTAGACTGACGTGATGGTAATGGTATTTCGTATCTCGAGGTATGTTCTATATTTCTTTTGGTATTTGTCTTTGATGGACAATCGGTTATCGTCTTGGGATTTGATGATGTTATTTGAGGGATCGTATTGGTCAGAACTGGTATATTTCCATATCGTCAGTTGGTTATGACAGTTTAAGAATCTTGAGTATTGTTTGAGGTACAATACAGATATTATGTTCGAGTTTATTGGTTAATCGAGTACAGGATGTGAAATGTGATAATGGTTATTCTGATGGGAATTAGTTGAGTAAGCAAAGTTATGGCGGTAAGATTACGTTGGTCGTATTCTTATGTTGTATTCTCATTGGTATGTAATTATTAATGTGATGTGACGGTTATCATTGTTGGATATTATGGTGACCCGTCGTGGGATTTCTTTTTAGGTTCTTGGAGTATCGAGCTTGTAGCGGTCGTGAAGAGATGAGCTTCCTGAGGATACCGGCTAGGACATGTATTAGTGTATTGAGTTTCGATCGATCATTGTATTCATTGCTAGAGTATTTTAAGTTGTTTGTCTTTTCCGCTGCGTGAGTATTTTTAAATGACCTTTCGTTTCTGGTAATTTGAGTTACTTTGGAAATCATTTTCTAAACTGTTGAGTTCTGGCATTTCAGGCCTTGTCCTTTTCAAAACGAGATTTCACGACGGTTTTGATAAATAGATTTTATAAAGTTTTGGAATATTTTAAAGATAATACCGTCGTTAGACCCTTGGGCGTTTGTAAATGTTTGCGAAAATTTCTTTTAGACTTGTGGGTTCCATCTCGGGGCCCACGGCGCTGTAATATTTCCGGTTAAATCCGGGGGTGTTACAGAATATGGTATCGGAGCTTAGGTTGTGAAAACCTAGGCAGTCGGGTCGAGTTGGGTCGTGCTTTTGTAATGTCACTCGAGTTGTCGGTTGACAAGTGTTTGAGCCGTGAGTCTTTGTTGTTCACTCAGGCTTGTGCGTTATCGGATTTGCCAGTATCGTACTGGGGTTGTTGTAAACTTTTTCAAATGGTGTTAACGTGTTTCTTCGTATAGAGTCGTGTTGTGTTCTCGAGTTGAACCGAGTTTGCAAAATGTGTGTTTTGAAAATATCCATGTCGAGTATTTTCTAGAGTCGAGACATGTGCCAAGATCATGAGGAATCGTCGGCTTCACGATCCGTAAGTATTTGGATTTTGAATTGCATTGAGATTTATTGCCGTTCTAAGTTGATATGGTTTGAGATTCGTAAAGATATTATGCTTCACGGTATGAGATGACAGATTTGGGACAGATTGATGATCTTGAGAAATTATGATTTTGGAAATCGCATGTTGAGTAGATTTTTGGAACGGAATTGTGCATTTGGGAGAAATATTGTGGATTGTTCAGAGAACATGTAGTCATGTTAGTTCATTTTGAGATATATGAATCTTTTGAGCATTTGAAAATGATACTTTTCAAAATGAATGTCTTAATGATGTTTTACGGAAAATGATTTTGGGCCGAGACCCAATCGATTTTGAAATGGTTTTATAACTCAGACTTGGGGTCCGAAATGAGTTTTCTACTTTTAAACTTCTTGTAATGTGGAATGAGATACGGCCGAGACCCTAATGTTTCAAAAGACTTTCCTGTTTTCTAAAACTCCCGAGATTTGTAAAACACGTTATCAATTGTTTATCTACTTTATCACTACCTTTCGGGTTTTGATTTGTTGGTTCAAATGGAAATTCTCGGGAAGTCTTTTGCCGTGTTTGATTTGTTGAATTGTTTTAACATTTTGTCATATCATATTTGAGGTGATCCAAGATGGATAAAAGATTGACGCTAAGTAGTAGTAGGTGAAGGAGGACTTTTTATCGAGTCTACATATTGAGATTTTGGAATTTCATCGTGTGGTTTTCCGATGGAATATCGGTGAATTTGGTGACGATCGAATTGGTATACGAGTATGGATATGGTCAAGCATTTGCATAAATCCCATTTTATTTAATCGTGTGTATTTGAAAAGAATTTTTATCGAGAACTTGACACGAGCGAGCTTTGGTTCGAAAATTGATTTTGTGGTCTTACGAAAATTTATGTTCGAGTTTTCAAAATTTTGAAAGAATTTTCAAAATTTGTCTTTTGACAAGACTATATGATTTCAAACTAGTTTTGAAAATGTGATTGATAACCATACGCATTTAGTGTATATTCCATATCATGGTGAAGTTGTGAGTGTGACTCACGAACCGGTTATGACATTCCTATGGTGCGATGAATAGGATCCGAACTTTGGTATGGTCGTTTGGTTATGCAAGGATGATGAATTGATTTATCGGATAAAGGAAATATGTGTGTTGTAGAATCATGCATATAATATAATTTTGGAACTTTGGATTTTGTGAAACTGGGGCATATGTGCTATGTGATTCCATTGGTATGGTAATATTGTGACTTTACCATAATGATTTTGAATGATTCCTTTTGTAGATTTGGGGATGGTGACCCCATGTTGGTTGTTTTAGATGTCGAGCGGTCTTTTCCTCCGTATGATTGGTTATTTTCGCCGACTTGATTGGTTGTTCGTATGCCGAGGAGTATGCTCACCAATGAGTATGTTTATTGAGATCCACGGTATGTGATTGGTGTGTCGCTTTGAGAACTTTATTCGTCCGTATATATGTCTCTGTGGTTCTGTGTATCGTGTTGGAATTTATCGTGTGAGGGTATTCCCGATTATTATCGCTCCTTCGTTGGTAATATTAGAGTTTATCATGTTGATGACATTCTCGATTGTGTTTTGACCTCTGGTTGGTCATATTAGAGTCTATCATGTTGATGATATACTCGATTGTGCTTTAACCATTGGATTGGTCGTATTGGAATTTATCATGTCAACGGTATTCTCAGTTAATTTGTTGGTTGATCATTGTTGATGATCGTATAAATGTTCGAATTTTGTGTCGATGTTTCGAGATTGGTTGCCATTGTTTTGAGCAGCTTGTTTCACGTATATATCGGATATTATTCGCCTTATCGAGTGGAACTTGATCATGCGATCAGGCAAACAGACTTGTCACGGATAGATTATTTCATCTGACGATGATATAATTTTGTTGAGACTCAAGGAATTGTGATTGTAAGCGTATTGGGACTGTACAGTGAGATCGCTTGCTAGTAACTCAGGAAATCGTCGACCTGCGTATTTGTAAGTGTACTCTTTTGATTATTCAGTAATGATGATGATTGATCGTTGTTGTGATGGTTTTGGGATATTTTAGTTGAACGGTTTGTTTCTTTTATGACGGATTTTAAGTTTCGAGGACGAAACTTATTTTAAGTGGTGTAGTATGTAATATCCGGAATTTCTACTACTATTGTTTGATATTATTTTATCCGAGTTATATTGTACAGCGTGGAATCTGTACAGTATGGATAAAATAAATAAATAAAGGACTGAGATGTCAGTATCGGTATAATTGTCGTGTCTGGTCGACAGTTGCATTTGAGGATATTGTGTATCAGGTTATCGTACTTTCGATATGTAATACCCGGTCGAAAGTCATGTCATTTCAAACCTTTTCATATTCTTCGAATCGTGATTTGTTGAGCGAACCCTTGTAATCATTGCTTGGAACCACCGTTTTGGGGTTTCCGTACTTCTATTTTCGTATTATTGCTGCCCGGACATTGAATCCTATTACTTTTATTCTCTTTCTGGGTCATTTTCCATCATTTTAGGTCCCGAAGGGGGTGTGAGCCGCGGCACAAGGAGTGTGCGCCGCGGCACACACATTTCCTAAATTTGGCCGAGCGGGCTGTACCGGGTGCCGCGGCACACTCCGGCAGTGCCGCGGCACACTGCCGAGTCATTGCCGCAGCACACCTACGCTGAGCCGCGGCACCGGTGTGGCATTCTCGGCCCAAACTCCGTCAGTGCCGCGGCACACTGGTGAGCCGCGGCACCGCCGAAACTCAGGAACATTTTTAGGTCTGTGCCGCGGCACACCTATTCTGAGCCGCGGCACACAATGCGGTCAACTGCATAACTCGGCTTTTTAAGCGAGATTTCAGCCATTTTCCTCCATTTCTTTCTTCCATCGCGAGAGAGAGAGAGTTGAGGGAGGAGTTCTTTTCATATCTATCACTTGTGTGTTGAAGATTTACCACTTTCACTCGGTTGGGAAGCCCGGATAGTCGATCTATCGCGTATTCCTTGGATCATAGCGCTTGTATATTCAAGAGGTAATTTCTTCGACATCTTGACTTCTCGATTTTGTGTGGGTTTTGACGTTTTGGATGATAAAATCATGGTGTATGATGTGATATATGCGTGATTATGGACATGATTGGGTATTCATCGGATTATTGAAAGATTATTCAAGAACACTTTGATTTTGTGTTGGTTTTTGGGGGTTTTCGTAGATTCGTCCGTTTTATCCGATTGAAGCTTGAGAACCTTGAGATTTTGATATATCTATACCGTACGAGTGTTTTCTTCCGATTTTACGGGTTGGATTGTGCCGTTTTCGGACTTGTGGGGAGTTTGGGCGATTTCCCAACCTTTAGTTATCCACCCGTATATTTTCTTGAATCGTAGACGAGTTTTGGGAGTCTCTTCGTATAATTTGAGTATGGGTAATTAATTGTAATATTCCTTGCGAATCGTTTAGGTGCCGGAAGCGCGTTCTCGGACCTACCGAACTCATACCTTTCCTCCGTTCGATTTCTCGATGTCTCAAAGGCAAGTATACATTTATGATTGTACGTTCTCGACTTTGAAAGTAAGAAATATTGATGGCATATCATGAACGAACCGTTTTTACGGCATTCATAGATATATTGTTGGCATGTAATGAACGAACCGTTTTGACGGCATTCCTACATGTATCAGCGTATGAGGTGAACGAACCGTTTCTACGTCATTCACATACGTAACGGCGTATGAGGTGAACGAACCGTTTTGACGGCATTCACATACGTCTTATGAGATTTTAGTTATTCCGGAATACTAGTCTTGAATTGATGAATTGACGGTTACATTTACTTTATTGTCGAGGAGTATTGTGTTTCATATTGATATACTTGCACTAGCTATTCGACGGCTAACCCCTTTATGGGAAATACGTTTCATGTATTTCAGTTCCGTGAGGTCGGACAGCGTGTATCGGGTCGGCACGAAGATGGTGGGCAAGTGTGATACTGTGTCTTTCTTCCAGTTATGTTTGGAGTTCCCGTTCAGTGTTGTTATACTGGATTAGCTTTTGAATACTCGAGTACTGTTTTCCCTTTTCCTTGATGTTCCGGCCTGTGTTTGCCGAAGTATTGAATTGAGTTGTGATGTTTATGAATACATTGGTTATTTAAACAATACCTTTGTGTTGTTTTTCATTCTATTGTGTGTAGACCTTATCGGTCAAATTTTGTGGTTCCACGTATGTTAGCCTTGTGGGTCCTACGGCGGGGCTTAAGGCGCTGTAATATCCCTGAATAACTTGGGGGTGTTACAGAATATGGTATCGGAGCTTAGGTCTATGGATAGCTCGGTTGTCGGTCTTTTGGGTCGATCGAGTCGTTAATTGTCCACAGTATCACTACTCTGCCATCATCACAGTGCGGCCGGTACTTGTAAGACCTCTCAATCTTCTGGTGTTTCCTTATTCGTTTTGCTTCCTTTTTATCGGTATTCTTGAGAACCGGACACTTTGTTGATGCGTGATTGAATTGTGCTTACGTGACTTGTGTGTTCTTCAGTATGTCAGCTGGTAGGGGCCGTGGCCGTGGTCATGGCCGTGGACGAGGAAGGGGTCGTGGCGCGGCCGTTTCCATCAGTTCAGTTGCGGGGTCGACCAACCCCAGTTTGTCGAACTCGGTGCATCCCGACACCGAGAGTCAGCACGATCAGTCAGACGGTCAAGGGAACCACGCAGACGTTGGAGTGGCGAATGCACTTCAACAATTGGCTACTCAGATGACCATTTTAGCCCAAACTGTTCAACTGAATAACCCAAACCCAAACACGGATGCCTTGCTTCAGAATGTAATCCGTATGCACCCTCCACAATTTGGCGGTGCCACAGATCCGTTAGGCTGGGAAGACTAGCTAGCGGAATTAGAGAAGATTTTCGAGGCGGTTGATTGCCCCGAGGTGAGGAAAGTACCAATTGCTCAGTATTTCCTCACTAAGGAGGCCGCTACTTGGTGGAAGGTCATCAAGCCACAGGATCGTATTGCCTCGTGGGATGAATTTAAGGAGCTCTTGGAGGCCGAGTTTTGTCCTTGGCCGGTACGAGAGAGCCGAATCCGAGCCTTCTTCGAGGCTAAACCACAAGATATTCCCGTTTCACAGGCGATCGTGGAGTATAATCAACAATTGATCCATGTGAAGGATCAAGTACGAACGAGCGTGATAAGATCCGTTATTTTGATATGCGAATGAATTTGGACTTACGGCGGTACATGGCGGATTTGCTTGTACCACCGAAAGAGTATCGTGACGAGCTTTAGCCCATGATATGTTGAGCCCCGACAATGATACCGTTGAAGAACCGAAAAGCGTAAAGTCGGAAATTTTTACGGCTCTAAGGGTGGCAACTTTCGAAGTCGAGACGACTAACCGCTTTTGCCGGACAATGCCACGCTCTATTAAAGGGAAGAGGGGTTACCGCCCCACTCCGGCACGCCAAATCGCATGCTGACTTGCTATAATTGTGGTCGCCCAGACACTTTAGTTCGAATGCTACTTCCCACTATTAAAGTGTCACACGTGTGGTCGGATGGGGCATAGAGTGGTTTATTGTTCCGAGCCGAACCGGACTTTGGACACTCGCTTCCGCCCCAACACCCCAAGATCAAGGAGGTAATCAGAGGCAAACTTATGGACAACCTCAGCAGAATTTTGTGGGTCGGGGTCGAACGCTGGAGGGGGAACTCTAGCCGGTTCGGTGCAACCACGGGTTTATGAGATGCGTCGAATGCACGAACCCGATGCGGCGGTGGCTTCGGTACCATCCATATTCTATCCTATCCAAATTGTACTTTTGATTCGGGTGCTACACATTCTTTTATTTCTTTGGAGTGTGTACGCCGTGAATATAACTTGTTTAATCGCTACGATCCCTTTATCGTGAGATCGCTTAGCTGGGATAGGATTGTGGGGAATCGGGAGATTAGAGAATTTCCTGGTTATATCCGGATGGAATGGTTATCAAATTTAATTGTAGTTGATATGGAAGGCGAGGACGTAATCCTCGCGAGGATCGCTTAATAATCACCAGCGATTATGAATTACCGTACCAAAGTTATCACTATGATGACTAAGGACGGATCCGAGTACTCATTTTTGGGACGTAAGTCGGGCCAATCCAAGTTACTTATCGGCCATGAAGGCCGTAAGACTTTTAAATAAAGGTTGTATGGGCTATTGGTGCTATGCTTTGAAAACTAAAGAAGCGAAGTCGATTTCTCTTCAATTCCGGTTGTTAATGAGTATCCCGACAGCGCCTGACGATCTTCCGGATTACCGCCAGATCGAGAGATAGAATTTACCGTAGACTTAGAGCGATGCGGCTCCGATCTCTAAAGCACCTTACGGATGGCACCTTCCGAGATGCAGGAATCAAGACTCACTGGGAGAGCTTTTGGAAAAAGGGTACATCAGACCGAGCGCTTCGCCTTGGGGCGCGCCTGTTCTCTTCGTGAGGAAGAAAGATGGTTCACTACGTTTATGCATCGACTACCGTGAGCTGAATAAAGTAACCATCAAAAACAAGTATCCTTTGCCTCGTATAGACGACTTATTTGATCAATTGCAAGGCCGCAGCTTTCGAAAATTGATTTAAGATCCGGGTATTATCAACTCAGGGTGAGGGAGTCCGACGTTCCGAAGACGGCATTCCGGACGAGATATGGGCATTATGAATTTGTAGTTATGCCTTTTGGGTTGACGAATGCGCCGGCAGTATTCATGCAGTTAATGAATAAAATATTCATCGAGTACCTCGACAGGTGTGTAGTCGTCTTTATTGACGACATCTTGATCTATTCTCGAGATAAGGAGGAACATGCCCGGCACTTGCGTTTGGTCTTAGACATTTTGAGAACCGAGCACCTCTATGCAAAATTCTCGAAATGTGAGTTTTGGTTGGAAGAAGTTATATTTCTCGGCCATGTGATTTCGGCCGAAGGGGTTCGTGTAGACCAAGAAGATCGAGGCAAGGCTAGATTGGGCACCGCCTAAAAATGTTAAAGAGGTTCGTAGCTTTTGGGCCTTGCCGGGTATTACCGTCGGCTTGTCGAGGGTTCTCGAAACTCGCTCGACCGCTACGAAATTACTCCGTAAGACCGAAAAGTTTGTTTGACGGATGAGAGACAGCAGAGCTTCGATGAACTAAAGAAACGATTGACTTCAGCGCCGATTCTAACTTTACCACATGGTAGCGAAGGCTTTGCGCTTTACTGATGACGCTTCGGGTCAAGGCCTGGGCTGTGTGCTTATGCAGCATGATAAGACGATAGCTTTTGCGTCTCGACAATTAAAGCCTTATGAGATGAATTATCCTACTCACGATTTAGAATTGGCCGCAATTGTCTTCACACTCAGGATTTGGCGGCATTATTTGTATGGTTCACCGTGCCGGATTTATACCGATCACAAGAGCCTGAAGTATATTTTCAGTCAGAAGGAGCTGAATATGAGACAGCGGCGTTGGTTAGAGTTGATAAAGGATTATGATCTGGAAATTCTTTACCACCCCGTGAAAGCCAATGTCGTTGCGGATGCTCTGAGCCGCAAATCAGCATCTCTTCAAATGCTCGAAGTTCTTACGTCCCAGATGAAACTTCGTCAAGATCTAATTGAGCAAGGGATAGAGATTTGGTTTCAACGAGTATAGGGACAGTTGTGTACTCTCGAAATTACTTCGTCCTTAGTTGACGACATCAAAGGGAAGCAGTGGAGTGACTCGATGATTTCTCAACTGAAGGAATATGTGATAAAAGGGAAAGCTCCTGGCTTTATGGTACACGAGGATAGTATTCTGAGATTTCGTAGGCGACTTTCATGCTCCGAACAATTTAGAGTTGAGACAAAGAATCCTCCGAGAAGCCCATGTTACGCCTTACTCAATCCACCCCGGGACGAGTAAGATGTACAAGGACTTGAAGCTAAATTTTTGGTGGAATAACATGAAGAAGGATGTTACGGAGTTTGTATTACGGTGCTTGACGTGTCAACAAGTCAAGATCGAACATCAACGACCGGCGTGGGTGTTGAAACCAGTTCCCATTCCCGAGTTGAATTGGGAAGATATCTCAATGGATTTTATCACTGCATACGAGAACTCGGACCGGAATGAATATGATTTGGGTAATTGTCGATCGATTGACCAAGTCTCGCACACTTTTTGGGTATTAAGGATACTTGGGGACCGGATAGATTGGCTCGAACCTTTATCGCTGAGATCGTGAGGTTACACGGTACCCCCAAGACCATTGTTTCTGATCGAGACGGCTGTTTCGTATCGCATTTTTGGCAGGCCGTTCATCAGGCTCTGGGTACTGAGTTGAGATTGAGCACCTCCTTTCATCCTCAGTCGGATGGTCAGACAAGAGGACGATTCAGACGTTGGAGGATATGTTGCGGGCTTGTGCCTTAGACTGGAGTAATGATTGGGAGCTTCACTTGCCGTTGATCGAGTTCGCTTACAATAATAGTTGGCATGCGTCGATCAAAATGGCACCCTTCGAGGCTCTCTATGGTAGGCGATGTAGGTCGCCATTATGTTGGGACGAGGCTTCTGAACTAGTTGGGACGGAACCAGATATGTTGTTGGAGACCAAGGAAAAGATTTCTATCATCCGAGATCGACATCGATCGCCTGCAGTCGTCAAATCTTACGCCGATACTCGCCGACCCTTGGAGTTTGAAGTGGGGATCACGTCTTGCTCAAAGTATCGCCGACTGCAGGAGTTTTCCGCTAAAAAGGGAAAACTCACCCAAGGTATATCGGACCCTTCGAGATTTTGGGACAGAGTGGAGACCTAGCTTATCGCTTGGCGTTGCCTCCAGCCTTTGAGTCACGTCCATAGTGTTTTTCATGTGTCCCGATTGAGGAAGTACGTACTGATCCGAGCCACATTATCGACTATAGTGAGATTGACGTAGCCGAGGATATTACCTTTCCGAGAGACCCGTGAAGATCCTCGAGCGTCGCGAGAAACAAGCTGCATAAGACCATTCCACTGGTTAAAGTACAATGGTCGAGGCATGGAGTCGAAGAGGCGACTTGGGAGACGGAAGAGAAGATGCAGGTGGAATACCCCGAACTATTTATTTCTTAAGTTTCGGGACGAAACTTCTTTTTAGAGGGGGAGAATGTAATACCCGGTCGAAAGTCATGTCATTTCAAACCTTTTCATATTCTTCGAATCGTGATTTGTTGAGCGAACCCTTGTAATCATTGCTTGGAACCACCGTTTTGGGGTTTCCGTACTTCAATTTTCGTATTATTGCTGCCCGGACATTGAATCCTATTACTTTTATTCTCTTTCCGGGTCATTTTCCATCAGTTTAGGGCCCGAAGGGGGTGTGAGCCGCGGCACAAGGAGTGTGCGCCGCGGCACACACATTTCCTAAATTTGGCCGAGCGGGCTGTACCGGGTGCCGCGGCACACTGCCGAGTCATTGCCGCGGCACACCTACGCTGAGCCGCGGCACACTGGTGTGGCATTCTCAGCCAAAACCCGCCTGTACCCGGTGCCGCGGCACAGCTGAGCTGAGCCGCGGCACACTGCCGAAACCTGGGAACATTTTTTAGGTCTGTGCCACGGCACACCTATTCTGAGCCGCGGCACACAATGCGGTCAACTGCATAACTCGGCTTTTTAAGCGAGATTTCAGCCATTTTCCTCCATTTCCTTCTTCCATCGCGAGAGAGAGAGTTGAGGGAGGAGTTCTTTTCATATCTATCACTTGTGTGTTGAAGATTTACCACTTTCAATCGGTTGGGAAGCCCGGATAGTCGATCTATCGCGTATTCCTTGGATCATAGCGCTTGTCTATTCAAGAGGTAATTTCTTCGACATCTTGACTTCTCAATTTTGTGTGGGTTTTGATGTTTTGGATGATAAAATCATGGTGTATGATGTGATATATGCGTGATTATGGACATGATTGGGTATTCATCGGATTATTGAAAGATTATTCAAGAACACTTTGATTTTGTGTTGGTTTTTGGGGGTTTTTGTAGATTCGTCCGTTTTATCCGATTGAAGCTTGAGAACCTTGAGATTTTGATATATCTATAACGTACGAGTGTTTTCTTCCGATTTTACGGGTTGGATTGTGCCGTTTTCGGACTTGTGGGGAGTTTGGGCGATTTCCCAACCTTTTGTTATCCACCCGTATATTTTCTTGAATCGTAGACGAGTTTCGGGAGTCTCTTCGTATAATTTGAGTATGGGTAATTAATTGTAATATTCCTTGCGAATCGTTTAGGTGCTGGAAGCGCGTTCTCGGACCTACCGAACTCATACCTTTCCTCCGTTCGATTTCTCGATGTCTCAAAGGCAAGTATACATTTATGATTGTACGTTCTCGACTTTGAAAGTAAGAAATATTGATGGCATATCATGAACGAACCGTTTTTACGGCATTCATAGATATATTGTTGGCATGTAATGAACGAACCGTTTTGACGGCATTCCTACATGTATCGGCGTATGAGGTGAACGAACCGTTTCTACGGCATTCACATACGTAACGGCGTATGAGGTGAACGAAACGTTTTGTAGGCATTCACATACGTCTTATGAGATTTTAGTTATTCCGGAATACTAGTCTTGAATTGATGAATTGACGGTTACATTTACTTTATTGTCGAGGAGTATTGTGTTTCATATTGATATACTTGCACTAGCTATTCGACGGCTAACCCCTTTATGAGGGAAATACGTTTCATGTATTTCAGGTTCCAGGAGGTCGGACAGGCAGGTATCGGGTCGGCACGAAGATGGTGGGCAAGTGTGATACTGTGTCTTTCTTCCAGTTATGTTTGGAGTTCCCGTTCAGTGTTGTTATACTGGATTAGCTTTTGAATACTCGAGTACTGTTTTCCCTTTTCCTTGATGTTCCGGCCTGTGTTTGCCGAAGTATTGAATTGAGTTGTGATGTTTATGAATACATTGGTTATTTAAACAATACCTTTATGTTGTTTTTCATTCTATTGTGTGTAGACCTTATCGGTCAAATTTTGTGGTTCCACGTATGTTAGCCTTGTGGGTCCCACGGCGGGGCTTACGGCGCTGTAATATCCCTGAATAACTTGGGGGTGTTACATGATATAGAGTATATCGTATAATAATGTTATTGGATTCAGTATATGTATTCAGTAAGTGTATATGTGTTTTCGGTATGTCGAGACAGGCGGTAACAGTTGAAATTGGCTAAGTATAGAATACTTAGCGTACGCTAATGTTGAAGACTTACGTACGCTAAATCACAAGAGTTACGTACGTTATGGCCGAGACATTACGTACGTAACAAGAGGAATCGGACAGTTGGGCCCGGTGTCGGCGGATTTCGGCGCAGATGTGGACAGGTGAGTCAACGGATGGAGTTACGTACGTTATACAGGGTGTATTACGTACGTAATACGAGTATAATACTGTAGCAAGTCAACGTACGTGTAATGTATGTTGTTGCCCAAAATATTTATCCGAAGATTAATACTGCTGGAAGACGGACAACAAACAACTATTGCGGGAGCACTTCCGAGAGAAGATAAATAATACAAGATTTGTCGGGTTTGTTAGGCCCGGGCTTGAATGCTCTCGCGAGATGTTATTAATACGAATATTCGTGGATACTAGTATTAATGAGAGAAATCTAAATACAATGAGTGTAAAAAGACTCTGTTAATCCGGCTCTTGAGCGAAGCTCGGTGTTCTTCGTCCCGCCGATAATCTGCTCGAGGAGAAAGGCCGGGAGAAGTAAGACCGAATGATAGCTGTTGCCAAGAGTTGGAGATTAGCCAAGTGCTTGATGTTTTTCTTCTGTATTGCGTGTATAATGTCAGAATGCCCGAGCGTGTTTACAAATGCAGGGGGGCTTGTATATATAGGGGCAGCCGGGTCCTGTCCTGTAGTGGCCGATCGCCTGCCGGCCATTATAATAATGTGCCGATCGCCTGCCGGCCAATATTATAATGGGGCGATCTCCTGGGCTGTCGGGCTAAAGTCCAAGGAAGATACTGGCTGTCGGGCTAAAGTCCAAGGAAGAGGCTGGCACAGCTAGGCGGTCCAATAAGGAGCCAACACGCGTCCGGAGTCAGTCAACATGCGGCCCTACTGACAAGCTTTCGGCGGCTTGTCGGCTGGTGGAGAGATTCTGCCAGGCTGTGGTCAATGGCCCGAGATTCGCGGATCTTGTCTCGGTCCTTGCACGTGGTGCCAGTCTTGGGGCTCGACCTTTGCCGATTGGATGGCCATCGGCCCTGATCGACATGAGGCGATCGTCTCTAGCTGGTCATCAGAGGTCGCCATCGGCCAGTTGCTGAGGGTCGGTATTGGTCGGTCACTAAGGGTCGATCGGAAGATGCCGATAGAGGGTCGCCCGATTGTCGGTCGCCGAGAGATGGTCGTCCGCTTATCGGTTGCCGAGTACCGAGAGGCGATCGTCTTGATGTCGATCGCTCGGCACCGGGATTCGTCCTGGGACCTTCGGTTGGCTAGTCTAGCTTGTCCGCTGGGTTAAGGCTCGACCGCCTGGTCGCTGATCGGCAGACCTGCCTTGGACGATCGGAAGTGACTCGGTCGCCCGACCTCCGAGGCGATCGCCGGTCGGAAGGTGTTAATTCTTGACACAACAATTGCCCCCCAGCTTGCTCCTGTGTTGAAGACATGGGGCGAGGTGGTTCTTGCTGGTGATCGTGTTCGGATGAGGACGGGCGATCTAAGCTGACTTAGGATTCGGACTTGGGCTATCATGGTCGATTGGCTAGCTATCTTTCGGTCTTGTACCTGCAAAAACAACATTGGCCGATCCCCCATGGAAACTTTGGTGGTTTCGCTTTGTTTGAGGAATCGCACAACATGAGATCGATGGACCGACTCCATGACCGTGTCTTGGTGCGCGAAGACATTGAGTGTCCCGTGACTCACTTTATTATGAGGGTCCTCTCATAGCCGCGCGCCGCCTCGTATTTAAACGAAGGGCGTGCGGTCTCGGCCTAGAGGAGTCCTTGCGCGGGCGTCGGATGAATCAACTCCACGCCCGCGGCTTGTTAGCTCTGCTTCCACCTCGGCCACCATGGAGATGGCCGACCTCGACGGTGTACGTTGAGACGGGGTTGTGGCATGTGTCCACCGATTAATGTTGGAGAGCTCGACTACGCCGGCCTCGTATTTAAACGAAGGGCGGGCGATCTCGGCCGAAGGACCTTGCATGGCCGAAGCACCTGTTCCATCGATCGCCAGGGCCATGGCTTTATGATGTGCGGTGGAGGCGATCTTATGCCTTAGTCTCTGTCATGTTATATGCCGGATCAGATGGCGATCGTGTCCGCCGGTTGCCGATGATGTAGCGTGATGATCGGCGATCGGGCCGAAGGCCGCGATCGCCACTCGGCACTCGATCGCTTTATTCGTAGGTCGATATCGGCGATCGGCGGAGTTAGTCCCTTATTTAGAATGTTGACTGTAGGCGGTGAGTGAGTCCTCCGGCTCTGCTGATAGTAGCGACGGGCCGGGAAGACCGAGGTCGCCGCCGGCCGAGATCGGAGGTCGCCGCCGGCGCCGATCGCGAACTCCTAGGCTAAGAAGAAGCCTTTGCTGGATAGGAAATTCGCGGCTCTAGCCCTAAGGCTGCGTAGGTCGTCGGTAGGGTCTTCGTGAGATGCCCGAACATAGGCGAGAAGCCCCGAAAACCTCCTAGACCGCGTAGAGGGCGGTCTCATCGCTACGGCTCGCTGCTGAGTATGATCACGTCTACCCTGGCCGATGTAGTCCGAGTCGGTCTCTTCTTCTCCTCGCTTGATTTGCATCATGCGAAAGCGACCTTCCGGCCGGACGACCCTGGTGGCGAAGTACTCCGTGAAGACGTGCGCCACCGTTAAAGGAGCCAATGGACCGAGGTGGCAATGAGGTGTACCACCGGTGGGCGATGTCGCCCAGGGCCGAGGGAACATCCGCACTGGTCGCGTCCGATGCCCCACACCCGGTCATGTAGATGTTGAACTTGTGCAAGTGTGTTTGGGGTCCGATCGCCCCTCGTACACGGTGTCCGAGGAGGAGCGATCTTGTGCCGCACGGGGCGAGCTCGATGTCGATCGCGAGCGGCTCGCTCGGCTCGGCGATCGTCTTCATGGCGCCCGCCCGGATTGCAGGAGCGCCTTCACGCTGCCGAGCCGACGTTGCAAAGCGGCAATCGCCGCGCTCGGCCGCTTGGATCGGCTTTGGGAGCGGGGCCGAGGCGATCGTGTACCTACCTCCGACTCCGCCGCCGACCTCGGGAATTTGACGAGCGGAGCCAGCGGCCGGATCGCCTTGTGGGAACCGGGTAGGCCGAGCTCCCGGTGAGGGACTCAAATTCCGCTGCCTCGTAGCCGGGGCCGGATCGCCTTGGCCGCTGTGTCGGGTCACCGCCTGTGCGATCGAAGACAGACGTGCCCCCGGCCGCTAAGCGCCTCTTCTGCGGCAAGAGCCTCCGGCGCCGCCGCCGCATGCCTTGAGCTTCCGCTGACTTCCGGCGGAGACCGAGGGAGTGATAGACGAGGCGCCGAGAGCACTCCGCTGCTCCCAAGGGCGGCGGCTATGGCCTCTTCGACCGCTCATTGGTTCGAATCGATCGAGCGAGAGGTCGGCCGCCGCCCCGGACGGGATCGAAGCGTCTCGACCGCGCGGCCGCCTTTCACCATCGGGCCGCCTGATCGGGACGGAATGGGGGTCCGCCGGCTAGTCGCCGCCTTCTTCGACGCGAGGCTAAGACATGATTTCGAAGGATTTCTTTGAAGTGCAGTGAGTGTCACTTCAGTATCCGCCTGAGAACAAGTGAGTGTTCTTCGACGGTAGGTATAAAAATTTGAGGGTCGATCCCCTTCTTCTAGCGCCAATTGTTGTTGCCCAAAATATTTATCCGAAGATTAATACCGGAAGACGGACAACAAACAACAATTGCGGGAGCACTTCCGAGAGAAGATAAATAATACAAGATTTGCCGGGTTTGTTAGGCCCGGGCTTGAATGCTCTCGCGAGATGTTATTAATACGAATATTCGTGGATACAAGTATTAATGAGAGAAATCTAAATACAATGAGTGTAAAAAGACTCTGTTAATCCGGCTCTTGAGTGAAGCTCGGTGTTCTTCATCCCGCCGATAATCTGCTCGAGGAGAAAGGCCAGGAGAAGTAAGACCGAATGATAGCTGTTGCCAAGAGTTGGAGATTAGCGAAGTGCTTGATGTTTTTCTTCTGTATTGCGTGTATAATGTCAGAATGCCCGAGCGTGTTTACAAATGCAGGGGGCCTTGTATATATAGGGGCAATGTCCTGCTCTGTAGTGGCCGATCGCCTGCCGGCCATTATAATAATGTGCCGATCGCCTGCCGGCCAATATTATAATGGGGCGATCTCCTGGGCTGTCGGGCTAAAGTCCAAGGAAGATGCTGGCTGTCGGTCTAAAGTCCAAGGAAGAGGCTGGAACAGCTGGGCGGCCCAATAAGGAGCCAACACGCGTCCGGAGTCAGTCAACATGCGCCCCTACTGACAAGCTTTCGGCGGCTTGTCGGCTGGTGGAGAGATTCTGCCAGGCTGTGGTCAATGGCCCGAGATTCGCGGATCTTGTCTCGGTCCTTGCACGTGGTGCCAGTCTTGGGGCTCGACCTTTTCCGATTGGATAGCCATCGGCCCTGATCGACATGAGGCGATCGTCTCTAGCTGGTCATCAGAGGTCGCCATCGGCCAGTTGCTGAGGGTCAGTATTGGTCGGTCACCAAGGGCCGATCGGCAGATGCCGATAGAGGGTCGCCCGATTGTCGGTTGCCGAGAGATGGTCGTCCGCTTATCGGTCGCCAGGAGTCGGTCGCCGAGTACCGAGAGGCGATCGTCTTGATGTCGATCGCTCGGCACCGGTATTCGTCCCGACCTTCTGGCCGCCGCCTAGCTTGTCCGCTGGGTTAAGGCTCGGCCGCCTGGTCGCTGATCGGCAGACCTGCCTTGGACGATCGGTAGTGACTCGGTCGCCCGACCTCCGAGGCGATCGCCGATCGGAAGGTGTTAATTCTTGACACAACAACGTACGCAACGGAATAAGTGTTACGTACGTTACGGGGCGGCTGGCCGAGTCATGGCCGAGAGGACCTGCAGTGGCCGAGCATGGTCGGCAGTGACTCGCAGGGGTGGCCGATCACAGTCGGCAGTGACTCGCTGGGCGTAAGGATCGCCGACACGCACGTAAGGCGTTGTCCTGCTACGGCCGTAAGTGCCCGCATGCACGTAGCGTGCCGTTACGTACGTAAGGCCGCCGAGCGAAATGGACAAGGTTAGGCCGCCCGGCTACGTGACGTAAGGACCCGCCGTTACGTGACGTAATCGCCGGCAGTGTCTCGCCTATATAAGGCCTGGACCGAGTCACCCTTGTCATTTTTCATTTTTCTTCGTTCCTCTCGCGATTTCTTCAGCAAAGTTGATGGATTTGAGTAATAACATCATGTAGCAACATGTTTTGGAAGTTGGAATCATGGATTAACATCATCTTCCATCCGGATCGAAGGTAAGAACACCTAAA